>JAWNPO010000032.1:0-326113 GCA_035047525.1 Drosophila quinaria
ATAAGATCCACGGTCCTGAAGTATCAAGAGGCCATCAACAACGACGCTGAAAGCCTGAGCAAAAAGACTGCAAAAGGTGAGGCCGGACAGCGTCAGCACCCAATCTTGGAACCCAAAACCATGGAACCCAAGGTCACCGCGCTATGCCGACGGCAAAGGGCAATGATTGCATCACTATATCGCACATTGCAACAGCCTATGGAGCATACCGCAGTAGAACTTATAAGGAATCTTTGGACCCAAATTCAGGATGTCCACTTTCGACTATATGAAGAAGTCGAAATCCCGGAAGAAAATGGATATGACATCAAGGAGTATCTACAAGCAGAACGGGATGTGCAAAGGGCGCTAGCGGCGAAAGGCCCAGAGTCCACCTTTGACAGAAATTTACCTCGAATAACTATCCCCAAATTCGATGGTGATATATTGAAATGGACACAATTCTTCGATATGTTTGTGTCCATGGTTCACGAAACCAATATGCCCATAATTCGGAAAATGTGGTATCTAAAAACCAGCGTGGTCGGCGAGGCAGAAAGAATGATACGCCAAATCGACCTAAAAGAAGACAATTATCTTCACGCATGGAACATCTTGGTAGACACCTATGACAATCCAAGAGACATTGCAACAACGGTATTGAACCGATTTTTGACTCAACAGGCGATAAACGACAATGTTAAATCGCTCAAGGAACTATACATAGTCACTATGGAGTCTCTTGCATCTCTCAAGGGACTCGGAATAGACATTTCAACGTGGGACCCTATACTGATAGAGGTTCTACGAAACAAGCTCGACAGCACAAATAAGACGCTGTACGAGCAATCAATAAGCGACTCAAAGCACATTCAGAAACTGGACACCATGCTTCAGTTTCTTGATCAAAGAGTCCCTGTTTTAGCCACCGGGAGCAAAACACAAAACCATGCCAAACGAGAGTCGAAGGGAGCAACCTGTGCATCTTCTTCAACTACAAGGAAGGATTGTTTATACTGCAAGAAACCAAATCATGTGATGTTTCGACTTCCGCGCAAAATCAGTCGCTGAGCGATTGAATTGGGTTCAACGCCAAAAGTTATGCGTCAACTGCTTCAAAGCAAATCATATGGCAAAGGCGTGCCAAAGCAGATATACATAAATGCTACAAGTGCGACAAAAAGCACAACACGCTGCTGCATCTGGAGACGACTTCAATGAAACCACATAATCCAGTTGTGGCGTCGGCAAGCAGCAAAGCTATTAATCTACTTGCAACAGCAAAAGTTTTAGTCCAAGGAAATAATGGACAACAAGCCACGTTTAAGGCATTGCTAGATTCTGGATCACAAATTAACGTGATATCAGAGCGACTTGCATCATCCCTGTCCTTAAAACGCCATGATACCGCACTACGAATTGAAGGTATCGGTGGACAACCGAGAACCAGTAGGTCTCGGGTAAATGTGTTAGTGAAGTCACTACACAGCAATTTTACAGTGTGGATCGAAGCATTCATTCTACCGCACATTATCACGGATCAGCCAGCCCAAAACATTAATTATGAAAACTGGAATATTCCGAAAAATCGTCCGTTGGCGGATCCTCAATTTAACCAACCAGGAAAAATCGACATGCTGATCGGTGCTGAGCATTATTATGCACTATTGCTCCCACAACAGCAAAAACTCACGCCCTCTGGTCCAATCATGCAACAAACCAGGTTGGGGTGGGTTGTGGCTGGAAAAATAAGGGAAGCAAACATGTCACCAGCCATATGTGCAGTTGCTACAGGAGAAGAAACTAATGCCATATTGGAATGATTCTGGAACTTAGACAACTTTGAAGCGTCGGATAAGCATTGCACGCCAATTGAGAAGGCATGCGAAAAACACTTTTTCGACAACTTAAAAATCGCTGCTGATGGGCGATTCATTGTCAAATTGCCGTTTTCTGAACATCCTTCAGCCCTGGGGCCCTCGTTGGAGACTGCAGAAAGAAGGTTCTTGTCGCTGGAAAAAAGGACCAAGGCAGAAATTTGGAAAGGATATGTGGACTTCATGGCCGAATACGAACAATTGGGTCACATGAAAATGGTCCGTCGCAACCTACTTCCATCAAGCAACTACTTCATCCCTCATCATTGTGTGCTGAAACCTGAAAGCAGCACTACAAAGTTAAGAGTGGTTTTCGATGCATCTTGCAAGACGTCGACAGGAAAATCACTTAACGACATACTGCAAGTAGGACCCACTGTGCAGAGCGACCTAATGTCGATTTTATTAAGATTCAGAACACACAAATATGTGTTCACTGCGGACATCGAGAAAATGTACCGTCAGATTTGGATCAATCCTGAGAACCAGTTCCACCAGATGATTGTTTGGAGAAACAATCCCAATGAGGACTTAAGGTACTACAGATTAAAAACAGTTACCTACGGAACGGCGTCAGCTCCATTCTTAGCAACCAAGTGTCTAAATCACTTGGGCACAATACACATGGACAAATCACCAGTAGGAGCCGCTGCAATAGTGAATGACTTCTACGTTGACGACTGCCTCACTGGAGCAGATTCAGCCCAAGAAGCAATCCAAATACGGGAGGAGTTAGTGAAGATCCTGCGCCCTAATGGATTCAATTTGCGAAAATGGTGCTCGAACAACGAGCAACTGTTACAAGGAATACCCAAGGACGACATAGCAAGCGACGTTAAGTTTGAGGACACATTGGACAGCTACAGGATCAAAACATTGGGTCTTATTTGGATGCCCAAAAAGGACCAACTTTGTGGCCGGGCCCAGAGCAGCACAGCTACGAAAATTACTAAACGTGTCGTTTGCTCTGAGCTGGCACAAATCTTCGACCCCTTAGGCTTGTTCGCTCCAGTCGTTGTGAAAGCCAAGATTTTCATGCAACGACTCTGGGAAGACAAATTGGAATGGGATGACGAGTTACCTACAGTCCTTCAGAACGAATGGAAGGACTATCGAGATGACTTACAAAGCCTGAATTCGATGCAAATTCCACGACATATATACGATGGAAAGGTTCCAGTCACAAGGGAATTGCACACATTTGTGGATGCATCGGAACGAGCATACGGCGCAGCAATATACGTTCGCGCAACGTACAAAAATAAACAAATTTCTGTGCGTCTGCTATGCTCAAAGTCTCGAGTAGCCCCAACGGCAAAGCAGTCACTCCCTCGTCTAGAGCTTTGTGCTGCATTATTGGGTGCTGAACTCACGGACAGGATTCGACGAGACCTCAACCTGGACTCCAGTACAGTACCAGGATATTTTTGGTCGGATTCTACTGTTGTCCTTTCATGGATCAATGCAGCTGCGTCTACATATCATACATTTGTGGCCAACCGGATAGCGAAGATACAAGCATTGACAAGCCAAAATCAATGGCGCCATGTGTCTTCCACCAACAACGCAGCAGATGTGCTTTCAAGAGGAATACCCGCACGAAGATTACACGAGCACAACCTATGGCTGTATGGACCACTATTTCTGCATGGCTCTCCAGACCAATGGACAGCCCCACCTATCATCACCCCAAGCAATTTGGAAAGGAAAACCAAACACATAAGTTTGGCAATATCGCCATCTTCAATAGGGGAAGACTTGTACACCTGTAGACACAGCAATTCGTTCTACAAGTTACAACGCATTGTAGCTTACATGTTACGCTTTTGTTACAAAGCGAACAGAGCAGCAACGACCACGTTGTGCACAACAGAGCTGGACCGTGCTCGCAACTTGATCTTGCGGACAGTACAGCAAGTTGAATTTTCCACTGACCTAAAAATGTTGCAGCGTCACAACACGGTGGACAAAAAGAGTTCCATCTCATCGCTGTCTCCTCTACTAGGTTCAGATGGCCTTATACGAGTTGGAGGTAGATTGGAGCAAGCCCCACTCCCATACAATGCAAGGCACCAAATTCTGCTGCCTTACAACGATCCAATAGTAAAAATGCTATTGCGAGAACTGCATGAAGACAACATGCATTGCGGTGCCCAAGCATTACGAGCAACGGCAAGACAGCAATATTGGATCCTAAATGACAAAACTATGTCAAGGAACATCATTCACAATTGCGTGACATGCAATAAGGCAAGGCCCAAATTAATGAGCCAAATCATGGGCAACTTGCCAGCCGATCGAGTAACACCGACACGCCCGTTTCTAACTACAGGCGTAGATTACTGCGGACCAATCTGGATTCATCACAAAATTCGAGGAAAAAGACCAGATAAGGCATACATAGCCGTATTCTGCTGCTTCTCCACAAAGGCGGTACACCTTGAACTAGTCAGCGATCTGACGACAAACACCTTTTTGGGAGCTTTGCGACGCTTCTTAAGCCGCCGCGGCAAATGTCAAACAATTCATTGTGACAATGCCACCAACTTTATTGGAGCAAACAACCAGCTGAAGGAACTGGAAGGAACAATATTTGGCGAGAAGGCCCAAGCAGAGATCATCAATCACTGCAACAAGAAGCAAGTTGCGTTCAAATTCATTCCGCCACGAGCACCATCGTTTGGAGGGCTATGGGAAGCTGCAGTCAAGTCTGCTAAGCGGCTTCTGGTTACGACTACCAACACTGCATCCCTAACATTTGAAGAATTAAACACGGTGATCATCGAAATTGAAGCGATCTTAAATTCACGCCCAATTACACCGATGTCAAATGATCCTACGGACACCACTGCTCTTACTCCAGCACACTTTCTAATTGGGGAAACGCTCACTGCTCCCCCTGATGTCAATGCCGACCGCAATGAGAAATCCTTACTGAAACGCTGGGAACTAGTGTCCAGGCTTAAGCAAGGATTCTGGAAGCAATGGTCAGAAGAATATTTGCAAGAGCTGCAAGCCAGACACAAATGGAAAACCGTCAATACCAACATCAAGGAAGGTATGCTTGTTCTAATCAAAGAAGACAACATACCTGTGATGAGCTGGCCAATGGGACGCATTGTAAAAACATATCCAGGACAAGATAACCACGTCCGAGTGGTTGACGTAAAAACTGCCTCAGGCATCTTTAAGCGCCCCATAACCAGGCTTGCGCCGATCTTTCCAGAAGAGATGGCCAAGAAACGCCCTATCAATGAGTCGGAGGACACAGACAAAACTGATGCACCAATCGCCCAACGAAAGCGGCTAATGTCGCCAACCATATCCTCGTCTTTGCTGATCCTGCTTCTGATGCTACCTTTGGTGCTGACACAATCAGTATCAGTACCAAATTCGACACGAAGCCAGGGATCTATTATGAAAAAATTGGACAAGCAAAAAGAGCAATATCCGACTGGACCATGGTCATATACTATGAACTGGACCCATACTGGCGAGATATGAAGACATTTAACCAAGGAATAGACGAATTCCAATACCTTTGCCCAGAAGTGAACAACAAACATACATGTGATTTCATATCACAGCACTATCGACACTTGTATCATGAACTGCAAATGGCAAACGTACTTATGCAGCACACTCGAAAACGTCGATCCCCATTTGATGCAGTAGGCAATATTGCACATAGTCTATTTGGAGTGTTAGACTCAAACTACGCTAATGAAATGACCAAGGTCATCAAGAAGGTACAAACCAACGAGGATTTCGTACTGAGCCTGCTGAGAAATCAAACCTCAGTACTGGACTCAACCATTAACGTTGTCAAAAAGACAAGGGCTACATCGGACAAGCGTCTACGACTACTTGAGCAACAAGTTGCTGCCATTACCGAAAGCAGAGGAAAGTACACTGGAGCACGGCTCACGGAAACGTACCTGGCATTGACAACTCAACTAACACTGCTAGCAGCCACGCTTCAGCGCATGCAATCGGAAATAGTGGACGTACTAACAGGAATTCGCCACCATACAATAAGCCCAATATTGATTTCTCCCAATCAACTAAAGGATCAATTGGATCAAATACGGGATCATTTGCCAACAGATCAAATGCTACCTGTGACATCATCCAACGTAATTCAATTATACAGAATTATGCGAGCAGAAGGCACAGCCACCGACACTCATGTAATATTCAGAGTAATATTACCACTAGTGTCAACATCAATATTAGAGCTATTTAATATTGTGCCAATTCCGGTGTGGGACTCAACAAGTTGGAGATTGTTTGAGCTCAAAACACCTATAATAGCTGTAAACGACCACAGGGATCAATTTATGGGACTTACACACGATGATCTGCGACGCTGTCTCACACTACCAAATGAAGACTACATATGCTTTGACCATCAAGCTGTTTTTAATGTAAACAATCGATGTGAGTTTCAGCTGTTTAACAACAAGACACCAACAATGTGTCAAATAACTCGCACAACAACCAACATGGTATGGAAAGAAACACACCAACCGAATAATTGGATTTTTGCAACACATTTTACAATGGAACTACAAGCCGTATGCAACGGAACACCATCCACAATACAACTAGAAGACACCGGACTACTTTCGCTATCATCTGGCTGTACTGCACGCAACGCAGAAATCAGCATCAGTACCTTTGACAACATCATAAGTCAAGCTACGAAAAGCTACGCTCGCTTTGGTGACATCATCAAGCCAAGCATTACAATTGTACCACCAACAGAATTCAACATTTCGGATTACAAGGTACAAGAAGACAAAGATCTGGACGACTTGCAGCTAAAATTGGTAACACTCAACAAACAAGAACTGCCCAACCAAATAAGCTCGGTCCAACATCATCATATAGCCGCCTATGCTGCTTTAGTGGTATCTGTCATACTACTATGTGCCTATGCAATGAGGAAGCAACGCCTATGGACTTTGCGACCCACAGTCACAAGGAATGAGGCCGCCAATCCACCCGCTCCATCAGCATCCCCAAGACGATTCACATTGGATCTAGACGATGGTTGAACACCGTTTCAACAGCCGGGAGAATGTTTAGGTGCATATAAATTACACATATCTAAATTATAAATAAAAACAGAACAGCTATGTAACACAATTTAAAAACTATGTCAACACCTCACATACAAAATATCGCTGACACGCAACATTATAACTGACCACACAGAATATCGCTGACTGCACAACACACATATGTGTCGCAATAGTATCAGCAAGCCAACCCGGTAGTTGCAAAGTAAGCTACTCTGCATTGCACTCAACTGCTGAGTACACAATAACCTAATTTTAATGAACACTACAAACTTGTTAACTAAGCTATTTTTACCTATAAATATTGTTACCTTTTGATCAATAAAATCAGTGTTTTAGTACAATATACAAGAAACATTCATTCATTTCTACGATCGCAATAGCTGTGCGCAAGTGCCAGTTGCGACGCCCTTCTAGTAGTCAGTTTATGTGCTGACTGCTTTTAAAACCTATACACAAACATACATATATACATTTTTGTCCACAAATCACATTAAAATTCCACTTCGAAATTAACTCATATAACATATGTTTGCCCATAAATACATACATACAGTTGTATCCATTGAATGCCGTTTAAATATTACGTATTGTGCCCGACAACGAAATTAATTAAAATCACAGCGACAAACAACAAATTATTTGAAAATCTCTTTGGGTATATTTTTGGTTTGGAATTCAATTGCAATTAAACACAAACCCACCCCCGCAACAATTGCAAACATACACATGCACAATCACAAACGACGACGATCTTCACTACACTAAACAAACACACATCGAATCCATCGTTTTCTGATTGTCACTACACAAACACATTTCTTTTAAACATTACACTATTATTTTGTTTTTTCCTTTTGGAAATTCTTTATTTACCTTTTAATGCTGAGACATACATATGTACATACATATCCGATAACCGATATCACTTGGGTAACAACTTCACGATCGTGGAACGAATGAAAGTGAAACATTTTTTATCCTTATTTTTTTGCACAGTACTGAGTGACACTTGTGGCGATTATTTCACGCTGTTCAAAATAATAATATTGTTCTTAAATACAATTAAGAAGAGTGATATTATTTTTTCTTCGCAGTGTTAACGTGTTGCAGCCAACTTCGATAATACACATCCACGTTTATCGATAGTTGGATATATTGAGTGATAATTACATTGGATATTTTTTATTCGAATTATCATTCAATAATTCCAGTTTTTTCCTTGCACACATTATCCGAATAATCAAGAGTTTCCACTGCGGATGCATCCACTTCCACTTATTCGATATTTTTCTTTATTTTTGTGAGCAAAATATTTATTTTATTTATTTTTATAAATATTCGAATTTTATCAAGAAATATATATTTGTTGTCACCCGAACAGAAATATATTTACTCCTCGTCTCAATATCGTTGTCACGTTTCCACTGCAGACGCATCCATTTCCACTAATTCTTTTACTTTATTTCTTTTGTTCGATTTTTTATTTTTGTCTTCTCTTACAAAAATAAAAAAAAAGTAAAGGCATCGATAAAAAAAAATATTAGTAGATATTCAAACAAAAATTGGGTCTCCGCTGGTCACGCTCCATTATCGTTTCCTGTAATTCCACTTGCATCCTCGAGTTTTTTATCGCTTTCGAGTCTATTTGTCGATTCTTTTGAAGGCCTATTATTCCAGGTGACGAAAAGGAACCGCGTGCCAGTTCGAGCGCATCTAAGGAGAAGAACGTGCCAGAGAAGACACTTTTACCACCCGATACAAGACTCACTCGATCCGCCAGTCAGCAGAGAGAAAACAACAGGATGTCCGCGTTAGCCAACTTTATTACGATGACAGATAGAATGAGTCAACTGGAGACTCAATTCAATTCCAACACAGGAGTTTCGCTACACACATTGAAAGTTCGCCTAGAAGAAATACGGAGCATGTGGGACAGGGTGTCTCAAGAATTCCAACGCTGCTCCAGAGTTTTTTCTGAATCGGGGCCCAGCGATGATCCGGATTATGGCACAATTCATGCCAAATATTCCTACTGTTATGCCGTTTATGAGCGTTGTGCTGCATCACTGGGCGAACAAATTGAAAACGCTACAGTCCAGATTCCGCCTCAGACAGCTTCCTATCAGCCACGAGGCTGGCGTCTGCCTCCAGTCGAAACAGAAGTCTTTGATGGAGACTATCTGAAATGGCCCACTTTCCGAGATATTTTCACTGCGATTTATATAAACAATCCTAGTCTGATCCCAGTTGAGAAACTTTTTCACTTGACTTCCAAGACTAGTGGCGAGGCAAGAAAAATCGTGGTCAAATCTCCGCTCACCAATGAGGGCTTCGCGTCAGCGTGGAGAGCATTGAGTGACAACTTCGAAAATAAGAGACTTTTGGTCACGAATCAGTTAAAAATACTGTTCAGTGTGCAATCCATTTCCCACGAATCCGGAGCTGCAATCAAAGATATGCAGAGCACCATCCAAGGGTGTCTGACTGCTCTGGAACAGTCCGAAGTTTACAGTGAGTCTCCGTTCTCAAATAGCATATTAGTTTTTATGTTTTCGTCAAAGCTTCCAAAGCAAACTCTAGCCCTTTGGGAACAGAGTATCCAAAACCAAATGGAGCTTCCGACATGGCAGGATTTTAACACTTTCCTGGTTGAGCGTTCTCGCACACTAGAAAGAATTGAGGACGTTATCGCATCCTCAACTTCACACCTTCAAGGTAAACCAGCTCGAAAGGAGCCTGTTTCCAAGAAGGTGAACTCCTTTGAAGCTAAGGTGAACGCAAAGGTTCAGACTTGCAAATTGTGTTCAAAGGAGAACCACCCCATTCGGTTATGTCCAAAATTCCTTAAAATGACTGTTAACGAGCGTTCCAACACGATAAAACAGCACAATCTCTGCTTAAACTGTTTTGCCAGGGGGCATCAGTTAAGAGAATGCACAAGTGCGCATAACTGTCATACCTGCAAGGGACGTCATGATACTTTGCTCCATCGTCCGCAGGCATCCACTACTCCAGCAGTTTTGAACTCATCTTCTTTACAGTCCACTTCCAATCAACCGCAAGCCACTGTTCAAAACTACTTTTCTGCAAGCACGCAAGTGTTCTTAATTGGCTGCCATCTACCAATCAGACGATTCACCCCTCTACAAACATTTTGGTCCTTCGAGCACGCATAGCGTTCTCCTAGGAACAGCTGTCATACGAGGGCTGCTATATATATTTCTGGCCTAATAATGAAAATGCGAATATTTATCATCAAAAATTGTTTTATTGTTTTTCAAAGTATTCTCCAGCCTGATTTATACACTTTTGCATGCGCTCAAACCAATTGTCGAAGCACTTTTTCCACTCCGATTGAGACACCTCCAAAACATGGTTTTTGAACGCTTCAACAGCATCTTCTGGGCACGAAAATCGTTGACCACGTATTTTTTTCTTGATGTGCGGGAATAAAAAGAAGTCATTGGGTGCCAAGTCAGGGCTGTACGGCGGATGACCCATCAATTCGACGTTTTGGCCGGTCAAAAAGGCGCTGGTTTGAGCCGATGTGTGAGAGCTCGCGTTGTCATGGTGAAGAATGATTCGTCTTCTCTTGTTTGTTTTTCGAAATTCTCTGAAGACTTCAGGCAAACAAATTGTGGTGTACCACTCAGAATTGACCGTCCTTCGTTGCTCAAGCGGAACAGTCGCCACATGACCAGTTTTGCCGAAGAAACAGGCGACCATTTGCTTCGAAGTGCTTCTTCCACGAACAACTTTCGTTGGATTTGGCTCGTCTTCGAAGACCTACACGGTCGATTGTTGTTTTGTTTCGGGCTCATACGCATAGATCCAAGATTCGTCACCTGTGACGATCTTATGAACATCTTTTGAAGCACCGCGATCGTATTTTTTCAACATTTCTTTGCACCAATCGACTCGAGCCTTTTTTTGAGCGATTGTCAAATTGTGCGGGATCCAACGACAACAAACCTTTTTTACGGTCAGGTGTTTATGTAATATCGAATGTATGCTGGTGGGAGAAATGCCCAAGGATGCCTCTATCTCCCGGTATGTCACATGACGATCTTGCATTATTAGTTCACGCACGGCATCAATGTTCTCTGGCACAACGGACGTTTTTGGACGACCTTCACGGAATTCGTCGTTGAGCGAACTGCGACCACGATTAAATTCGTTATACCAGTTTTTCACGGTGCTATAGGATGGTGCTTGATCGCCATACAAAGACTTAAGTTCATCGATGCACTCTTGTCTGGATAATCCACGTCGAAAGTTGTGAAAAATGATCGCACGAAAATGCTCACGTGTCAATTCCATTTTTTTAACGGAATTGAATTGTTCAAAGCTCTGTAAGTTTAACAATTCACGATTAAATGACAACACGTTCTGAGTGATGTTATGCTAAAAAATGTCAACCTTTCCAATGGAAATATCAGATTGCACCTGGCAACACTTATTGTTGCCTAGGCCAGAAATATATATGGCAGCCTACGTATATGTGTGTCACAGGGGCACTAAGTATACAGCGCGAGCCCTGATCGATTCTGGTTCAGAAGCAACCTTTATATCTGAGCGTCTATTTAAAATGATTCAAATTCCATATCAGCCAGTTGACGCTCAAGTATCAGGGCTCAATGAAGCCATTGCTGCTCAGCCTCAGAAGCTTTGCCAATTTCATATTGGCTCTCTAATCAAACCAAGAATTCAAATCGAAACATCAGCGTACGTCCTTCCAAAGCTGGCAGGAAATCTGCCCTCCTACACTATTCCACAAAGTGCTTTAGAAGGTCTGCCAAATCTGGAGTTTGCTGATCCACATTTTTATAGGAGCTCACAGATAGACGTGCTTTTGGGCGCTGATATCCTTCCTTCCATTTTACTGAAAGGCTCCCATCCAAACATTTGCGGCACTCTCCTTGGTCAAGAAACGATTTTCGGCTGGACCATCACCGGCCCCGTTTCAAAATCCAGTGCCAAATCCATATCGTCGTTCTCTACTCGAATTTCATTAAATCCTGAAGCAAGATTAGAGAAACTTCTCACAAAATTTTGGGAGGTGGAGGATATACCAGTCAAACTGGTAAAGGAATCCGACATCTTGTGTGAGAAGATATTCCAATGTACGACCACACGTTCTGAGAATGGCAGATACGTTGTCACGCTACCTTTCAAGGATCCTGATCACATAGACTTGGGACATTCAAGGTCCATCGCGCTAGCTCAATTCCTTAGAAATGAGAGTCGTTTAAGCAAAAACGCTCTCCTCAAAGAGCAGTACGACTCGGTGATCCAGGAGTATTTGGACTTGGGTCATATGAAACCAGTCCCTTCCACTAATCGTTCCGACAATTTTTATCTTCCACATCATGCTGTCTACAAACCAGACAGCACCACCACAAAGCTTCGCGTTGTTTTCAACGCCTCCAGTCTGTCGTCAAACGGCAAGAGTTTGAACGATGTCCTGTATCCAGGTCCCGTTCTCCAAGCGGATTTGACATTGCAAATCCTGAAATGGCGTTTCTATCGATACGTCTTCAATGCGGACATCACAAAGATGTATCGGCAGATCCTTGTGAATTCCAATCACACTCCATACCAGAGAATCCTATTCCGGACAAAGGATAATGAGCTTCGAGACTTTGAACTCAACACTGTCACTTTTGGTGTAAATTGTGCTCCATTCTTGGCGATACGAGTACTGCAGCAACTTTCCAAAGATGTGCAATCTCGTTATCCCATGGCAAGTGACGTAATAGCAAACTGCATGTATGTAGACGACGTGTTGGCAGGAGCCCACTCGAAATCTAATGCAATCCAAACCATTTCCGAACTGCGTGAGGCTCTTGAATCCGCAGGTTTTCCTTTACGGAAATGGACGTCAAATGAGAGAGACTTGTTAAAGGTCATTCCAAAAGATTTTCGGCTGAGAACTGATTTCTTAGAAATTGAGGAAGCCAGCGATGCTAAGACCCTTGGAATCCGATGGAAAGCAGACACTGACGAGTTTTTCTTTTCTCCTGCCCAGCTCGTAGTCCAGGCTTCTATATCGAAACGACAAGTTCTCTCTCAGATTGCCAAGCTTTTCGATCCAGCAGGATGGCTAGCACCATTTATTATTCAAGCCAAGATTTTCATGCAGGAAATCTGGCTCCAAGAATTAGGTTGGGATGATATGCTTCCTGATGACCTGACTAAAAAGTGGCACGACTTTGTTAGCCATTATTCACACCTTGGCGAAGTTCGCATTCCCAGATGGGTGGAGTTCAGTCCAAAAGGGCTCCCCCAAATCCACGGTTTCTGTGACGCGTCGCAACGCGCATACGGCGCTGCTATTTATGTGCGCACAGAGACAAATGGAAAGGTAGCAGTTCATCTTCTGACCGCAAAAACGAGAGTCGCTCCTATAAAAACGGTTTCCTTACCGAGGCTCGAGTTGTGCGGTGCCATGCTATTGGCAGAATTGTCAGCAGCAATTTTGCCACAGCTACCGATTCCACAATGTGAACGATACTATTGGACGGATTCGACTATAGTATTAGCCTGGCTCAACAAGCTTCCATGCAATTGGACCACGTTCGTCGCCAATAGAGTGACGAAGATTACCCAAGTCACTGACTCCAAGAAATGGGCCCATGTACGATCCGAGTACAATCCAGCGGACCTGGCAAGCAGAGGTGTCTCCCCAGGTGAACTCTTAGATAGTGATCTGTGGTGGCACGGGCCAGATTGGTTGCAACTTGAGCAAAACCAATGGCCGACTTCAATTGATATCTCGTTAGATACAACTATTGAGCAACGCCCTATAAAAGTCCATATCGCAGTAGCGTCTCCTACTTTCACACTTTTTGAAAGATTTTCCAAGTTCCAGAGAGCTTTGCGAGTGATGGCATACGTATTCCGCTTCATAGATCTTTGCAGGAAAATTCCTACATCCATTCTAGTCGACCCTGACCACGCAGAGCTTTCTGACGTTCAAGAACGGATCGTAATTCTCACCCAAAGGCAGGAGTACTCAGCTGAGTACAAATGTCTGTCCCAAAAGAAACCGGTCCTGCGATCAAGCAGTCTCCTAAATTTGAACCCGTTTCTGGACAAAAGGGGAGTCATCCGAGCATGTGGACGCATAAGAGCATCTGACATGTTGAGCTATGACGAACGACATCCAATCATACTCCCATATGCATGTCCATATTCACGCCTCCTGGTGAATTTTACGCACCATATCTCCCTACATGGAGGTAACCAGTTAGTTGTGCGTCTTGTACGCTCAAAATACTGGATTCCAAAGCTCAAGGTGTTGGTTAAATCCGTCATCCACTCCTGCAAAATCTGCATTCTCCACAAGAAACAGCTGCAGACTCAGCTTATGGGAACTCTACCTGTAGAGCGAACCTCCTTTTCCCGACCATTCACTCATACAGGTGTCGATTTTGCTGGCCCATTCGACGTGAAGAATTACACTGGTCGCGCGTGCCTTATAACCAAAGGGTACGTGTGCGTCTTTGTGTGCTTCAGCACCAAGGCGATCCATCTGGAGGCGACTTCAGACCTCACCACGGAAAAGTTCCTGGCAGCCTTCGCACGGTTCGCAGCCAGACGTGGTTGTCCATCCACTTTGTACTCTGACAACGGCAAGACGTTCGTCGGAGCTGCAAAAATCCTTTCACAAGACTTTTTGGAGGCCACAAAAAAGCTCGTTCTGTGCAAATATAGCCACCAGAAGTTGTCTTGGCATTTCAATCCCCCCAGTGCGCCCCATATGGGTGGGCTCTGGGAAGCCGGCGTAAAAAGCTTTAAAACGCTATTTTTCAAATCCGCGTCCACTTTAAAGCACACCTTTGAGGAGCTCTCGACTCTGCTCGCTAAGATAGAGGCGTGCCTAAATTCCAGGCCAATTTCTCCAATGTCTGAAGACCCAACTGACCTATTGGCGCTGAGTCCAGGTCATTTCCTTATTGGTGGTCCACTTCTTTCCACAGCAGAGCCTGAAATTAATGAAAGCGCAATGTTCATTCTTAATCGTTGGCAGCGCGTGAAGGCTCTCCACCAACAGTTTTGTCTCCGTTGGAAAGATGAATATCTCAAAGAATTGCACAAGAGAAATAAATGGCAATCACCAACGCGAGACCTCCAATGCAATGACTTAGTTATTATTAAAGAGGATAATCTTCCAGTAAATGAATGGCGTCTTGGGCGCGTTCAAGCTACGTATCCTGGCATAGATCAAAGAGTTCGGGTGGTCGATGTCTTAACGACCCGGGGCGTAATCAAACGACCAATCGCAAAATTAATTTTGCTGCCTACAGAGACGGACATTCCGTCTCCAACATTACAACAATAATTTCCATTATTAATCTCCGCACCCGCTTTATTTCAGTACGCTACAACACGCAATGGCACCTCGTTCAAAGGCAACACAGGGCAGACGTACTCGAGGAACCGCGTCGTTCCGATGCCGAGTCTGCCGAGGAGTCCACGCATTGCGGAAGTGTCAGCGCTTCATGCGGTTAACGGCGGAGAAGAGGCTCCGGGCGGTGTTAGTCAACAAATACTGCCCGAAATGTTTGGCCCACCAGCACTCAGGAGAAGGTTGTAGACGTCGGGACAGATGCCATGTGTGTCAGGGTGATCACCACACACTGCTGCATATGCACGAGCCGCGGCAAGGCTCTCCGATCCGTGAGCAAGCGAGGTCTCGCTCTCCACCATCAGCAGCTCGCACTCCAACCCGGCCCATCCCGACGCTCTCCCTCACATCCATCTTGGAGAAGCAGAAAACCACAGTTCTGCCAACTGCGCTCATCATCCTCGACACCGGCAAGAAGACTTTCGAGGCTCGAGCAATAATTGATCCTTGCTGTCCACTGAGTCGTATCGACGCATCACTGGCAACGGCCTTCGGGCTTTCCGTCTCCCGCGTCGGTACCGAAAGAGCTTGTACGGCTGCTGTACGATCGAGGGCCTCCGACTTTCAGCGGGAAGTAATTTTCCAGCTGCTTCCGACCCAATACCGGACACCAACGAAGCCCATCGCCGAGAGGCTGTGTGGCAACGAAGCCAATCTTCGTCTGGCGGACGATCGTTGGTTCCGTCCGAGCACAATTAACATTGTGTTGGGTGCGGACCTCTATTCAGAGATTATGCTTCCCGGTTTCCAGTCCAGCCAAGCCGGTTCACCACTCGCCCAAAACACGGTGTTTGGGTGGATTTTTTCCGGGTCTTGTGCCCACCAGTGAGGCCTCGCAGTTTTTCTTTGCAGGATACTGCAAGGGGGGCGGTATGTTCATGCCCGAAAGTATGCAGTGAACAAGGTCCCTTTTTTCCTGTTGTCAATTGCCCGAATTGGTTGCAACATATATTTTTAACATAGGCTAACATAGGACATTAAGTATAATTGTAATTTACATGAAGTCTTAGTACATAATCGCAAATGAAACCGCGCACACGCGTCCGTGAATAAAGGTTGAAATTTATAACGTGAAAAAACGCAAGTGTTCTTAATTGGCTGCCATCTACCAATCTGACGATTCACCCCTCTACAAACAGCATGCATTTGGTCCTTCGAGCAATTTAGCTCTGTGACTGCCAACTGTAGCAGATACTTTAATCGGTATCGCACAGACAAGTCCATTGATAGCACCTGTCGTGCATCGTGGCAAAGTTAGGGATAATAATAGTAAATAAAAATATCCTGTGTCTACGATCGACTGCAGCGTGGGATTGGACAAACGGCGGTGGAGCATCAAAAAGACAAGCGGCGCTGGAATTAGAGCGGCGAGGGAATCAGCAACGAAGCGTAAAAAGAGCGGCGCGGGATCGGAGCTGAGGAAATTTTTTAAAGGCAAGGATCAGCGACTGGACGACGCAGGAAAAGTGCTGTGCGGAATCAGTGCTGGTCAACAAAAATTAAGCGACGTGGGAATCGACTGAACTGGACGACGCAGAGAAAGTGCTGCGCGGGATCAGGGTCAGAAACCCAAGGTAAACGGCGCATATTAACAAAAAAAATCCGGTGAAAATCAGCGACTGGACGACGCAGAAAATGTGCTGCGCGGGATCAGAGCTGATAACCAAAAAGTAAGCGACGTGGGAACAGCTACTGGACGAAGCAGTAAGGAGCTGCTGGGAATCAGAGTTGGGAGCCCAGGATAAACGGCGCAACAAAAAAAAAAAAAAAAAAAAAAGAAGCGCTACGCTGGAAAGTGGTAAACGGAACCCACAGCAGCGCAACATTGTCACGTGCGGCGACACGAGAGACAGTAAAAACAACCCTCAAAGTGGTTCGGCGAAACTACAGAGGACAACAAATAGAAACAGGAGTTTCTAAAAATAAAACTAAAAGCAACAACTAGATTGTAACAACATCTGAACGTTGAAGAAGAAATCGACGTGGGATTCAGCAATTGGACTACGCAAGGAAAGATCTGCGCGGGTCAAATTTGACAACCCACAGCAGCGCAAAATTGTAACGTGCGGTGAGAAAAATACAAAATGGTTTACACACTTGAGCAGCTCAATGCAGTGGATGCTAGTCAATGTGCCATATACGCGCAATTGCAAAGCTGGGGCGAAGAAATAATAGAGGACGACTGCCCAAGTTTGGATTGGGCAACAAAAGTTCAAGAGCAATGGGAATTGTTCAAGAAACAAAATCAAATTCTTCAGAAAAATACACATGTATTTTTTTGGGGAAGCGATTATTTAATGAATGGATCCTTCGACAGAGCTCAAGCTATAAAAAATAAATTAATATCTGAATTAAATAGGAAAATCTTTAGAAATGCACTTAACAAAGAAAAAAATGAAAGTCGGATAAAAGAATTTAACAGCGCAATATTTGACTTGGAAAAAACATTGAATCGTGCCGGACAAGATCCGATACAAAATCAAAACGATCAAGACGAGCTTAAAGAAGACTTCGAATGGCTAACAGAAGCCTTCGATAAACTGAAATCGCATGGGCAAGCAACGCCATCGATACGAATTCGCTACGAAGAGCTTAACCGAGAAAAAATGCAGATGGAAAGTTTTCTGAAATTAGAAAAAAGTTTACCGAAAGGTAGTAAGCTAAGAATTCAACACATCCAAATTTTGAAAAAAGCATCCAGAGACACAAACATATGGTGAATTGGATAAGAATGAAGAAGAGCAAAAAGAAGACATGCCTGAAGAACCAGAGACAAGGGAGGAGAAAACAGAACAACACACACAGTCAAAGGAGAAATCCAGCAAGGAAGACAATGTGCAACCTGTTTCCCATGCCGTACAAAAAAGTTCAGAAGATCAGGTGCATCAGCAACAGGAAAAAGATGACATGCAGGAGCAGAAGATGGACGAGCAAGAGACAGACGAAGATATGGATAGCGTTGGACATGCCGAAAATGATACGAACGACGGCGATCACCAAACCGTTGCGGAAGCCAAGAAAACCGTATCGCAAGAGGATCGAGAGAATGAAAACCAAACTCTGGAGAGGCGAAAACAAGGACGCAACAATGAGGAACGCATGCTACGTAAAGCAGAACGAAACAAACTAAAACCGCTAAAAAAGATAGATCAACTTAAGGACTCCAAGCCCAATAAAAGCGTACAACAGGAGCAAGCGGAACAAGAAGCTGAGGCCGAGAAGGAACCACAAAGCAGAGAGAAAACCACTTTGGACAATGTCACAGAAAAGCAATCGACGCAAACAAAGCACCAAAAGGAAGAGGTGCAAAGGGAAAGGATAGAATGCCATTTTATCCCGCCGGCAAGTCCACACTTCGGAGGAATTGAAGACAACACACTCAAATACGTGGACATGCTAGCACAAATTGAAATTGAATTGATGGACAATAGCAAGGAATTCAATGACGTTCCGATGCTGAAGATGACCGAAAGTCAAACCGATAAGAAAATCTGGTTAACGGGTCGTTGGAAATTACTATCCAATATGAAAACACACTTTTGGAAAAAATGGAAAGACTTATTTAAAATGGAAAAAAGAGTCACAAAAGTTAGAAGTTGGAAAAATAGTACGAATGCAAATCGAGAAAAGAAGTCCGACAAAATAACCACTAGGACGAGTAGAAAAAACCCACCCCGAACCAATCCTGGAGTGGTAAACGGAACCCACAGCAGCGCAACATTGTCACGTGCGGCGACACGAGAGACAGTAAAAACAACCCTCAAAGTGGTTCGGCGAAACTACAGAGGACAACAAATAGAAACAGGAGTTTCTAAAAATAAAACTAAAAGCAACAACTAGATTGTAACAACATCTGAACGTTGAAGAAGAAATCGACGTGGGATTCAGAATTGGACTACGCAAGGAAAGATCTGCGCGGGTAATTTGACAACCCACAGCAGTGCAAAATTGTAACGTGCGGTGAGAAAAATAAAAATGGTTTACACACTTGAGCAGCTCAATGCAGTGGATGCTAGTCAATGTGCCATATACGCGCAATTGCAAAGCTGGGGCGAAGAAATAATAGAGGACGACTGCCCAAGTTTGGATTGGGCAACAAAAGTTCAAGAGCAATGGGAATTGTTCAAGAAACAAAATCAAATTCTTCAGAAAAATACACATGTATTTTTTTGGGGAAGCGATTATTTAATGAATGGATCCTTCGACAGAGCTCAAGCTATAAAAAATAAATTAATATTGAATTAAATAGGAAAATCTTTAGAAATGCACTTAACAAAGAAAAAAATGAAAGTCGGATAAAAGAATTTAACAGCGCAATATTTGACTTGGAAAAAACATTGAATCGTGCCGGACAAGATCCGATACAAAATCAAAACGATCAAGACGAGCTTAAAGAAGACTTCGAATGGCTAACAGAAGCCTTCGATAAACTGAAATCGCATGGGCAAGCAACGCCATCGATACGAATTCGCTACGAAGAGCTTAACCGAGAAAAAATGCAGATGGAAAGTTTTCTGAAATTAGAAAAAAGTTTACCGAAAGGTAGTAAGCTAAGAATTCAACACATCCAAATTTTGAAAAAAGCATCCAGAGACACAAACATATGGTGAATTGGATAAGAATGAAGAAGAGCAAAAAGAAGACATGCCTGAAGAACCAGAGACAAGGGAGGAGAAAACAGAACAACACACACAGTCAAAGGAGAAATCCAGCAAGGAAGACAATGTGCAACCTGTTTCCCATGCCGTACAAAAAAGTTCAGAAGATCAGGTGCATCAGCAACAGGAAAAAGATGACATGCAGGAGCAGAAGATGGACGAGCAAGAGACAGACGAAGATATGGATAGCGTTGGACATGCCGAAAATGATACGAACGACGGCGATCACCAAACCGTTGCGGAAGCCAAGAAAACCGTATCGCAAGAGGATCGAGAGAATGAAAACCAAACTCTGGAGAGGCGAAAACAAGGACGCAACAATGAGGAACGCATGCTACGTAAAGCAGAACGAAACAAACTAAAACCGCTAAAAAAGATAGATCAACTTAAGGACTCCAAGCCCAATAAAAGCGTACAACAGGAGCAAGCGGAACAAGAAGCTGAGGCCGAGAAGGAACCACAAAGCAGAGAGAAAACCACTTTGGACAATGTCACAGAAAAGCAATCGACGCAAACAAAGCACCAAAAGGAAGAGGTGCAAAGGGAAAGGATAGAATGCCATTTTATCCCGCCGGCAAGTCCACACTTCGGAGGAATTGAAGACAACACACTCAAATACGTGGACATGCTAGCACAAATTGAAATTGAATTGATGGACAATAGCAAGGAATTCAATGACGTTCCGATGCTGAAGATGACCGAAAGTCAAACCGATAAGAAAATCTGGTTAACGGGTCGTTGGAAATTACTATCCAATATGAAAACACACTTTTGGAAAAAATGGAAAGACTTATTTAAAATGGAAAAAAGAGTCACAAAAGTTAGAAGTTGGAAAAATAGTACGAATGCAAATCGAGAAAAGAAGTCCGACAAAATAACCACTAGGACGAGTAGAAAAAACCCACCCCGAACCAATCCTGGAATGGACCTGCCGAACTCAACACAGTCAAGTGCTACAAATATCAGCACAAGGCATCTTGCAGCAATAAGAAGGATGCACTGCCCGTCAAGACAAGCACTTACTGACGGCATCCCAAGTAATTACAACAGCGGATGACATTCAACATCAAGCAGCACCATTAATTAAGCTAGCAAATAATATTCCGGTTAACAAAATAAAACCCATTACAAATAAGCTTATAAATAATACAGAAGAAATCCAAAATATTAAGAAATTATTAGAACAAAAACTTCACTACTTTAGGTTAAGAAACATTTAAAACAGAAAATTAATGTAGAGTTCGGATCACCACCAATAACAACAACTTAAGCATGGCCCCCGGCAAAATGTTCATAAATGAACATACTTTTTGATCACCCCTCGGAATGCGCCACGACATGTGCAATGCTCAAGTGACACAAAAGGGTCACGACGGCATAAAATTACCACACGGGTCGAAATCTCAGTTCTCAGCAATACTAAAGATCGAATTAACATAAGCGAGCCTGCATGTATGTGGGAGTAGATAAGAACATAGAGCACAATGAGTAAAGAAATGTAGAGCAGATTAGAATGTGGAGCACAGGGGGTCAAATAGCTAATACATAAGACAAGATCAGACTAGACAATGAGTAAAAGAGAACCAAACATAATGTAAGACAACTTTCGACTCTATCTAATAATTACATAAGACAATACAATAAGTACACAGAAAAAAAAATCCGGGCTATTTAGCCCGAATTCAAGCCGAAACGATGTCAGAAGTGGGGTAATCTCGGATTTTCTTAAATCAAGTACGAAATACTTGATTTTTTCAATCCCGAATTCAATCCTGAAATTCTTAAATTCAGGCTAAAAAAAAATAATTTTTTTTGTTGCATTTAAACTCTTTTTTTTTTAAACATTTTTTTTTTAAACATTTTTTTTTTAACTTTTTTTAATTTTTTTTTAAACTTTTTTTTTAAAATTTTTTTTAACTTTTTTTTTTGTTTTTTTTTTATTTTTTAATTTTTTTTTTTATTTTTTATTTTTATTTTTTTTAATAGTTTTTTTTTTAATTATTTTTTACTAACATTTTTTTATTTTTACCCTTTTTTTCTTTTTAATTGACGGTGGGAATCGAACCCAGGTTTTTTTCAAACAGGTCGGCGACTCTAACCACTGAGCCACCGAACCAGTTGAAATGAGAGAGGCCGAAAGACAATAAAGTAATTTGGGCTTATTTTCCCATTTTGATCCCGATACAGGCTTGATTATTCAGCTTAAGCCTGGAAACATACTTAAGAAATGCAGGCTTAAATCAAGTATTTTAGGCTTGATTTTAGAACGGCTTTTTTTTTTCTGTGTAGGAAGAAGTCAGAAATATATGAGTACTATATCTAACTCTGTCTATTAGTACATAAGAAAACCTTTAAAAACGCATACAACTCAATAAACGATGTCAGTTCATAATTACAACTCGAGAGTGTTTTACTTAGGGATTGGCCTGCGTGCAGAAACATTGAGATCTGAGTCAGCAAGTAACTTTGCGACAAGTCTTAATACATTTGCATGCATACGTTGATCTTGAAAGATGCAACTTGCCTGTCATAAGAAAACTTAAATTTCTCCACCTTGATAGTGGCATCGCTTATTTTGGCCTGAATATAGGCCATCACATCTTCAGATGTAGAATCAGGGGCGAGCCTGGTAACAAAAATCTGCTTCATTGGCGGAATCCCCACCAGAGGTCTAGAAACCAGAGGCGGAACAGTTGGCGAACTGTCACCTGTGGGTTCTAGATTAACCGGTGAACCGGCTGTAACTGTAACTGGTGGAGGGGCTTTGTTTGATTTTGGTCTGCCTGTTCTTTTTTTCACAACAGCAGATGAATCGGACAATGGAGCAGAAATAGCTGTGTCCGTCGGCACAGCGTCAACAATGGGGACATCCACAACCATCGATGCTATTGGAGTAGCAAACATAGTTTGTGGGGCCGACGGGGCTGTAGGAGTGAGGAACTGTTCCACTGTCGAAAATTTGCTGACCGCGGTTGTTTGCAAGTCACGAGGTGTCGATTTCTTGCGCTTTGGAGACTCACCCAATAGCTTAAGACTATTGAACTGAGCAACCACAGCAAGAAATTGAGCATTAAGCTTGTTAAAGCCAACACTCAAATCCTTAAAACCACTCCTCGTCTGCCTCATAAACACACGCATCTCAGTCTCAATCTCACGACAGGACTCACATGTCCAGCTAAGTCCAGTCCGTTGGGCAACGGCATCCGCTACTTGCCCTGAGTAGCCAGCGCATTTTGCATGCACCAAATTACTACAGAGCCAGCAACAAATACCCGGCTGCGCTGCAGTAATCTGCTTTTGGCAGCTTTTCTTTATACAGACAAAACTCATTTTAACTAAAATTTCACTACTAGTTGACCACTGTGCAAAATGAAATCAAAACCAATTCCAAGAAAGTAAACAGAAATGCACAGCCAACAACAATGCAGAAAGCGCTGATCAAAACTCTACACAACTGTTAGAGTGTGGAAACACAAACAATAACAACTAATACACTCTGCAGGGGGCAAAGTACAAAAGTTGAAAGCTAGAGAGCGATGCACAACAACAACAATAATACCAATGCACTCAGCGGGAAGCCAGGCACAAAGAGAACATGCAAAATTTACTCACCGACAACAACAAAGCTGAAGCGCGGCTTGAAATTCCAAAGGAAAGCAAATGACAAAAACACAGCACTTGATACCCAAATATATTATTAATAAGTAAATAAATACTTATAATAAACATGCACTACTTTATAACAGATAGTCGCGAGGTAGCAAACAGTATATTGTTTAATTAGGAGCTATAAATAAGTTAAATAACCACCGGTTGGTAATAAGATCAAAAGTTTTAACGGAGCGCACAAAAAAACACCACTGTCTGCTGCAAAGAGAGAAGCGAATATTTGATTTTAAGTAATGAGTTATTTAAAAGTTAGAATATTTACATGTTTATAAATATGTTAAATATTGAATTATTTATAAGTTTGGGTGTTATTAGTTATTTAAATATTTAAATATTAATATGTTTATATGTTAAATATGGACATGTTTATGGTTTTGGGTATAGAGTTATTTAAATGTTTAAGTATATATGTATTTATATATTTATATGTTAAATATTGAAATATTTATGGGTTTGGGTGTTATTAGTTATTTAAATATTAATATGTTTATATGTTAAATATGGACATGTTTATGGTTTTAAGCAATGAGTTATTTAAAAGTTAGAATATTTACATGTTTATATGTTAAATGTTGAAATATTTATGAGTTTGGGTGTTATTAGTTATTTAAATATTTAAATATTAATATGTTTATATGTTAAATATGGACATGTTTGTGGTTTTAGGTATAGAGTTATTTAAATATTCAAGCATTTAAATGAAAAAAAATTGGGCACTTGTAATAGATATTATATTTAGCACCCATCCTCGAGCATAATATTATAAGGGAACACATATGCATACGCATGCACTCATTGGAAGAAAAAAAAAAAAAAAAAACTAGCACCTCCTGTACGCTTCGAACCTAACGGCAACAAACTTCAGACGGGATCCATTTGATCAACTGCCAAAGCCGAGTGCAAAGAATACATAGATTTGCCCGGCTTTTTTTTAAATATATATTAACTACATATTTTAAAACATATTTTTAAATATATTCAAAGATATTTTTTAATAAACAGCCAAGCCGAATCACTGCGGACGGCAGTCCGCGCTAGTGACGAAAGCAGCACGAAGGGTGCGAAGGCGACTAGCATATATACACAGGAAGAATGGAAAATTTGCTATGACTGTCCGATCAGGTCGAGTTATATACCGATCGAAAGGTATTAACTTAACTTACATACTAAGACTTTTAGAAACTCACCTGGTTCGTGAGATAAACAGGTGTAAGTGGGAGGGGAAAAATTTAAATTATTGGAGCTAATGGGGCCGTTGGAGCCTTTTTGAATTTTCTTTGAATTTTTTACAATTTTCATTAAAAATATGCGTCGAATGACACCTCGATCATCGAAATCGGACAACTGGTTCGAAAGATAATTAATTTTGAAATTTTTAGGGGCCTTCCGAAAATGAGATGAAAAGTCAGTCTGTTTGTTTGTTTGTTTGTTTGTTTGGATCAAATCGTTGATTTAGCTTAAATGTTTGAATGAGGACTTGTTCCTTTTAAAAAATCTAGAAACGTTTGTTCTACGACTTTTTCGGAAAATCGCTAGTTTAGCGGGAAATCGCTAAAAACCGCCAAACTTAAAACCCCCATAGCATCCAAACGATAGAAGCCACAGATGTGATCTATATATCGTTGAAAAGGTATTTCGAAGGGCTCTTAGGCATGCCTTCGAAGTTTTTTTTTAGGTAAATGGATAAACAGCTACAGGTGAAATAAGGTTTTTTTTGGCTGTTTTTGAGAAAACGTTAGAGCCGATTTTTTTTAATTTTCAATATGTTATAGTTTGTAACATTTCGCGTTTTTTGATATATCATGCATAAATTTTTGTTGATTGGTTTGGAAGATATAACCAATTAACGAAATATATATATATCCAAACGATAGAAGCCACAGATGTGATCTATATATCGTTGAAAAGGTATTTCGAAGGGCTCTTAGGCATGCCTTCGAAGTTTTTTTTTTAGGTAAATGGATAAACAGCTACAGGTGAAATAAGGTTTTTTTTGGCTGTTTTTGAGAAAACGTTAGAGCCGATTTTTTTTAATTTTCAATATGTTATAGTTTGTAACATTTCGCGTTTTTTGATATATCATGCATAAATTTTTGTTGATTGGTTTGGAAGATATAACCAATTAACTAAATATATATTTTACTTTGAATTGCAATAGGACGGAAGCAGCAATTACATTTGACTAACAGTCCAGTAACAATGAAATCTATAATTTGACAGTCGTTATTAAAGATCGCCAGTGGCGCATGGTGTAGAGCGTTCGATTTTTGCATGCGTCCGATTCAGCTTGGGGTCGGGGTTCGAATTCTGGCACGGACCAAACATTTTCTTAAAATTTTTAAATTCAATTATATTATATTTGCGTAAACTGATTTTGATATAAATATTATTTGTTTTTAAAAATTTTGGGTGCGCATATTGAAAATTTCCCAGCAAAGTAACAATGCCAAAAGCATATGTTTTATTTATGTGATGCAAAAATAACCAGTGCTGCCAGACAGTTTTAGTTTTGTTATGTGACAACGCGACTTTAATTTATTCAAATGAGTTAAGCATTAGAGTCTCTCTGTAAATTAATTTTATTTATTCTTCTTTACTATATAATTAATTAATTGCTTAATATTGCAAACAGAAAATTTATCTTTATACTTGTGCATTGCAAAAGTACCCAGTGCTGCCAGACAGTTTAATTTGGTTTAATAGGAATGCGGGTTATCATTTATTCAAATGAACTAAAATAATAGCATGCAAACGATAATATATACAGATGTGATCTATATATCGTTGAAAAGGTATTTTGAAGAGCTGTTATGCATACCATTTAACTTTTTTTCTAAAGTACACAGGTAAATAGCTACAGGTGAAATAAGGTAATTTTTTTTCCAAATTTTGGCGGTTTACAAGAAAACGCCGCTTTTTAATGTTCAATATGTTTGAGCTTGTAAAATTTCGCGTTTTTTGATATCATGCATAAAGTTTTGTTGATTGGTTTGGAAGATATATCCAATTAACTGAATATATACGTTTAACTTTGAATTGGAATAGGACAGCAGCAACAAAGTGTCATAGCAGCCAGAGTTTGAGAGTGCTGATAGATTTTGCGCTTGGCATAATAAGAATGCGGGATCTCATTTATTCAAATAAATTAAACTATTCGAGTCTTACTGCAACGTATTCTAATTGTATGTTTCTTATATAGCTATTTAATTGTTTTATTTTAATTAAACAAATTTAAAGCAAATAATTAAGTCTGCAATATCGATATTAATATGCGTGCTAATATCGATAGATGATTTCATTCAATACTGGTATCGATAGTCGGCTTGAATGTCAGTATCTATCGATACTAAGTTTTCCTGTTTGTCATCCCTGAATTTGAAAGAACAAACCGAAGAAATGTTTCAGCAAGGACGTTATCGTGTAAGTAAAATTCTTAAGAAATTTTACAAATAAATTTTATTTTAATACAAATTATTACTATTTTATTTTCAGAAGTGGGCTCCACAGCAAGAATGGAGTGGCCGTGGGAGTGGCCGTGGGAGTGGCCGTGGACGCGGCCGCGGATATGGCGGTCGGCGCCAATATGGGCCGCTACCATTTAGCCGCTGCGAGTGCCCCTGCCACAACGAATGTGGCAAGTGTTGTGTGGGGTGTGAGGCCAATTAACCAATTAACTAAATATATATTTTACTTTGAATTGCAATAGGACGGCAGCAGCAATTACATTTGACTAACAGTCCAGTAACAATGAAATCTATAATTTGACAGTCGTTATTAGAGATCGCCAGTGGCGCATGGTGTAGAGCGTTCGATTTTTGCATGCGTCCGATTCAGCTTGGGGTCGGGGTTCGAATTCTGGCACGGACCAACCATTTTTTTTAAATTTTTAAATTCAATTATATTATATTTGCGTAAACTGATTTTGATATAAATATTATTTGTTTTTAAAAATTTTGGGTGCGCATATTGAAAATTTCCCAGCAAAGTAACAATGCCAAAAGCATATGTTATATTTATGTGATGCAAAAATAACCAGTGCTGCCAGACAGTTTTAGTTTTGTTATGTGACAACGCGACTTTAATTTATTCAAATGAGTTAAGCATTAGAGTCTCTCTGTAAATTAATTTTATTTATTCTTCTTTACTATATAATTAATTAATTGCTTAATATTGCAAACAGAAAATTTATCTTTATACTTGTGCATTGCAAAAGTACCCAGTGCTGCCAGACAGTTTGATTTGGTTTAATAGGAATGCGGGTGATCATTTATTCAAATGAACTAAAATAATAGCATGCAAACGATAATATATACAGATGTGATCTATATATCGTTAAGAAGGTATTTTGAAGAGCTGTTATGCATACCATTTAACTTTTTTTCTAAAGTACACAGGTAAATAGCTACAGGTGAAATAAGGTAATTTTTTTTCCAAATTTTGGCGGTTTACAAGAAAACGCCGCTTTTTAATGTTCAATATGTTTGAGCTTGTAAAATTTCGCGTTTTTTGATATCATGCATAAAGTTTTGTTGATTGGTTTGGAAGATATATCCAATTAACTGAATATATACGTTTAACTTTGAATTGGAATAGGACAGCAGCAACAAAGTGTCATAGCAGCCAGAGTTTGAGAGTGCTGATAGATTTTGCGCTTGGCATAATAAGAATGCGGGATCTCATTTATTCAAATAAATTAAACTATTCGAGTCTTACTGCAACGTATTCTAATTGTATGTTTCTTATATAGCTATTTAATTGTTTTATTTTAATTAAACAAATTTAAAGCAAATAATTAAGTCTGCAATATCGATATTAATATGCGTGCTAATATCGATAGATGATTTCATTCAATACTGGTATCGATAGTCGGCTTGAATATCAGTATCTATCGATACTAAGTTTTCCTGTTTGTCATCCCTGAATTTGAAAGAACAAACCGAAGAAATGTTTCAGCAAGGACGTTATCGTGTAAGTAAAATTCTTAAGAAATTTTACAAATAAATTTTATTTTAATACAAATTATTACTATTTTATTTTCAGAAGTGGGCTCCACAGCAAGAATGGAGTGGCCGTGGGAGTGGCCGTGGACGCGGCCGCGGATATGGCGGTCGGCGCCAATATGGGCCGCTACCATTTAGCCGCTGCGAGTGCCCCTGCCACAACGAATGTGGCAAGTGTTGTGTGGGGTGGGAGGCCGCTCCGCCTCCATCGTCAGCGGCACCAGCAGCGGCAACAGCAGCGGCACCAGCAGCGGCACCAGCAGCGGCACCAGCAGCGGCACCACCAGCGGCGCCACCAGCGGCCCCGCAAGGATGGGCCCGCGTTGAGGACATTGGACGCCTGAATTTGGTCCAAGCCCCAGAGCCGGTGGCACACCAGGCGGCCCCCCCAGGCTGGATGGTACAATTGGACGCCGAGGGCAATCTGCCATCGGCTCAGCCGCGCTGAACGCGATAAATAATGAAAATCAATAAATTTATTGTTATTAAAATTTTGTGTTTTATTTATTAAATATATTAGGTTTTTAAATATAGATATGTACATATATATGTATGTACATATATATATATATATATAATATATATATATATATATATATCGTCATATCATTATCGTATCGTGTATTAAATTTAGTATAAATTATTGCTCTACTTTTTTATTATTATTATTTTGTATTTGTATATTTTTGTATTCATATTGATTCGTTTACGCTAACGATTACGATAAATGCATCTATGTTGTATGTACAGTGTAGGTATTTTTGTGGCATGATTTTATGTCTTTGTCTTCATCAATTGTTCAGTTTTAACTAACTATAACAGAGGCTAGCATATCGATAACTACAAATATTATGTAATTTTGTAATTTTGAATGCGTCATCAGCGCCTAACAATTTATTATTATTATACTCGTATGTAGTATTAATTGTGTATATTAAATAATTATTGATTTACTATTATTATTTTGCTTTAGTTTTATATATTTTATTTGGTTTTTGTTGTGAATCACATTCGCGCCGTATGCAAAACTAATGACGGGATTTTATTCTCATCGAACTTGCGATTCTCAAAGAAATCGTGATAATGTGATCTCGTGAAATCGCACAACGTGTAAACTTGTAGTGTAGATTACTTTTTAACGCATCAATCGAAAATTTACTAAAATTATCAAGTCAACAGTTAACTAAACAGCGAGACAGGAAAGAGTATACGTCAGAGTGGCATTTAAGGGTATACATTGAGTTTAAGTTTAAGTTTGAGAGAGAGAGAAAGTTTCTAAATTACGTGACCTTACGTTACGTGACGTAACGTGTTACGTTTTCTGACTGACATTTACATAAATGCATCCATAATTTGAGTATAGCGGCAACCTAATTACAATACAATAAATATCAAATAATTTTTCTTGCATTTACATATGTCATTTACAAATGTGTGTGTGTTTATAGTGTGTTGTGTGTGTGAGTGTGTTTTGTGTGTGGTACATAGTAGTAGAAGAAATACTGCATAGTCGGTATCGGTAGTATAGAAAATAGTAGACAGTGTTGTTTGTTATTCTTATATCTTTTTCTGTTTTGTTTGTTCTATTTGCTTTGTAAATATTCAATCTTCTTTTTCTTTTGTGAGTTTTGTTTCCGTTTCCGTTTAGAAGAAGCTCTTCAAAAAGCCAGCGGGTCCAGCCTTAAATTATACGTTTATCAAGTTAATCTTATGTATTTTATTGCTTAATCATCATTTGAACTTACGTCTTGTTGCTGTTGCTACTGTGTTTGTGCTTGCTTGACTTTCGCTTGAGCGATCTTTAAGACTCTGTAAAGAAAATTATTTCAATTTTTATTAATTATTATTTAAACTATGTTGTGTGAAAATTTCATCTTTCTACGCTTAGCCGTTTGGCCTACACTTTGATTCTCAGTCAGTCAGTCAGTGAGTTAGGACAAAGAATCTTTCATTTATAGATATCAAGGATTAAACCCTGACAGAATCCGTAATCTTTAACCGGTAAACCACGATTGAATTTCTGTTTTTCATGCATCCAAAAAAGTAGAATATTTTTTATTTTGATTCTAACTTTCTTAAGAATAGGGGTTCATGACTTATGATCAAACAGTACGAAATTTGAAAACTCCCATAACTTTGTAGAAACTCATCCGATCTACATGCGGAATGTCTTTTTGATCATAATTTGGCCACAATATGAATAAATTGACTCAACAATATTAGTTTTGAAAAAAAATTTTTTTTTTAAATTTGATCGTACCCCATGAATAGGGGTTCATGACTTGTGATCAAAAAGTACGAAATTTGAAAACTCCCATAACTTTGTGAAAACTCATCCGATCTACATGCGGAATATCTTTTTGATTATAATTTGGCCTCAATATCAATAAATTGACTCAACAATATTGGTTATGAAAAAAAATAAGATTTTGAAAAAATTGATCGTATCCTATGAATAGGGGTTCATGACTTATGATCAAAAAGTACGAAAATTGAAAGCTCCCATAACTTTGTAGAAACTCATCCGATCTACATGCGAAATGTCTTTTTGATCGTAATTTGGCCTCAATATGAATAAACTGACTCAACAACATTAGTTTCGAAAAAAAATAAGATTTTGAAAAACTTGATCGTACCCCATGAATAGGGGTTCATGACTTATAATCAAAAAGTACGAAATTTGAAAACTCCCATAACTTTGTGAAAACTCATCCGATCTACATGCGGAATATCTTTTTGATCATAATTTGGCCTCAATATGAATAAATTGACTCAACAATATTGGTTTTGAAAAAGAATTTGTTTTTGAAAAATTTGATCGTACCCCATAGGGGTTCATGACTTATGATCAAAAAGTACGAAATTTGAAAACTCCCATAACTTTGTAGAAACTCACCCGATCTACATGCGGAATGTCTTTTTGATCATAATTTGACCTCACTATGAATAAATTGACTCAACAATATTGGTTTTGAAAAAAAAAAGGATTTTGAAAAATTTGATCGTACCCCATGAATAAGGGTTCATGACTTATGATCAAAAAGTACGAAATTTGAAAACTCCCATAACTTTGTAGAAACTCACCCGATCTACTGTGAGGAACAATATGTGTTCCCCACAACAATTACGGGCAGCTACGCCCATGGGCAAATTGGAACGGGTAAATACAGTTAACACAGATTAACCTTTAACTGGACGAGTAGCGAAACGAGCGTCGTTGAGTGAGCAGGGAGCGCATGTGCCGTTAATCCTACGGCTCGAGCCTATAAAAGCGCATGCAATCGCTGACTCAGGAGCTCAGTCGAGTTTGAGAATCGCGCTAGAACACATCGGGTAAGAATCCTCAAGTCATCAGTCCTTGCTCTGGCAGGACATTCAGCAATCCTCGTTGCCGCAGGATCCCTTCATCAGTCCTTGCTCTGGCAGGACATTCAGCAATCCTCGTTGCCGCAGGATCCCTTCATCAGTCCTTGCTCTGGCAGGACATTCAGCAATCCTCGTTGCCGCAGGATCCCTTCATCCGTCCTTGCTCGATCAGGACATTCAGCAATCCTCGTTGCCGCAGGATCCCTTCATCAGTCCTTGCTCTGGCAGGACATTCAGCAGTCCTCGTTGCCGCAGGATCCCTTCATCAGTCCTTGCTCGGGCAGGACATTCAGCAATCCTCGTTGCCGCAGGATCCCTTCATCAGTCCTTGCTCTGGCAGGACATTCAGCAATCCTCGTTGCCGCAGGATCCCTTCATCAGTCTTTGCTCTGGCAGGATATTCATCAATCCTCGTTGCCGCAGGATCCCTTCATCAGTCCTAGGTCTGGCAGGACATTCAACAATCCTCGTTGCCGCAGGATCCCTTCATCAGTCTTTGCTCTGGCAGGATATTCATCAATCCTCGTTGCCGCAGGATCCCTTCATCAGTCCTTGCTCTGGCAGGACATTCAGCAGTCCTTGTTGCCGCAGGATCCACTCAGCAGTCCTTGCTCTGGCAGGACATTCGGCAGTCCTTGCTGCCGCAGGAGCTGTTCATCGAAGAGCGGGAGACGAGAGAAGCCGTGGGATTCCGAAGGACGACCTAGGGCGAGCGACGCAGGACCCTAGAAACAACCCAGCTTATCCTAACCTTAAGATTTAAAGTTAAAGAGTCGGCCAGGAGTCGCCCAATAAACCCATTAAAACGAAATCGATCTGAGTTCTTATTTATTCGCAACGGACTGCAACTAATAAATTCGTTGCACGAGCCTTACATCGCCGACCGAGTTAGCTCGGCCTAAAGGATCGTTACAACTGGCGCCCAACTTGCAGGGTTTTTGCGAATAAATAGAACAAAGAATTTCAAAATGGTTAGGACATGGATACACAACCTCAAGAGGGAGGAGCTGCTACAATATGGTAGCGAATTCAAGATCGAGCTCACAGGCACAGTGGACGCCATGCGAAAGGAGTTCGGCGAGTGGGTCGAAGCAAACGAGGGACACGCTCCCCACACCGAACGTATAGACGCTTTGGCAAGGAAGCACGGGAGAAATTCTCCATTCAGGACACCCGTCATTCAAATAGAAAACCCAGACGTGAATAGGACGGCGGCGTCCTTAGCAAAAATGGATTATATTTCAACAAGTGAGGAGGCACGTCGACTAGAAGACCGGAAGAGGGAGGAACGGAAAGCTCTCTGGGGAACTTCATCGACCTTCCCACAAAACCAGACGAACACAGAACATAGGACAAACCAAGAAAGGAACCCAGTTCGGGATTATGCAGCGGTCGCGAAACAAGTCAGAGAGTGGAGTTTCAAATTTGACGGGAGCTCGAAACCACTGGAATTCCTAGAACAGGTGGAGTGGTCGGCCGAAACCTATGGGCTGGACCTAAACCTAGTACCACGAGCAATGCCAGAGCTTCTGAAGGGCACAGCCCTGAAATGGTACGTAGCAAATAACGAGCACTGGAGGACGTGGGCATCTTTCGTGGCCAGTTTCCAAGAATTCTTTCTACCTCGGGACTATTTTTCGAAACTGTTGGAGGAAGCGGCAAGACGGAAGCAGGGCATCGACGAGCCCTTTAAGCAATACATGGTCGAGATGCAAACCTTGATGCGGCCTCTCCGATATTCCAAGGAACGCGAACGGGAGCAGATTTACAACTGTAGTCTCCCAGACTTCCGAGCGTTTGCCCGGCCGTATCAAAATGGCAGCCTCATCGAGCTAATGCAGCTGGCCGAGGAATTCGAGGAACTCGAACGGGACAGAGAAAGGCTCCGACAACATAGTCGGCAAAACCGTTCCCGGTTAATGGCGATTGAAGATTCACGACAACGGCAAGAAAACATTCCATGCACTCGATGCGCCGAAAACGACAGGGCACGGCCGCAGCCAATGCCAAGGGCATTCTCCGGATCTCCAACACACGTGCCCAATCCTACACAGGCGTGCAGGAGATGTGGACGTGAAGGCCACTGGGCGAGAGAATGCCAAAACGAGATCCTGATATTTTGCTGGATGTGTGGGCGAATCGGATGTCGCACAATCCAATGCTGCCGATCGGGAAACGACCATCGGTGTCAAACTCCCAGGAGCGAGCGGATGCCGATAGAAGCAGCTCCACAAAACTAGTCGGCGCTTTGAGGGACGAGGGCCACCGCCTGTCAGCTACAGTTCAAATCGGCAACAGTTCCTACTCCGCTACAATCGACACTGGAGCAACGAACAGTTTTGTTAGCGAGGGATTGGCGTTGACATTGGTTGAGGAAGGATTTGAACTGGGGGCGACACAAAGACAGGTGCGGTTGGCGGACGGACGGTCCAGCGGAGTGACGGAGCAAGTGGAGGTGCAGATCGGACTGGGAGATAGGCAAGTGGATCTGGCATTACTTGTACTACCGGGAGTCATCGACGAATTGGTGCTGGGATGAGATTTCCTGTCCACCATGGGAACCATGCTCGAGTGTGCCTGTATACAGGTACGTATTCCGGCTCGTCGACGGCGCAACAAAGATCAGGAAGAGAGACTCTCGGTAGTCAATACATTGGAACAAAAAGCACAGGAGCAATTAACACAGGAGCCAGGATCACGGGAAAACGAAACACGGCAGCAGGAAAATCAAGAACGAGGAACACAGGAGCAGGCAACAACAAGAGAACAAAATAATGCAGAGGAAGAAAAACACATGGATAACGGCGAGACGAGTGGTGAACCCTTACATGCGGATGTGGCCATAGATCAATTCCTGCGACAGGAAATAGCCGCATTTGCTTCCATGACAGGAACGTCACCAGTTACGGAGCACCGAATCGTGATGCACGACGATCGGCCGATAAAACAACGTTACTTCCCAAAAAACCCGAAAATGCAAGAGGAAATAAAAAAACAGGTCGACGAATTGCTGGCAAAAGGATGCATAGAGCCATCAAACAGTCCACACAGCGCCCCGATCGTCATGGTTAAGAAGAAGACTGGCAAATGGCGGTTGTGTGTCGATTTCCGGCAGCTTAATAACCGATCGGTCAAAGATGCATACCCGCTGCCCAGGGTTCATCACATTTTGGACCAACTGCGGGAGGCTCACTACATCACAAGCCTCGATTTAAAAGACGGGTAATGGCAAATACCAATGGAGAAGGCGAGTCGTCCATTGACAGCTTTTACCGTACCCGGCAGAGGATTGTTCCAGTGGAAAGTGATGCCATTTGGACTCCATTCGGCACCAGCAACATTCCAGAGAGCGCTGGATCGAGTAATCGGACCGGAAATGCTACCACATGCCTTTGCATACTTGGACGACATAATCATCATTGGAAAGACGTTGGAGGAGCACAAGAACAACGTAAAAGAAGTGTTTCGACGACTCAGGGCCGCGAATCTAAGGATTAACGTCGACAAATGTGACTTCTTCAAGAAGGAACTGAAGTACCTGGAAGGAACTGATAAAGAAGTGTCACAAGGTGACGGAGCACGGTATATGCAACAACACCTATAACGGACATTCTGCTGGCAAGGATTCGGTGGACAGATGGCATTATCCACCACTACGACGCCCTCCCTACCTATAGTCGGCTTTCGACATTTATGCCGACTCCCTAAATCCACACTTCACCCAACCTACCACATACCCATCTCACCCGAATAAATAAATTAAAGAATCATTTTCTTAAACGTTATAATATTTAATTATAAATAATAATTATTTCTAACACTTTACAAATTATATTAAGTACTATTTTTCATTCGATAGTTTTGCTCGTGTTTAATGAATAACCAAACTAACAGTGAGGAACACCGTACTATTAAACTATCGGCTAACAATATGATAAATATGCCTATCTGGCAACTCCAATATTGGCGGCGCGAATGCAAAAGCAAATAAACAGCGCAATTAATATATAAGTTACAATAAGGGAAAAATAGTACGTAATTAGTGAATAAGTGTATGTGTGATTAGTTAATTATATAAATATGTGTGTGTGTGTGTATAATAAATCTTATAAAAAAAACCTCTTTACGAGGTAAAAGTCTAGTGACGAAAACAGTTATATGCCCCAAAATTTCTGATATCCAATTTTGTGACGAATAATATTAAGTTTGACATATTAAAATTATTATTATGTTTAAAATTATTTTAAAAAAAATTTTGGCACTCGGCACATTGCGCCAAAATGTCTCAATTCTTCATACCAAATAAAACTCAATGTTTTGCGCAGTGCCGAATGCAAAAATTTTTTTTAAAATAATTTTTATGTCAAACTTAATATTATTCGTCACAAAATTGGATATCAGAAATTTTGGGGCATATAACTGTTTTCGTCACTAGACTTTTACCTCGTAAAGAGGTTTTTTTTATAAGATATCAGAAATTTTGGAATAAGATATCAGAAATTTTGAAATTTCATTCTATCAACTTTGTTAATTTTTTGTACAAGCTAAAACAAACTGTCTGCCAACACTGGTTCCCTTAAAACACACATGCCAAGCGCAAAAGCTAGTAGCACTCTCAAACTCTGGCTGCTATGACACTTTGCTGCTGCTGTATGCATGCTACTGCATGTGTACATGCAGAAGTGTAAAGGTAAAAGGTATATTCAGTTAACAGGTCGAAATTTGACGGATATGTGTTATAGTCAAAAAGCGAAATTGAATTGCAACAACAAATAACATACAGTCGAACTTCCCTAACTCGAATCACCATTATCCAAAGAAAAGGTTCGAGTTAGGGAAATATTCGAGTTATAGAGTTATTTTTCCTAAGATTATTAATCTTACTGCCACTCATTTAATTCGAGTTACAGAGAAATTCGAGTTAGAGAAGTTCGAGTTAGGAAAGTTCAACTGTTTTTAAAACTTATTTGAAACGTAGATTTTTCTTAAATCGGCGAAATGTGGGAAAAAAAACCTTATTTCACCTGAAGCTTTTTACCTGTGTTTTAAGCAAAAAAGCTTAAAGCCCTTCAAAATATATTTCCAACGATATATAGATCACATCTGTAGCTTCTATTGTTTGGATGCTGTGGTATTTGGCGATTTACATGTACATTAACATACTGCATATGTACATGCAGTAGTGTAAAGGTAAAAGGTATATTCAGTTAATAAGTAATATCTTCCAAACCCATCGGTAAAATTTTTTGTGTCATATATCAAAAAACGCGAAATTTTACACACTACACTACACACAAACATATTAAAAGCTAAAAAAAATCGTTAGCGTCGTTTTCTCAAAAACCGCCAAAATCTGGGTCAAAATATCTTATTTCACCTGTTGATTTTTACCTATGCACTTTAGAAAAAAAGTTTGAAGGTTTGCCTAAAAGCCCTTCAAAATACGTCTGTAGCTCATATCGTTTGGATGCTATAGGGGTTTTAATTTTAACGGTTTTTAGCGATTTCCCGCTAAACTAGCTTTTTTTCGAAAAAGTCGTAAAACAAACGTTTCTAGATTTTTGATCGGAAACAAGTCCTCATTCAAACTTTTAAGCTAAATCTACGCTTTGATACTAACAAACAGACAAACAAACAGACTGACTTTTCATCTCGTTTTGAGAAGGGCACCAAAAATTTCAAAATTAATTATCTTTCGAACCAGTTGTCCGATTTCGATGATCAAGGTGTCATTCGACGCGTATTTTTAATGAAAATTGTAAAAAATTCAAAGAAAATTCAAAAAGGCTCCAACGGCCCCATTAGCTCCAATAATTGCAAAACGATATGTAAGTATGTATTTATGTATGTTGTGTGCTTGCACACACGCACATATATATTCACAGTTATTAATATATACTAATTACGTTAAATTTATATTAACAGGAATGCAACAAAATATATTGATGTATGAGTGCCGCTAGTATGCAGCTAAACAGCTGTTTAAGATTTGCCACAGAGATGTCGAATTTGAGGCGGAGACGGTGGACGAGGAGAGAAACAGCTTGGCTGCACAAAACAGCTGCGCATGCGCTGGCGAACTAGATGCTCCTGGATTGGGACAAGGCTTCCTAACTGGGCACTTGACGCGCATGGGGCATACAGATGCGCCAAGCTGCCCGCATGGACGGACTCACTAGATGTCTTTGTGATGTTGTGGTGCCTGCCTGTGTGTTCCTGCCTGTGTGTTGTCTCGATGGCGGTGCACTGTGTTGAGTGTCTGTTGTTGCAGCCGTATGGTGTCGTCTGTCGCCGTTGCTCTTTTTATTGTGTTGTGTTGTATCGAGTGTGCGTAGCTGCTGTGGCTGTGGAAGATAGAGGAAGCAGAAGATCTGAGCCCAAGGCGCCAACGTAGGCCACCGCCCACACCCTGAGATAAAGAGTCTCATGCTCTACCGACTGAGCTAGCCGGGCAATATCAGCAGTGCCTCATTGCTTGAGGTCCTTGGCGTGGAAGATTCCGAGCGGGCCACCTTGCAGAGTCTCCAGCTCGTACAGACTGTTTGCAACTGCCCTCACGATCCGGCACTTTACGTACTTCCTGCAGAACTTTGAGTTGACGTTCCGGCGGAAATCACTTAGGACGAAGTTCCGCTTATACACCTCCTGACCTGGTAAGTACTTTATACTTCGTGTCTTCAAATTGTAAGTCCTTTCCGCTCTCTCGTAGACCTTGTGTAATGTCTCCTGGATCCTGGCTCTGTATATTTGCTGCTTTTCCGAGCGGGCCAACGGTGCTATCAACGCATCCTCCAAGGCGCCTAGTTTCCTTGCCAGTGCTAAGTCCGTTCCGTGCGTGAACATGTTCTGCCCAAACATGGCAAAATATGGCGACGCTCCGGTGCTCGCATGGACTGCACTACATAACGCCGCCTGGATCTCCGGCAACTTCTCATTCCACGTCGTTTGATCCTCATTCACGTGGGTGCGAATCGCTGCCAACACGGACTGGTTTACCCGCTCCGATGCGTTCGCCTGCGCTGAGTAATTCCCGGTCCTCACATGCTTAATTCCGTGGTGCTGCATTAATGCTCCAAACTCCTGCGACGTGAACTTTTTCCCGTTATCGGTATGTATCACCTCCGGTACTCCAAAATGCGAAAATATTTCATCTTTCAAAATCTTCACAGTCGCCAGTGCCGTCGCGTTCGTGATCGCCCTGAGCCAAATGAATTTGGTGAAATGGTCCAGTGCTATGAGGATGTAGGCATTTCCTTTCCGTGACCTCGGATACTTGCCCAGGAAATCCAGATACAGCTTCTGCATTGGCCGGTCTGTGAGAACTTCCTTTCCCATTGGCGGTCTGGTTATCTGGGTAGTGTGCTTCGTCTCCTTACACATTTGACACCCCAACACATACTGCCGCACCTGCACTGTCATCCTCGGCCAGTAGTAAAACTGCTGTAGCCGCGCCAACGTTTTACCTACACCTCCGTGCATCCGGCCTTCTCCTTCGTGCGCCTGCTGCACCAGAGTACTCGCTATGACTTCCGGGATCCACAATTTCCACTGGAATTCTTCTCTGTCCTCGCGAGTGAACTGCGTGCGCTTGAAAAGGAGTCCTTCCTCAATACGAAGGTCCGGAAATTGCTCTTTGTGCTCCTCAACGACCTTCAGCCGCTCCAAGTACTCGTCGCTCTCAAACGCTGTGGTCTCAAAATCGAATATATTTAGCTCGTCTATATCGAATGGTCTGGATAGCATATCGGCCACAACGTTGTCCTTTCCTTTCCGGTGCTCAATGTTAAAATGAAAGGCTTGAAGAGCCAAGGACCACCTTGCCAAGCGACCACTCAGATCCTTCAGCGTCATCAGCCACTGTAGGCTGGCGTGATCCGTGATGATGGTGAACGGCATCAACTCGACGTACGGCCTGAATCGCTCAACCGCCTTAACCGCAGCCAGGCATTCCTTCTCCGTAACGCTGTAGTTCAGTTGCGCTCCGCGAAGCTTCGCTGAGAAGAAAGCTATTGGCCGGTCGGAACCCTCATCATCCCTCTGGAACAGAACCGCTCCGATACCCACATGGCTGGCGTCGCACTGGATGAAATATGGGCGCTTGAAATCCGGGTGCACCAAAACTAGAGCACAAGTCCTCGGTCATGTGGAACTTGGTCTTCTCCTTCAAGCAATCTGTCAGGGGCGCAGATAATCCTGAAAAATCCCGAATGAACCTGCGGTACCAGCCAGCGGTACCCAAGAAGCTCCTCAGCTGCCGTACACTCTTCGGCACTGGAATCTGGAGAATCGCTTCCACCTTTTCCGGATCCGTCCGCAACGAGCCCTCGCCGATGACATATCCCAGGTACCGAAGGTACTTGAAACAGAACTTGGTCTTCTGTAGGCCGATCGTCGGGTTTGCGGAACTCAGACACTTTGCCACTTGGGAAACCAGCTCCATGTGCTCCTCGAATGTCTTCGATATGATGAGCAGATCGTCCAAGTAGACGAACACCTTGTTCCTGAGTGCCTGGGGTATGACGCGGTCCATCAAACGGCACAGACGTTGAGCAGCGTTGCAAAGTCCGAAGGGCATCATCCGGAACTGATAGAGTGGGCGACCTGGAATAGTAAACGCAGTGTACTCCCTGCTTTTTGGATCGAGCTCTATTTGCCAAAACGCATGCTTCAGATCGACGCTACTAATGAAGACGGTGTCGTCCACTCGACTCAGGCTTGACTCGATGTTCTGCAGCGGGTAAGCATCCTTAACTGTGACGGCATTCAGTTTCCGGGCATCCAAACACAGTCGATTCTTTCCAGGTTTACGCACCAAGGTCATCCGGTTACTCCATGGGCTCTCGCTGAGTTCTATGACTCCGAGTCGCAACATTTCGTCGACCTCTGCAAAAAGCAGCTGCTGGAATGCCGGAGACACCGGATAAAACCGCTCCTTCACGGGCAGTGCTCCATCAACCAGCTGTATGGTATGCTGCTCCACGTGAGTCTTTCCCAATCCTTCTCGCTCGTATGATCGGAACTGACTCTTTACCTCTTCCAGCTTCTCCTGCCGTGCTGCGTCCAAGATGTGCGGTTCGACTGGCTCGCTCTTCGTCAGGAACTCCGATTCCACTTGGTCCAATGCTTCGACTCCTACGATGCTAGGAGCAAGACCGAACTTCCGCCAGAAATCGATTCCTAAATACAGGGATTGCTGAAGAGAGGGACAAACGTAAAGCGTGAGAAAACGTTCCTTGTTGGCATATTTGATTGTCGCGTTAATCTTGCCGATGATCCGGTGTTGCGTTCCGCCAGCCGCTTGCACTGTGGTCGTTGATGGCGTCATCTTCAGCCCGAGCTGCTCAATCAACTCCGGGCCGCCTGCTCCTAAAAGACTCACGGATGCTCCTGTGTCCAATAGACCCACCAAGAGCCGTCCTTGAAGCTGGACCTCGGCAAATGCCCGCTTGTCGCCATTGACCGCCATCTGAACAGAGTCGCAAACACGCCGGCGTTCCCGACTCCGTGATCTGTATCGCGATCTCGCGCGTTGCACTCGCGGTGTTACTTCGGATTGCGCCTGCTCTTCCGTTGAATTCTGGCTAAAGATTCGTGCTCTGGCTTCTTCATAGGCTGCTTGTCGTTCTTCCACGGGCTGTCGAACCGACCACTTAGGCTCTTCCAGGTGCGTTTCCTTGTTTTCTAATATTCTAGCCCTTAATATCCTAATGTTTTCCTTACTCTTATCGCTTATAGCTAACATGCAATTGGAGGACGCATCTATTGTGTTGCTGGGCCTGCAGAGCATGACTCCTCCACTCTTGTCCTGCCCTGGCGATTGTTTCCCGACTGACATCTCGGGCATTTAGTCAACACTACCCCCGGCTGGCCACACCGGTAACAGAAAATGTTACGGACCGGGGATTCGCATTCCCAAAAGGTATGACCACCCTGCGCACAATTCCAGCACACTAATGGAGGAGCCTTCTCGCCTCCGCCAGGACGCGGTCTATACAAGGCCTCAACAGCTTCTGCCGGTTCCTCGTCGGCCATTCCCTCTGGCTCTGGGGCATATACCTCCTGGACCTGGTGTCTCTCCTTGAACGGCCTCAAAGGTTGCTGATTGGCTGGTGGTCGACTCCATCGATTGGCCACCCACTTCTCGGCATCGTGACACTCATCCCTCAGCATCTCGAGGCTGGTGATGTACATTGGGTAGATCACACGGGATATGCTGTCTTTAATGTTCACCTTGATCACCTTAATCAGGTCACGATCCGAAAAGTGGGTATCTAGCCTGGATCTGAGGGCTAACATTTCCTGGAGGTATTCGTCCACGCTCTCGCCAGGTCGCTGTCGTCTTTCCCTGAGCTCTTGCTCTTGCTCGAAGCTGGATTTTCGGGTCTGGAACTGCTTCTGTAGACAGTACCGCAAGTTTGGCCAATCCATCATCTGCCCGGTCCTTGCGTGCATCCAGAACCAATCTCTGGCTCGACCATCCACCAGCAGATGAAAATCCCTGATCACTTCAGCCCAGGGCAACTGGTAAGCTCTCTGCATATGCTCCACACGAAAAATAAACTCCTTTACGGGCATACTCTTCTCGCTTCCATCAAAGGTGAGATTCCAACGTCGAACTTGCCCAGGATCTTTCTAGGATGGCGCGCGTCCGCTTGTGCTGGGTTCTGGAGAACCGGTCTGGTTCTGCTGACTCCGATATCCCGCTTGCTTCATCTGTTGCGCTTCCAGTGCCCTGCTATCCATCCAATTGTTGCCGTAACTTGGAGCTGCTTCCTGTGCTGGAGGCACGAGCGTCTTTGCAGGCTCCTGCAACTGCTTTGCCGGAGCGGGATCCACTTGACGCATGCCCCTCACAGTTTCCTGGATCTCCATCATAAAACCTAGCATTTCCCGGCGGATCTCGGCTTGAAGTTCGGAAATTGCGTCTTATCTTGCGCTCTGCCGACCCTTACTGAAATGGCTCATTCCTTTTCCTCGCTGTACTAATTGTCCTACCTCTAAATATTTATTTGATAACCTCCTTATATTTTTCTTCTTGCTACTCGTGCCCCTTACCATTTATATCTGTTATTTATTGTATTATTATTTGAATATTTTTAAATATATATGTTTATATATATTATTATTTATAATTATAAATTTTATGTTAAATTAATGTTTAATACAAACGATATATAGAATAAATAACAAATAAATGACAAAAAAAATGGACACGCTATTCTAGTGATGATCCCTTATATTATCCTATATATTTTATAACCTATATAAATAAATAAGAAAAATTCCTAAAATAACTCCTACTATTATTTCTCAACAAAAAAACAACCAGATACCATAAACAAAACGATTATTTTAAAAAATAACCGTCAGGTACTTTAATTGCGTTTGATGACAAATAAACAAAAATAAACACCAAAACAAAAAAAAAACTATCGAATACAATTCAATCACAACAAAAATGGGTGAGATGAATATGGGCGGGTGTGGTATCCGTCGGTACACATCGTAACTCCTACTTGCCAGCAGGCTCCTACTCACAAAACGGTAGTGATACTAGACACTGACACGACTGGACAACAAGCGAACTAGAAAAATAATCCAAGACGTGGACCACAGTCATGACACTGAACAATAACCTACACATAAACATATTGAAATTTAATAAACAAACAACATGAACTTCATCAGGTCTAGGAACGGCAACGCAGATTGGGCTTGGTGGCTTCATTCTGGGACCAGCCCCTAGACCTGACTACTAGCTATCGCCATCCTTACCCGAGCGTTACACCAGACATACCAGCCGTGGCAGCAACATGTGAGGCTTTACGCCCTCCCTACCTATAGTCGGCTTTCGACATTTATGCCGACTCACTAAATCCACACTTCACCCAACCTACCACATACCCATCTCACCCGAATAAATAAATTAAAGAATCATTTTCTTAAACGTTATAATATTTAATTATAAATAATAATTATTTCTAACATTTTACAAATTATATTAAATACTATTTTTCATTCGATAGTTTTGCTCGTGTTTAATGAATAACCAAACTAACAGCGAGGAACACCGTACTATTAAACTATCGGCTAACAATATGATAAATATGCCTATCTGGCAACTCCAATATTGGCGGCGCGAATGCAAAAGCAAATAAACAGCGCAATTAATATATAAGTTACAATTAAGGAAAAATAGTACGAAATTAGTGAATAAGTGTATGTGTGATTAGTTAATTATATAAATATGTGTGTGTGTGTGTGTATAATAAATATTATAAAAAAAACCTCTTTACGAGGTAAAAGTCTAGTGACGAAAACAGTTATATGCCCCAAAATTTCTGATATCCAATTTTGTGACGAATAATATTAAGTTTGACATATTAAAATTATTATTATGTTTAAAATTATTTTAAAAAAAATTTTGCCACTCGGCACATTGCGCCAAAATGTCTCAATTCTTCATACCAAATAAAACTCAATGTTTTGCGCAGTGCCGAATGCAAAAATTTTTTTTAAAATAATTTTTATGTCAAACTTAATATTATTCGTCACAAAATTGGATATCAGAAATTTTGGGGCATATAACTGTTTTCGTCACTAGACTTTTACCTCGTAAAGAGGTTTTTTTTATAAGATATCAGAAATTTTGGAATAAGATATCAGAAATTTTGAAATTTCATTCTATCAACTTTGTTTATTTTTTGTACAAGCTAAAACAAACTGTCTGCCAACACTGGTTCCCTTAAAACACACATGCCAAGCGCAAAAGCTAGTAGCACTCTCAAACTCTGGCTGCTATGACACTTTGCTGCTGCTGTATGCATGCTACTGCATGTGTACATGCAGAAGTGTAAAGGTAAAAGGTATATTCAGTTAACAGGTCGAAATTTGACGGATATGTGTTATAGTCAAAAAGCGAAATTGAATTGCAACAACAAATAACATACAGTCGAACTTCCCTAACTCGAATCACCATTATCCAAAGAAAAGGTTCGAGTTAGGGAAATATTCGAGTTATAGAGTTATTTTTCCTAAGATTATTAATCTTACTGCCACTCATTTAATTCGAGTTACAGAGAAATTCGAGTTAGAGAAGTTCGAGTTAGGAAAGTTCAACTGTTTTTAAAACTTATTTGAAACGTAGATTTTTCTTAAATCGGCGAAATGTGGGAAAAAAAACCTTATTTCACCTGAAGCTTTTTACCTGTGTTTTAAGCAAAAAAGCTTAAAGCCCTTCAAAATATATTTCCAACGATATATAGATCACATCTGTAGCTTCTATTGTTTGGATGCTGTGGTATTTGGCGATTTACATGTACATTAACATACTGCATATGTACATGCAGTAGTGTAAAGGTAAAAGGTATATTCAGTTAATAAGTAATATCTTCCAAACCCATCGGTAAAATTTTTTGTGTCATATATCAAAAAACGCGAAATTTTACACACTACACTACACACAAACATATTAAAAGCTAAAAAAAATCGTTAGCGTCGTTTTCTCAAAAACCGCCAAAATCTGGGTCAAAATATCTTATTTCACCTGTTGATTTTTACCTATGCACTTTAGAAAAAAAGTTTGAAGGTTTGCCTAAAAGCCCTTCAAAATACGTCTGTAGCTCATATCGTTTGGATGCTATAGGGGTTTTAATTTTAACGGTTTTTAGCGATTTCCCGCTAAACTAGCTTTTTTTCGAAAAAGTCGTAAAACAAACGTTTCTAGATTTTTGATCGGAAACAAGTCCTCATTCAAACTTTTAAGCTAAATCTACGCTTTGATACTAACAAACAGACAAACAAACAGACTGACTTTTCATCTCGTTTTGAGAAGGGCACCAAAAATTTCAAAATTAATTATCTTTCGAACCAGTTGTCCGATTTCGATGATCAAGGTGTCATTCGACGCGTATTTTTAATGAAAATTGTAAAAAATTCAAAGAAAATTCAAAAAGGCTCCAACGGCCCCATTAGCTCCAATAATTGCAAAACGATATGTAAGTATGTATTTATGTATGTTGTGTGCTTGCACACACGCACATATATATTCACAATTATTAATATATACTAATTACGTTAAATTTATATTAACAGGAATGCAACAAAATATATTGATGTATGAGTGCCGCTAGTATGCAGCTAAACAGCTGTTTAAGATTTGCCACAGAGATGTCGAATTTGAGGCGGAGACGGTGGACGAGGAGAGAAACAGCTTGGCTGCACAAAACAGCTGCGCATGCGCTGGCGAACTAGATGCTCCTGGATTGGGACAAGGCTTCCTAACTGGGCACTTGACGCGCATGGGGCATACAGATGCGCCAAGCTGCCCGCATGGACGGACTCACTAGATGTCTTTGTGATGTTGTGGTGCCTGCCTGTGTGTTCCTGTCTGTGTGTTCCTGCCTGTGTGTTGTCTCGATGGCGGTGCACTGTGTTGAGTGTCTGTTGTTGCAGCCGTATGGTGTCGTCTGTCGCCGTTGCTCTTTTTATTTTGTTGTGTTGTATCGAGTGTGCGTAGCTGCTGTGGCTGTGGAAGATAGAGGAAGCAGAAGATCTGAGCCCAAGGCGCCAACGTAGGCCACCGCCCACACCCTGAGATAAAGAGTCTCATGCTCTACCGACTGAGCTAGCCGGGCAATATCAGCAGTGCCTCATTGCTTGAGGTCCTAGGCGTGGAAGATTCCGAGCGGGCCACCTTGCAGAGTCTCCAGCTCGTACAGACTGTTTGCAACTGCCCTCACGATCCGGCACTTTACGTACTTCCTGCAGAACTTTGAGTTGACGTTCCGGCGGAAATCACTTAGGACGAAGTTCCGCTTATACACCTCCTGACCTGGTAAGTACTTTATACTTCGTGTCTTCAAATTGTAAGTCCTTTCCGCTCTCTCGTAGACCTTGTGTAATGTCTCCTGGATCCTGGCTCTGTATATTTGCTGCTTTTCCGAGCGGGCCAACGGTGCTATCAGCGCATCCTCCAAGGCGCCTAGTTTCCTTGCCAGTGCGAAGTCCGTTCCGTGCGTGAACATGTTCTGCCCAAACATGGCAAAATATGGCGACACTCCGGTGCTCGCATGGACTGCACTACATAACGCCGCCTGGATCTCCGGCAACTTCTTATTCCACGTCGTTTGATCCTCATTCACGTGGGTGCGAATCGCTGCCAACACGGACTGGTTTACCCGCTCCGATGCGTTCGCCTGCGCTGAGTAATTCCCGGTCCTCACATGCTTAATTCCGTGGTGCTGCATTAATGCTCCAAACTCCTGCGACGTGAACTTTTTCCCGTTATCGGTATGTATCACCTCCGGTACTCCAAAATGCGAAAATATTTCATCTTTCAAAATCTTCACAGTCGCCAGTGCCGTCGCGTTCGTGATCGCCCTGAGCCAAACGAATTTGGTGAAATGGTCCAGTGCTATGAGGATGTAGGCATTTCCTTTCCGTGACCTCGGATAATTGCCCAGGAAATCCAGATACAGCTTCTGCATTGGCCGGTCTGTGAGAACTTCCTTTCCCATTGGCGGTCTGGTTATCTGGGTAGTGTGCTTCGTCTCCTTACACATTTGACACCCCAACACATACTGCCGCACCTGCACTGTCATCCTCGGCCAGTAGTAAAACTGCTGTAGCCGCGCCAACGTTTTACCTACACCTCCGTGCATCCGGCCTTCTCCTTCGTGCGCCTGCTGCACCAGAGTACTCGCTATGACTTCCGGGATCCACAATTTCCACTGGAATTCTTCTCTGTCCTCGCGAGTGAACTGCGTGCGCTTGAAAAGGAGTCCTTCCTCAATACGAAGGTCCGGAAATTGCTCTTTGTGCTCCTCAACGACCTTCAGCCGCTCCAAGTACTCGTCGCTCTCAAACGCTGTGGTCTCAAAATCGAATATATTTAGCTCGTCTATATCGAATAGGATAGCATATCGGCCACAACGTTGTCCTTTCCTTTCCGGTGCTCAATGTTAAAATGAAAGGCTTGAAGAGCCAAGGACCACCTTGCCAAGCGACCACTCAGATCCTTCAGCGCCATCAGCCACTGTAGGCTGGCGTGATCCGTGATGATGGTGAACGGCATCAACTCGACGTACGGCCTGAATCGCTCAACCGCCTTAACCGCAGCCAGGCATTCCTTCTCCGTAACGCTGTAGTTCAGTTGCGCTCCGCGAAGCTTCGCTGAGAAGAAAGCTATTGGCCGGTCGGAACCCTCATCATCCCTCTGGAACAGAACCGCTCCGATACCCACATGGCTGGCGTCGCACTGGATGAAATATGGGCGCTTGAAATCCGGGTGCACCAAAACTGGAGCACAAGTCCTCGGTCATGTGGAACTTGGTCTTCTCCTTCAAGCAATCTGTCAGGGGCGCAGATAATCCTGAAAAATCCCGAATGAACCTGCGGTACCAGCCAGCGGTACCCAAGAAGCTCCTCAGCTGCCGTACACTCTTCGGCACTGGAATCTGGAGAATCGCTTCCACCTTTTCCGGATCCGTCCGCAACGAGCCCTCGCCGATGACATATCCCAGGTACCGAAGGTACTTGAAACAGAACTTGGACTTCTGTAGGCCGATCGTCGGGTTTGCGGAACTCAGACACTTTGCCACTTGGGAAACCAGCTCCATGTGCTCCTCGAAGGTCTTTGATATGATGAGCAGATCGTCCAAGTAGACGAACACCTTGTTCCTGAGTGCCTGGGGTATGACGCGGTCCATCAAACGGCACAGACGTTGAGCAGCGTTGCAAAGTCCGAAGGGCATCATCCGGAACTGATAGAGTGGGCGACCTGGAATAGTAAACGCAGTGTACTCCCTGCTTTTTGGATCGAGCTCTATTTGCCAAAACGCATGCTTCAGATCGACGCTACTAATGAAGACTGTGTCGTCCACTCGACTCAGGCTTGACTCGATGTTCTGCAGCGGGTAAGCATCCTTAACTGTGACGGCATTCAGTTTCCGGGCATCCAAACACAGTCGATTCTTTCCAGGTTTACGCACCAAGGTCATCCGGTTACTCCATGGGCTCTCGCTGAGTTCTATGACTCCGAGTCGCAACATTTCGTCGACCTCTGCAAAAAGCAGCTGCTGGACTGCCGGAGACACCGGATAAAACCGCTCCTTCACGGGCACTGCTCCATCAACCAGCTGTATGGTATGCTGCTCCACGTGAGTCTTTCCCAATCCTTCTCGCTCGTATGATCTGAACTGACTCTTTACCTCTTCCAGCTTCTCCTGCCGTGCTGCGTCCAAGATGTGCGGTTCGACTGGCTCGCTCTTCGTCAGGAACTCCGATTCCACTTGGTCCAATGCTTCGACTCCTACGATGCTAGGAGCAAGACCGAACTTCCGCCAGAAATCGATTCCTAAATACAGGGATTGCTGAAGAGAGGGACAAACGTAAAGCGTGAGAAAACGTTCCTTGTTGGCATATTTGATTGTCGCGTTAATCTTGCCGATGATCCGGTGTTGCGTTCCGCCAGCCGCTTGCACTGTGGTCGTTGATGGCGTCATCTTCAGCCCGAGCTGCTCAATCAACTTCGGGCCGCCTGCTCCTAAAAGACTCACGGATGCTCCTGTGTCCAATAGACCCACCAAGAGCCGTCCTTGAAGCTGGACCTCGGCAAATGCCCGCTTGTCGCCATTGACCGCCATCTGAACAGAGTCGCAAACACGCCGGCGTTCCCGACTCCGTGATCTGTATCGCGATCTCGCGCGTTGCACTCGCGGTGTTACTTCGGATTGCGCCTGCTCTTCCGTTGAATTCTGGCTAAAGATTCGTGCTCTGGCTTCTTCATAGGCTGCTTGTCGTTCTTCCACGGGCTGTCGAACCGACCACTTAGGCTCTTCCAGGTGCGTTTCCTTGTTTTCTAATATTCTAGCCCTTAATATCCTAATGTTTTCCTTACTCTTATCGCTTATAGCTAACATGCAATTGGAGGACGCATCTATTGTGTTGCTGGGCCTGCAGAGCATGACTCCTCCACTCTTGTCCTGCCCTGGCGATTGTTTCCCGACTGACATCTCGGGCATTTAGTCAACACTACCCCCGGCTGGCCACACCGGTAACAGAAAATGTTACGGACCGGGGATTCGCATTCCCAAAAGGTATGACCACCCTGCGCACAATTCCAGCACACTAATGGAGGAGCCTTCTCGCCTCCGCCAGGACGCGGTCTATACAAGGCCTCAACAGCTTCTGCCGGTTCCTCGTCGGCCATTCCCTCTGGCTCTGGGGCATATACCTCCTGGACCTGGTGTCTCTCCTTGAACGGCCTCAAAGGTTGCTGATTGGCTGGTGGTCGACTCCATCAATTGGCCACCCACTTCTCGGCATCGTGACACTCATCCCTCAGCATCTCGAGGCTGGTGATGTACATTGGGTAGATCACACGGGATATGCTGTCTTTAATGTTCACCTTGATCACCTTAATCAGGTCACGATCCGAAAAGTGGGTATTTAGCCTGGATCTGAGGGCTAACATTTCCTGGAGGTATTCGTCCACGCTCTCGCCAGGTCGCTGTCGTCTTTCCCTGAGCTCTTGCTCTTGCTCGAAGCTGGATTTTCGGGTCTGGAACTGCTTCTGTAGACAGTACCGCAAGTTTGGCCAATCCATCATCTGCCCGGTCCTTGCGTGCATCCAGAACCAATCTCTGGCTCGACCATCCACCAGCAGATGAAAATCCCGGATCACTTCAGCCCAGGGCAACTGGTAAGCTCTCTGCATATGCTCCACACGAAAAATAAACTCCTTTACGGGCATACTCTTCTCGCTTCCATCAAAGGTGAGATTCCAACGTCGAACTTGCCCAGGATCTTTCTAGGATGGCGCGCGTCCGCTTGTGCTGGGTTCTGGAGGACCGGTCTGGTTCTGCTGACTCCGATATCCCGCTTGCTTCATCTGTTGCGCTTCCAGTGCCCTGCTATCCATCCAATTGTTGCCGTAACTTGGAGCTGCTTCCTGTGCTGGAGGCACGAGCGTCTTTGCAGGCTCCTGCAACTGCTTTGCCGGAGCGGGATCCACTGGACGCATGCCCCTCACAGTTTCCTGGATCTCCATCATAAAACCTAGCATTTCCCGGCGGATCTCGGCTTGAAGTTCGGAAAATTGTGTCGACATCGCCGTTCGGTAGGTTTCCTGCGCCTGGAACAGTGCCACATTTATAGCGGATTTTATCTCGCTTGCGATCCCAGCCACCTGCGGATTGTTCTCGGCGTTACTCTGCTGGCCACTGAGTTTCTCCGGAACCGGCAATTCAGAGTGCCGCACTTTTGGAATCATCCCTGTCTGAGACTACGAGCCGCCAACTGCTTTCTGTAGGGACTCGGACTCCATGGCGGATCCACCCAGATTAGCAGACTCTGCGTCAGCGCTGTGCTTAGCAGCCTGCGAACGCGTCATGGGACTCATTTCCTCCACCCCTCTATTCCGAAAAAAAATCAAGACTGCGTCTTATCTTGCGCTCTGTGGACTGCCGACCCTTACTGAAATGGCTCATTCCTTTTCCTCGCTGTACTAATTGTCCTACCTCTAAATATTTATTTGATAACCTCCTTATATTTTTCTTCTTGCTACTCGTGCCCCTTACCATTTATATCTGTTATTTATTGTATTATTATTTGAATATTTTTAAATATATATGTTCATATATATTATTATTTATAATTATAAATTTTATGTTAAATTAATGTTTAATACAAACGATATATAGAATAAATAACAAATAAATGACAAAAAAAATGGACACGCTATTCTAGTGATGATCCCTTATATTATCCTATATATTTTATAACCTATATAAATAAATAAGAAAAATTCCTAAAATAACTCCTACTATTATTTCTCAACAAAAAAACAACCAGATACCATAAACAAAACGATTATTTTAAAAAATAACCGTCAGGTACTTTAATTGCGTTTGATGACAAATAAACAAAAATAAACACCAAAACAAAAAAAAACTATCGAATACAATTCAATCACAACAAAAATGGGTGAGATGAATATGGGCGGGTGTGGTATCCGTCGGTACACATCGTAACTCCTACTTGCCAGCAGGCTCCTACTCACAAAACGACTATTTATTCTATGGATTGGTAGTGATACTAGACACTGACACGACTGGACAACAAGCGAACTAGAAAAATAATCCAAGACGTGGACAGTCATGACACTGAACAATAACCTACACATAAACATATTGAAATTTAATAAACAAACAACATGAACTTCATCAGGTCTAGGAACGGCAACGCAGATTGGGCTTGGTGGCTTCATTCTGGGACCAGCCCCTAGACCTGACTACTAGCTATCGCCATCCTTACCCGAGCGTTACACCAGACAGACCAGCCGTGGCAGCAACATGTGAGGCTTAACGCCCTCCCTACCTATAGTCGGCTTTCGACATTTATGCCGACTCACTAAATCCACACTTCACCCAACCTACCACATACCCATCTCACCCGAATAAATAAATTAAAGAATCATTTTCTTAAACGTTATAATATTTAATTATAAATAATAATTATTTCTAACATTTTACAAATTATATTAAATACTATTTTTCATTCGATAGTTTTGCTCGTGTTTAATGAATAACCAAACTAACAGCGAGGAACACCGTACTATTAAACTATCGGCTAACAATATGATAAATATGCCTATCTGGCAACTCCAATATTGGCGGCGCGAATGCAAAAGCAAATAAACAGCGCAATTAATATATAAGTTACAATTAAGGAAAAATAGTACGTAATTAGTGAATAAGTGTATGTGTGATTAGTTAATTATATAAATATGTGTGTGTGTGTGTATAATAAATATTATAAAAAAAACCTCTTTACGAGGTAAAAGTCTAGTGACGAAAACAGTTATATGCCCCAAAATTTCTGATATCCAATTTTGTGACGAATAATATTAAGTTTGACATATTAAAATTATTATTATGTTTAAAATTATTTTAAAAAAAATTTTGGCACTCGGCACATTGCGCCAAAATGTCTCAATTCTTCATACCAAATAAAACTCAATGTTTTGCGCAGTGCCGAATGCAAAAATTTTTTTTAAAATAATTTTTATGTCAAACTTAACAACCAACAAATTGGGGAAAACCACAGGGCCATGTTGCGCAAGGCGAAGCCCAGAAGAGGCATAACACCTCGGAACGTATGTCAGGCTTTAGGCGCCAAAAGGTGAATAACATCACCCAGGAAACCCTGAGCCAAGAAGAAAATGAGTACGATGGCATAGCCGAGACAGCTTGTGTTGAAATCGATGAAGAAAGTGACACGCCAGGGGACAGTGATCTCCTTAATTTTTTAGGGAACAGTCCCAATTGCCGTTCGTCGAGCGACAATTGGCTGGCAGAACACTAAGAATTCTCATCGACACCGGGGCGGCAAAAAAATTACGTAAAACCCGTAAAGGAGTTAAAAAACGTAACAGCTGTCGACACCCCATTTACTGTGAACTCCATTCATGGTTCCAGTAAAATCCAACAAAAATGTTCAATGGTAATTTTTGGGAAAGTTGCTACATTCTTCATATTGGACACCCTTGATACCTTTGACGCCATAATAGGCTTCGATCTGCTAACGCAGGCGGGGGTAACCATAGATCTAATGGGGAATAGCATAAACTACGGTAACACTTCAGAGATACTTAAACACTATCCCTGCGATAACGTAAATTTCACGCGTATCGATGATATCGTAGTCCCAAATTCGGTAAAAGGCGATTTCAAGAACATGTTAAAGAAGAGAATTGGTGCATTTTCGACCTCTAACGAGGCGTTGCCCTTTAATACTTCAATCGTCGCCACAATCCGTACCGAAGACAAACAAGAGGTATACTCAAAGCTTTATCCATATCCTATTGGCGTTGCAGATTTTGTGAACAAAGAAATCACTCAATTGTTAAAAGATGGCATTATAAGACCATCAAGATCTGCATACAACAGTCCAGCTTGGGTTGTTGACAAGAAAGGTGTGGATACCAATGGCAACAAGAACAAACGTCTTGTCATTGATTTTAGGAAGCTTAATGAGAAGACCATTGCCGACCGTTACCCGATGCCGAGCATCCAAATGATTCTAGCGAATCTAGGGAAAGCGAAGTATTTCACCACACTGGATCTCAAATCCGGGTATCACCAGATTTATCTTGCAGAAAACGACCGTGAAAAAACTGCCTTTTCAGTAAATGGAGGAAAATACGAGTTCTGTCGACTGCCCTTTGGATTAAAAAATGCGGGAAGCATTTTTCAAAGAGCAATAGACGACGTTCTCCGAGAGCAGATCGGTAAAATATGTTATGTCTACGTTGACGACGTAATTATATTCTCGGAAACCGCTTCTGAACATGTCCGCCATATCGACACGGTTCTTCAACAACTTTACGAGGCAAATATGAGAGTCTCTAAAGAGAAGACAAATTTTTTTAAAGAAAGTGTCGAATACTTAGGCTTTGTCGTTACTAGCGAAGGAGCAAGAACTGACCCAGAAAAAGTCAAAGCGATCCAAGATTACATCGAACCAAAGAATTTATACGCCTTAAGATCGTTTCTAGGCCTAGCCAGCTACTATAGGGTATTTATTAAAGACTTTGCATCCATAGCAAGGCCTTTAACAGATATACTAAAGGGAGAAAATGGTACTGTAAGTAAGCATATGTCCAGAAAAATAGCTGTCGAATTCGACGAATCTCAGCGTGACGCTTTCAATCGATTAAGAAATATATTAGCTTCGGAAGATGTCATGCTAATGTACCCTGACTTTAAAAAACCTTTTGACTTAACAACAGATGCTTCTGCAAATGGCATTGGAGCAGTATTGTCCCAGGGCGGGAGACCGATCACCATGATCTCCCGAACATTGAAAACGTGTGAATCTCACTACGCAACCAACGAGAGGGAGCTATTAGCCATTGTATGGGCTCTTGGCAAGTTGCAAAACTACCTATATGGTACTAGAGAATTACACATTTTCACTGATCACCAACCCCTCACATTTGCAGTATCCGAAAAGAACACCAATGCAAAGATCAAAAGATGGAAGGCCTTTATTGAGGAACACAATGCCAAGTTGCATTATAAGCCAGGAAAAGAAAACTTGGTAGCGGACGCATTGTCCAGACAGGAGCTTAACGCTCTCCAAGACGAACCGCACTCAGACATAGCCACCATCCACAGCGAGGCTTCCCTGACATACACAATACAAACATCGGAAAATCCCCTAAATTGTTATAGGAATCAGGTGATCCTAGAAGAATCACGCTACATGTTACATCGTAGACTTATCCTATTCGGCAAAAAAACTCGCCACTTAATTCAATTTACGGATAGAGACAACCTTCTAGATACATTGAAACTTGCGATAAATCCTGAAGTTGTGAACGCATTACATTGCGATCTTCCAACCTTAGCGGCCATTCAACACGAGCTAGTTTTGGCATTTCCAACAACTAAGTTCTGGTATTGCAAGAACGTTGTCTCAGACATCACCAATAAGGACGATCAGGTAGAAATAATTAATGTCGAACATAATCGTGCACATAGAGCAGCACAAGAAAATATCAAACAGATACTCCGCAATTACTACTTCCCTAAAATGACTAAATTGGCTAATGACATGGTTTTAAACTGTAAGGTTTGCGCTATTGCCAAGTATAACCGACACCCAAAAAAACAAGAGCTCGGGGAAACGCCAATCCCGTCATACAGCGGAGAAATGTTACACATAGACATATTTTCTACCGACCAAAGACTTTTCCTGACGTGTATCGATAAGTTCTCTAAATTTGCAGTCGTTCAGCCTTTAACGTCCCGAGCAATAGTAGACATAATCAACCCCATTTTGCTAATCATTAATAATTTTCCCAATACCAAAACAATCTACTGTGACAATGAGCCATCTTTTAACTCCGAAACAATTACTTCGTTATTAAAGAATCAATTTAACATTGACATCGTTAATGCTCCCCCGCTCCACAGCTGCTCGAACGGCCAAGTGGAACGCTTTCACAGTACACTAATAGAAATTGCCAGATGTTTAAAAATAGACAAAAAAGTTAACAATACAGTTGAGGCGATTATGAGAGCCACGATAGAATATAATAGAACTCTCCACTCAGTAACAGATCAAAGGCCAATCGATATAATACACGCGTCTCCAGAAGAATTTCAGGAAAAAATCAAGATTAAAATATCAAAAACCCAGCAAGACCAACTAAACAGATGACACCCCAGTAGGCAGAACAGAGTGTTTGACGTAGGAGACAAAGTTTACCTCAAGGGCAATAAAAGATTGGGCAATAAGCTATCTCCGTTGTGTACAGAAGGCACCATACAAGCAGACCTGGGAACGTCTGTACTTATTAAGGGGAGGGTAGTCCATAAAGACAATTTGAGGTAAACACAGGTTATGGCACAAACTTCTTCAACAATTATTAAAAATAGCTTAATCGTTTCACACAGGTCCATCGGAATAATCTTCGTAATCCTCATAACCACAACCCATGCACGCATCACCGACTTCTCGCACGCGAAATATGTTCCGGTATTGGATGGTAACGTTCTATTATGGGAACAGCGTAGTTATGTGAGGCATTCAACTAATTTATCCAACTTCGTGAGCATCATAGAAGATACAATAAAATTATCACAGCTTTTTCCCAAATCACATATGCGAAAATTACTAGAAGTAGACATAGACCATATGCAAAATAGCTTATCAAGTTTGACAATACACCACAGGATAGCAAGGAGTCTAGACTTCTTGGGGACAGCATTGAAAGTAGTTGCAGGTACACCTGATGCGGCAGACTTAGAAAAAATAAAATTCATTGAAGCTCAACTCGTAGAATCAAACAATAAACAGGTAATAGTAATCACTGAAGCGCAGAAACAAATTAATGCACTAACAGATACAGTAAATAAATTAATTAAAGAAAAAAGGAATGAATTCGTGGATTCCCCACATTTGTATGAAACTTTACTTGCACGAAACAGAATGTTAATCACAGAGATACAGAATATCATGCTCACGATCACGCTCGCTAAATCAAATGTAATAAACCCCACAATTTTCGATCATGATGATTTAAAGTCAATTTTTACCGAACAGCTCACAGAAGTCCCAATAGTTAGTTTAATGGGTGTATCAAATATAAAAATATTTCAATCCAATAGTATAATTCACATTCTAGTTGAATACCCAAAAGTTAAGTCTATTTGTAAGAAGGTTTTGATATATCCTGTGGCCCACAACAACACCGTACTACAAATACACGACAACATAGTAGCCGAATGCGAAGATGGAGTCTTACCAGTAACAGAATGCGCCACGACTAACTATGCCACGTTCTGCAAAGTATCGACCCTCGAAACCTGCGCTAGCGGATTACATTCAGGAGGTACAGCTTTATGTCATACACAACCCAGTCACCTGGAACCGCTTACTATAGTGGATGAAGGAATAGTCATCATCAACGATCAAACTACAAGGATCAGAATAGATGACGGGCCCATTATCACAACAAGGGGCACACACCTCATCACTTTCGAGCGGGTAGCGACGATTAATGATTCCACCCTCATTAACTACAGTAGAGTCGTAAAGAAGGTTCCAGGCATAGCCGCATCTCCACTGTTGAATATCACCGGCCACAACAACGTACTCAGCTTGGCAATGCTACATAGGATGAACGAACACAACCTGCACGCGATCCGGGAAGTGAAAGACGAGGCGAGTGCCGAGAGATCTCCGAAAATCTGGTTCGCAGCCGGCGTAATCCTCAGCCTTGTACTTTACAGCATCAGCTTCATATACCAATGCTGGCACCGGAGGAGTTCCTCAATTAAGCTACAAGCCTTGGTAAAGGAGTTAAGTGTCACCGAGGACGGCAACAACCTTAAGGGGGGAATAGTTAACAACCAAGTTCACGAACGCCCCTCGCAATGAACTTATTGAGCAACCCGCGCGAATACTATGTTGGCGTATCATATTACAATTCCAACGAACAGACCAGAGCGACGACCAATTGTTTTGATTATGTCGTAAGCACTGAGTTAGCATTAGAATTATGCTGAGTCGGCTTATTGACCACGAATCCACTGCATGTCCAAGAATCCATTTACTATGTATCATTTATGTATTTAAGTTTTGCCTTTATGTACTTAGCTTTAGCTCCCCATAATTCGTTCTGTAGAATTCAGTCTTGAATAACAACTGAAACATTAAAGTTGCATTACTCCGGCAAACAGCCGTAATCAATTCATTTTATTTACTTAACACATCGCTGAGCCACAAGGCCAGTGATCTGGATACCTGACACGTATCCCAACCTAATCAGCCTAGCTTTGATTTAACCCGTATCTGCACGACGGCTACCCCTAACGAGGAACCAAGGATCGGAGGACAAATCGAGCTACAACATCTATATCGTTCTGGAAGGAGATCTCTAACGAGGCCTGGAAAAACATATAAGATTAACTTATATACTAATTACGTTAAATTTATATTAACAGGAATGCAACAAAATATATTGATGTATGAGTGCCGCTAGTATGCAGCTAAACAGCTGTTTAAGATTTGCCACAGAGATGTCGAATTTGAGGCGGAGACGGTGGACGAGGAGAGAAACAGCTTGGCTGCACAAAACAGCTGCGCATGCGCTGGCGAACTAGATGCTCCTGGATTGGGACAAGGCTTCCTAACTGGGCACTTGACGCGCATGGGGCATACAGATGCGCCAAGCTGCCCGCATGGACGGACTCACTAGATGTCTTTGTGATGTTGTGGTGCCTGCCTGTGTGTTCCTGTCTGTGTGTTCCTGCCTGTGTGTTGTCTCGATGGCGGTGCACTGTGTTGAGTGTCTGTTGTTGCAGCCGTATGGTGTCGTCTGTCGCCGTTGCTCTTTTTATTGTGTTGTGTTGTATCGAGTGTGCGTAGCTGCTGTGGCCGCGGATTTTTGTTGTGTATTTGTTTCGCACGTATGTTTGCTTGCGTGTCGTATGTAATTGTACACAGAAATCTTAATTTTTCATGTGAAATGTCATTTAATTTAAGACGCGTTTTCCGCCCGAAGAAAAATTATGCCTAACAGCAGCTACCTAACAGCAGCTACCACGCGAACCAGACTAACTTTTCCTTAACCTCATAATCCCCTGTCAGAACTCCTAATCTCCTATTCCCTAATCCCTTCTGTCCTTAAATTGAGTCGTTTTGGTCGACGCTGATTGGCTAACCTGTTGCTGACGGTTTTGTCGGTTGCCAGTAGGTGGCGTCGGCAACAGCTGATGCCTATCGCATCGAATCTATCGATAGCTCTGCGCCGACCATAACAACGGTTCACCCACTTGGCGGATTGCTAAAGAAAGGAGACAAATGGGTATGGTCAGAGGAGCACCAGCAAGCGTTCGAAAAGGTGAAGGAAAAACTGACGAAAGCACCAGTCCTGGCGTGCCCCGACTTCAGCAAACAATTCACTCTGCAGACCGACGCGAGCAACTATGGCCTGGGAGCAATTCTTACATAAGGCTCCGGCGGAGAAGAGCGAGTAATCGCGTATGCCAGTAGGACACTTAACGGTGCCGAAAGAAATTACTCTGCAACAGAGAAGGAATGCTTGGCGATCGTCTGGGCGATCCGGAAGTTGAGACCATATCTCGAAGGATACCATTTTGCTGTCGTTAAAGACCACATGGCCCTAAAATGGCTAAATTCCATCGAGAGTCCTTCCGGTCGCATCGCAAGATGGGCATTGGAGTTGCAGCAGTACGATTTCGAGGTGGCATATCGCAAGGGAAAGTTGAATGTGGTAGCAGATGCATTGTCCAGACAACCATTGAGCGAAGACGTGTGTGCACGGGTCAAAGTCCAGGAGCAGACAACATTAGCTGGCAACGCTCAATGTAAATGGATCCATAAGATGCTGGAGAAGATCCACAAGGAGCCACGGAAATATCCAGATTACAGTGAAGACTCTGGCAATCTATACAGGCACATTCCGCATCGTGCCGGCCATGAAGACGTACCATCTTGGAAACTGTGCGTTCCAAAGGACGACAGACAGAGAGTGCTACAAGAAAACCACGATTCAGCAGCGGCGGGACACACTGGCACACGGAAGTCGATAGCCAGGGTGGCAGCACGCTATTATTGGCCAGGATTACACCGAGACGTTCGGGCATACGTACAACGTTGTGAGGTTTGTCAGCAATACAAACCAGTTGCAGGCGGCCGGACAAATGCTCACACAGATCCCGGAGGAGCCCTGGGCTACAGTGTGCGCAGATTTTGTTGGGCCGTTACCACGATCGAAACACGGCAACACGACACTCCTGGTGTTTATCGATCGTTTTTCAAAATGGACTGAGCTGGTGCCTTTTCGAAGTGCAACGGCCGCGACACTCAAGAAGGCATTCAGAGGGAGGATTCTGGCAAGATTCGGGGTCCCAAAGGTACTCATTACCGATAACGGAGCTCAGTTTACTAGCAAGTCGTTTAAGGTTTTTCTCCAGGACATGGGTGTGAGGCACCAATACACAGCACCATACACACCACAAGAAAACCCGACGGAACGAGCTAACCGAACTGTAAAAACGATGATAGCCCAATTTGCAGGAGCAAATCAGAGGTGCTGGGATGAGGCTCTTCCAGAAATCACGTTGGCCGTCAACACCAGTGTGACTGCGTCAACGGGATACTCACCAGCGTTCGCGACTCAGGGCCGAGAGCCTCGGCTGCCACGAGCACTTTACGATGAGGTGGCCATCGGCACAGGACAAGCTACACAGGAGCCACGAGCTAATGCCGAAAAGCTCAAAGAAATTTTCGAGATAGTGCGCAGGAGCTTAGAAAAGGCAGCCCAGGACCAGGCTCGGCACTATAACTTGCGAAGGAGGCCATGGAAACCCAGCGTGGGCGACAAAGTCTGGCTGAAGGAGCATCGTCTGTCAAACGCGGCTGATGGATTCGCATGCCTTCATGACTCCTCTGCAAGGGAAAAACAATGAGCCGGGCAAATACGCGACTTATATGTTTTAAGTTCACAATAAATGAAACATACATAAATGAAACAAATACAGCACTCGTAATAATTAGTATATTTATTTTGAAGTGGTTTGATTCGGGGTTGAGTATAAACTGAAGCTCTTGCGATACAATCATTGACTTATAACATAATTCTATAAGATGTTTACATTATGGTGTGTGGTGGCCAAAGTATTCTTTGGTCCAGCCATGTTTACGTTATTATACTGGCATGGAATATTTATATTAGAGTGGTCCGGCTTTGATTACATTAGAGTAGATTGAAGGCCATGGTGCATTAGCGATAATGGTGAGGGCGTTGACAGCTTACGGTTAAGAAGTGGGGAAGAGGTAAGTGAGGACAAATGTATAACTCCTCCACCGCCAGAGTTTGAATTCTCCTGAATTCTTTTTACTTTAATGTGAATATTTTTCTTTTTTAGTTTAATATACAAATAAAGTGCTACTGCTATTATGAATAATGTTAGGGCTATTGCCATTCCATAACCGACTTTTTTGTGAAATTTTAATTCACTTATTTCTTTCAAATTTTCAAAATTTTGTAATGTAAAGTGTTCAAAATTTAGAGTATTGTAGCAATAACATAACAATAACATAGTCTGTAAGCTTACTGTGCAATAACTGTTAGCACTCTCTCAACAGCCTTGCTGAGAGAGCACATAGGGATATATAATAATTAATAAAGAGAGAGCGAGATCAGTCTGGATCAAGCTACGAACATAAACGGACGTGCATTTGTCATTACTACAATTCAAAAGTGGTTTTACAAACGCTTACAAGTTAATTGGTGACTAATCAATTAAAGGCCGATCCAAAATATAACAAAATTCAAGAACTATAATCATGGACAAAATAGAAATAAAAGACATAACTCTAAGTGAGCTTAAAATGTGGTGTGCCCGTTTAAACTTGCCAACACACGGCACCAAGGCTGCATTAGTTAAAATTCTAAACCAAGTTCCGGCAACCGATCGTGGACTAAGACCAGCCAAATTTGACGGAGATAAAAACAGCAACGATGCAGAAAATGCTACTGAAAAATCTGACGCCACTCAGAAATGCAGTGACATTTTTAACGATGACAACGACGGCGCATACGCTTTGAGCAGCGGTAAGGCAGACGATTACAACAAAAACGATGCTAACGACAAAGAGACTGGCGCCGACGCGCACAACGAATATCTGCACAAGTTGCAAATGCTTATGCGCAAAGAAGACGATGAAAAAATGGCGGATGACCCAATAAATAAAGGAGGCAAAGACATCAAGAAAACAGTGCTGGAAAACGATAGTGAAGACAAGTTCGATTCCGATAACAATGCCGATAAATTTCCAATTGATGGCTCAAACGCAAATAGCAATGCAACCCTGGAAACAAACAGCAATGCAACCCTTGAATACATTGTTTACAAATTGCAACGCGAAAATGAAAAACTTCGGAGCAATTCCTTTGATATTCCTTTTAACACTATCAAAGAATGCGTTCCTGAATACAACGGAGAAGACGATATTAATGATTGGCTGCAGTGTGTCCAAAACGTTCGCGAAGTGTTCAAAGTCAAGAATGACATCATGCGTCCACTCATTTGCAGTCTCATCAAAGGCAAAGCCAACTTGTGGCTACTCTCTAAAACTTCACTACTTTCAAGCGACATAGACGATATGCTCATGCAATTAAAGGCAATGTTTGGAAGCAAGAATAATATTCTAGAAATTCGCCGTAAGTTTGAACAACGTAAGTGGCAACATGGAGAACGGTTTGCCATTTATTACCATGATAAACTGGCGCTGGCGACAAATATCAGCATGAGCCGCGAAGAACTGGTGCAGTATCTCATCGATGGCATTCCCGATCTACAAATGCGTAACCAAGCAACGCTACAATGCTTCAAGTCGACCGAAGATATTCTACGTGCGTTCCAACATGTGGATAGACCCCGTCCACCATCAACTAAGATGCGTTCGTCCTCGGTTGAAGTCTCTAAAAACTCAACGTCCAAAATAGAGTCAACTAAATCACTGGCTCCGGACCAGCGAGCCAGTAAGTGTTACAACTGTCACAGCGTGGGACATATATTTAGCAGCTGAGTGCCGTAAGCCGGTGCGAGCAGACGGAGCCTGTTATGCCTGTGGGGAGCTTGGACATTTGGCTAAAGAATGTTCCCAATACAAAAAGCCGAAGGATATTAATAAAAATGAATATGTAAGGTATTATAATATATATTATTTTAACAATACTAATAAGCCTTATCACACAGAATGCCTCCTAGATTCGGGCAGCCCAATAAGTTTTATGAAGAAATGTATTATTCCAACAGAAGCAGAGATAATTGAAGAGAATTTGAACAACAATTACTTTGGAATCAACAAAAGCAAATTAAAAATTTATGGAAAACTATTTTGTGTTATTGAAACGTTAAATAAAAATGTTAAAATCGAAGTAATGGTTGTTGATGACGAATCTACAGGGCATGATGTGGTTCTAGGCAGAGATTTTCTTAGATTAAGTAAAACAAAGTTGATATCGTTGGATGATGTTGAAATAATACCCAGAGAAAACGTAAAGTTCAATGTGGAAAATGTTGTGACCAATCCAGATGTTGAGGATGTAAATTTAAATGTGGAGCAGTACAAAGTTTTGAACAACGTAGAGTTAACCGAAAGTGTGGAGTCAAAGTTGAGCAACAAAGTTGAGCCAAAGCTGAGTAACGACGGTGCGCCAAAGAAAATAAAACAAAGTATAAATGTAAGAGAAAATGAACAATCGGTGGAAATGTTTGAGTCAGATGATTTTGAAGAACAAATGTTAGCGATCAATGTTATACAGGATGGGAAGGTTGCTTACAAAGTTGGTGACCATATAAGCTATGATGTGAAAGAAAAGTTTGAAAATATGTTTGAGAAATATTACTTGTTACCTATTAGACCAGCAGAACCAAAGACGAAATGCGAAATGAAGATATAAAAAGAAAGTGATAAACATTTTAATTGTCCCCCTAGAAGATTGTCGTTTGCAGAAAAAGCCGAAGTACAAAAAATACTAGACGAGAATTTAGCTTTAGGGTAAATACGAGCAAGTGAATCAGAATACGTTTCACCCATCGTTTTAGTTAAGAAAAAGACTGGTGAATTGAGATTATGTGTAGACTACCGCCGATTAAATAAAGTCACCATTAAGGATAATTATCCGATTCCCCTTATTGATGATCTGTTAGAAACGTTAGCAAATAAATCTGTCTTTTCCAAATTAGACCTTAAAAACGGTTTTCATCATGTATTCATGCATAATGATGCAATTAAGTATACCTCATTTATCACCCCTCTAGGACAATACGAGTATTTAAGAATGCCTTTTGGCTTAAGAAACGCACCATCTACATTCCAAAGATATATAAATAAAATTTTTGCCGATATGGTCAAGGACGGAAGAGTTGTAATTTACTTAGATGATATTCTAATAGCAACAGAAAGCGTTGATAGACATTAAGAAGTACTCAAAGAAGTTTTTAAACGTGTAGTGGAAAATAAATTAGACCTAAGACTAGATAAATGTGAATTTCTACAATCATCAGTGAAGTATCTAGGTTACACGGTAAATGGAGATGGAATATGTGCAAATGATAGCGGCCTAGATGCTATAAATTCTTTTCCGGTACCAACAAAGGTCCACGAGGTGCAAAGTTTCATTGGATTATGCTCGTATTTCAGAAGATTCATCCAAGATTTTGCTATAATTGCAAAGCCACTATATGATAGCGCAAAGAAAGATAAGAAGTTTAAGTTCCAAGAAGTAGAGTTAGAAGCTTTTAATAAGTTAAAGAGAGAAATTAGTAGAGTCCCCGATTTTATCCATTTATGATCCAAGAGATGAGACTGAACTACACTGCGATGCGAGTTCATTAGGTTATGGAGCCATACTCCTACAGAGAAAGAAAGATACAAAATTTCACCCGATATTTTACTATTCAAAACGTACTTCCGAAGTAGAGTCAAGGTATCATAGCTTCGAGCTAGAAACGTTAGCGATAGTCAATGCACTGAAAAGGTTTCGTGTTTATTTACAGGGTATAAAATTCAAAATAGTCACTGATTGCAATTCATTATCCCTCACTCTAAATAAAAAGGAACTAAACCCTCGTATAGCCAGATGGGCACTTGAGTTACAAAACTACGATTTCGATCTTGAGCACAGATCCGGCAAAAGAATGCAACATGTTGATGCACTTAGTCGCAATAATAATATATTAACAATAGAAACAAATACTTTCAAAGAAAATTTAGTAATTTCTCAAAGTAGAGACGAAAAGTTGAAGAAAATAAAAGAGATGCTAGTGGAAAAAGAAGACGAACATTATGAAATGCGTAATGGAGTCATATACAAAAAAAAGGACGGTGGAATCTTATTTTGTGTACCAGAATCCATGGAAGATAGTGTACTTTACAAGTATCACAATGAAATGGGGCATGTTGGGTTAGACAACAGATTTGATAAACAAAAGCTACTGGTTCCCAAATATAAGAAAGAAAGCAGATATCCACATTAAGAATTGTGTTAAATGTATTGCATTTTCTTCAAAGTCAGGCAAGAAGGAAGGCTTTCTACACTCAATTCCGAAAGGTACAACGCCATTCAAAGTTGTTCATATAGACCACTATGGTCCTATTAGTAGCAATGACACAAAGAAAAAGCACATACTCTTGGTAATAGATGCGTGTACAAAGTTCATAAGACTGTTTCCTACAAAAACGACTAGTTCAAAAGAAGCAATAGATGCCCTTAAAGACTACTTTAAGTCATATAGTCGACCCAAATATATAGTCTCAGACAGAGGTACCTGTTTCACTTCTAATGAATTCGAAACATTTTTAGAGTCAAATAACATCGATCATATTAAAATTGCCACAGGATCCCCCCAAGCCAACGGCCAAGTTGAAAGAATCAATAGAGATTTAGGTCCAATGATAGATAAAATTAAAAATGTAGAGAAAAATGAGCCGTGGCACAAAGTTTTAGATAAAGTAGAGTTTGCAATGAACAACACCAAGAATTGAAGCATAGATGAATACCCCAGTGTAATGCTTTTTGGAGTCATGCAAAAGGGCGATACGATAGATACCCTAAAGGAAAACGTTATTGAAGAGAATGAAGATACAATAGTTAGAGATCTGGAAATCACCAGAAATAAAGCTGAAATGGTTCAACTAAAAACTCAGGAATATAATAAAAACTACGTAGATTCAAAAAGGCAAAAACCTAGGATTTTTTCAAAGGGTGATTATATTATGGTAAGAAACTTTAATTCACAAACAGGAGTATCTAGTAAACTTGTTCCCAAGTTTAAGGAACCTTACGAAGTCATAAAAGCATTAGATAACGACAGATACGTGGTTCAAGACGTTGAAGGGTTCCAACAAACTCAAATTCCATACTCTGGGATATGGGCTGTTCACAACATGAAACCATGGATTGAAGATAAAAGTAATGAAAGTAGAGATTCAAATAACGGAGTCAGTGAACGATATGAAAATATTAATAGTAACTTAGAAATGGATAAAGAATTAACACTTAATGAAAATGAGACTAATGAAAATCAGACTAGCAATGATAATGAGCAAAATGTAAATATAAATAATGAATCTCATTGTAATGAAAATGTAAATAGTAATAATGAAACCAATTGTAATAAAAATGTAAATAGTGATAAGAGGAAAAACAAAATTGAAAATGTACAAAGTAGTATAATAACAAGAAGTATGACAGCAAGGACCAGGAGTTCCTTAAAGTCAGGACTGGCCGAGTTGTAGCAATAACATAACAATAACATAGTCTGTAAGCTTACTGTGCAATAACTGTTAGCACTCTCTCAACAGCCTTGCTGAGAGAGCACATAGGGATATATAATAATTAATAAAGAGAGAGCGAGATCAGTCTGGATCAAGCTACGAACATAAACGGACGTGCATTTGTCATTACTACAGTATTTTTATATGATTGGTTTAATAAGTCTGTTGGGTAGAAAAACCTATCATAAAATTCGATTTGTTCATTTGAAAAGGTTTCATACAATAATTGGATTTGGCAATTTACAAATTGTATTAAGTAATTTCCATTCAGTATTATGTTTCTTTTGTCACAATTTTGATTTAATTTCTCATTTTTAGCGTTTCTTACTATTATTGTTTCATCATCTATTTGTTCTATACTTGATTTATTGTTGAATATGAATTTGCAATTATTATATAGTGTGCAACTTTTGCTTAATTTTAGTTCTCTTAAAATTACATTTTCCTTATATTCATAAGTTTTATTTTTAATTTGTGTTATAATTAAGTTTTCTTGATCAATTTGAATATGATTTTCATTAGGAATTGGTGTGATTAACTTAAGGTCTGTTTTAACAAAGGTTTTGGGTAGTTTTATTGCCATGACAATTGCATTATTTTTGTATTTTAAAATGCCCATTCTAATCAATTTAATTTTGTAGAAGTCTATTTCAAATTTTATTATTTCTTCTTTGGACAATATTTCAGGTAAAAATATAATATTCTTTGCTGACGCTATATTTTCTTGAATGTAATTTATTTTTTCTTCTAAATTTTTTAATTTTAGCATTTGGTCATTGAATAAGATTTGCTTTACTGTTTCCTCGTTTTGTTCATTTATTTTTGCTGAAAAAATTTCTATTAGATTTCTATTTTGTAAAATTGTGTCTGCTAGTTTGTTAATAGTGTCATTAAAATGGGTATTAATATAAATTTGTTGGTTCATGTTTTTGATTAATTCATGATTATTTTGATCTATTATATCTAAATGTTCTAATATGTTTTCTCTGTCTTCATTGTTCATTAATCCGAAAAGCCATTTGTACATTGTACCTACGCCATTTATAAGTCCTCTCTGTGTTCTGGTAGATGGGGTTATTGATTTGATTTTAGCTTTGATCAGGTCTATCTCATTTATGATTAATTCTTTGTCTGCTATTTCAACGTTTTTTATATTATTTTCTATTTTATTGATAATGTTAGTAAGTTGATTGATATCAATAATATGTAAAATTATTACCGTTTCATTCACAACTTCTGTTGAATGAATATGTATTGGTACATATCCTGCTCCCTCCTGAATTGGTACCACATGTAGTCTAGTGTGTACCACTGATAGTGTCATTAATATGATCAATAAAATACTCTGTATGTGGGGAAAAACTAATTACTAATACTGAAAATATATATGAAAATTTTTTTTTTTTTTTTTTAATACTTATACTTTTTTTATTTTTAATGGTCTCTTAATATTACAAGGGTGCACATCTTCTAGTTTTGTATATCTGAAATACGGTTCGTCCTTGTGTCTAAGGCGTTTATAATTTTTTATCGGTCCTTCTTTTCTGTTTTCTTTATGAGTTTCCGTTTTTTCATTTAAATTATTTATAATTTTTTTCTTGTTGTCTTTTATAATTTCTTGAAGCTCTTGTGCATTTTTATCGTTCTTTGCCTGGTTAGGTGAACATTGAATTGTAGAATGATATCTTTTATTATATGCGCCAATGGCGATTTGAATTTTTGTTTCTATTGAAATGTCTTCGTTTATGCTGTTTACAATTTCAATTACGGTTGAATGAAGTCTTTCTATGTCTGCGTTTCCTGTGTGTGAATTTGGCTTTGTCAGATGTAATATTACGTCCTCTTTGTCTAAAAAACTTGATATTTGTTCGGCTCTGAATTCATTGTCCATAATAATTTTCTTTGGTTTACCAAACTTTGTGAATTGATCTATTATTATTTGCAGCTTTGCTCTCCAGTTTCTGTCTTTAATGTTATATGCTGTTGCGAATTTAGTAAGTTTGTCTATTACTGTTACGAATGATCTATGTTTAATATGGAAAATATCTATGTGAATTATTTCATTTTTATCTTCTGGGGTTTCAGTGAGGTTAAATTTTGGTTTAATAGGATTTCTTTCATATTTTATTTCTCTACACTTTCTACAATTGGATATTACCAGGGTAATGTGATTTCTTAATTTTGGGAAATAAATTTTATTTTTAAGGGTATAAAATGTTTCGTTCATGCCGCTATGTAGGGATTCTTTCGTATGATATAATGCAATTTGTTTATGAAGTTCTTCTTCGTTTTCTATTTCTATGGCTCTTTTCATGCATTTCAAAAATTTTATATTTTTAGTGTCTTTAAAAAGGTCGATTAAAATGCATTGTACTTTGTAATATACTGAGTCTGGTACTTCTGAATATATGCCGATTGTGCCTTTATTTATATTGTTTTGCAACTTTTGTTCTATTTCAAGTGTTTCGTCTGCTGGATTAATTTCTATAATCTTTTTTCCTTGATGAATAATAATACTGTCCTTTGCTGAGTATGTTACAATGATTTGAGTTTTGAATTTGTTTACTATTTCGTCTTTTATAAAAAAATCTATTGGTTCGTTTTCATCTGCTGAGTGAATGGTGTCCGACATTTCTAAATTAGATTCATCATTATTATCTTTATTTATAAGCGGTGCTGTTTCCTGCCTACTCAAAAAATCTGCTACTTTATTATCTTTTCCTTTTACATATTGTATGTCGCAATCAAATTCTTGAAGTTTTAGAATCCATCTTCTGTTTGTCTTTTAAATCCTTCCCTTCTATTTCTTACTTTAATATTTTATTGGTTGGTGGTCTGTTATTATTTGAAACTGGGATCCATATAAATAATGTCTGAAATAATCTACTGCATAAACAATAGCCAAAAATTCTTTGTCAGTTGCGCTGTATTGCTTTTCGTGTTTATTTAAAGTTCTTGATACAAATGCTATTGGTTGACCCTGTTGTGACAAAACCGCGCCAATTGCGAAATCACTCGAATCTGTCGTTACTGTGAATTGTTTATCGAATTCCGGGAATTTTAATATTGGGTGCGAACCTATGAGGGCTTTTAAATTTTCAAATGAATCAATAAATTCTGGGTCGTTTTTATTTATTGCGTTTCCTTTTTGTAAATATTTAATCATTGGATATGCGATTTTTGAGTAATCTTTTATAAATTTTCTATAAAAGCCTGTCATGCCTAAGAAACCTTTAAGTTGCTTTTCTGTTTTGGGAATTGGAATAGCTAATATGTCTTGTATCTTTTTTGGATTTGGTTTTATGCCTTCTTCTGTAAGTACATGTCCCAAAAATTCAGTGTTTGGTTTCATAAATGAGCACTTGTCTGCCTGAATTTTTAAATTATGATCTTGAAGTTTTCGAAATATTTTCTCTAAAGCATTTTTATGTTCTTCTAAAGTTGTTGAGAATATCAATATATCATCCAGATATACCACACATATTTTGTTTATGTAGTCTCTTAAAATGTCATTCATTAATCTTTGAAATGTGGCTGGTGCGTTTTTTAATCCAAATGGCATTCTGATATATTCATAGAGTCCCATTGGTGATACAAATGCTGTTTTTTCTATGTCTTCTTCAGCCATTAAAATCTGATGATAGCCTTTTGCTAAGTCCAATGTACTAAAGTACTGAGCCCTACCAAGTTTGTCTAATATTGAGTCCATAAGGGGTAGTGGGTATTTATCTGAGATTGTTACATGATTTAATCGGCGATAGTCTACACACAATCTATATTTTTGCACTCCTGAGTTATCTATTTTCTTTGGAACCATGCATATTGGTGAACTATATTTGCTCCTGCTTTTTCTTATTATACCATTTTTTTCCATTTCTATTATTTGTTTTCTAATTTCTTCTTCGTACTTAGGGGAACATCTATAAATTTTGGAATTTATTGGCTGGTCAGTAGTAGTTTTAATATTGTGCACTACTGTATTTGTGTTTGTCAATTGGTCACCTTCTTTATAATATAATCCTTTAAATTTCTGGTTTAATATTCTTATAATTTTACTTTCTTCTGTATTTAAATCTGTCATTTTGATGTCTTCAATTTCACTTACTTCTAGTACACAAGTCACTTCAGGAATCTTGGACAAGAAAGGAATTTCGACATTATTTATCAATTTTCTTAGTAAAATTTATATGCTTGACGTTTCTTTGAATGAAATCCATACCCAATAGAAAATCATATGATTTGTCTAGGGGTAAAGCCACCCATTTTGAACGCATTCTTGATGAATATTGAAATTCACTTGGTGCTTTGGTCATAACCACAAAATTATTGGTTTCAAACTTTGTGTTGATAGTGTGTATAGTCTTTGTGAATTTTTCAACAATTTCATAAACATTTTCCTGCACTCTTTTTGTATTTACTATGCTAATTGTGGATCCGGTGTCCACCAAAAATAAAAATCTGCATCCTTCAATTGTTCCTTCTATCAAAATTTTTAGTTCATCCGAGGCTGCTGGGTAAAAAACTCTTCAGGATTCTCACTTGTTGTGCTTTTATTATCTTCATCTGCTAAATTGTCTACACTCATTGCATCTGCACTCTGAAACTGCCATGGAGCCTGAGGCTAACTCTTTTATTCTTTGTATTAATAAAGCACTTAATATATTAACAAGATTTTCATTGTTTTCAAATACCGCGAAATCAGTTATTTCTTCTACAATCTAGAGTTTTACGCCGATTGTGTTAGCTTCGGCGGCGGCGTAGAGGCCAAAAATACCCGGCGGCGGCGGCTCAGCCGGCAGGGAGAGCCGGCGGCGGCGGCGGCGGCTAAGCCGTCGAATTTGTCGGCGGCGGCGGCGTTTTAGTTAAAAAAAACAATTTTTTTTTTAAATTAAAAATAATAGCTCTTTAAATGTTTTTAAAGTATTTAATAAAAAAAATTATTTTAAATCAATTCAGTCATCTTTCATATACATATTTTTGTACTTAAAAATCAAATGTATGTGTTTTCATATCTTCTTCCTTAAATTATTAAATAAAGCAATGATTTACAACAAATTAACAGTCATTTTTCATCGACTTGTTTTCTTATATATGTACTTATAAATCAAGTTAAAGTCTTTTCGTTTCTTTATCCTTAAATTATAAAATAAAGTCAAAACTTAAAACAAATTAACAGTCATTCTTTATAGACATGCTAACTTAAATACAAATGTGCTTATTAATCAAATTAAAGTCTTTTCGTTTCTTCTTAAAAGTAACTAGTGCTAAAAGAATTCATCATAGAGCACTATATAGACTTGAAGTAATAAATTATATACAAAATACATAAACAATAAAAAAAACATTAAGTAAGGCTTTCTTTGCAAGTTTCGTAATTGTCATGAATGAAAATAATTTTGTTAACGTTGTGAGGACTTAGCTGCGACCGTTTATGTGTGATTGTAAGACCAGCAATCGAAAAGACTCGCTCACTTGGTGTGCTCGTTGCCGGAATACACAACACTTTTTGTGCTAGCATGGATAGTAAGGGCATTGCAGATGCCTTTTCCCTCCAGAATGTTAATACGTCTTGACATGAAGGCAAACTTAGAAGCAAATGGCATTCAGCTTCCAAATTACTATTATTGGTATTTGCAGAATGACGTTGAGCAAGCTTTAATATTTTGCTTTTTGGAGATTCACTGCAAGTATCCTGCTGATCGCTAGCTTGTTGAACATCACCAATCAGCTTCCTAAACATTTTTAACAAAAAATTACATTTTGTTAGATTTTGATCTTTACAATATTTTAACACACAAGCCAAAGAGCTGAATCGCGGATCTAGCAAGGATGCGCAGACTAGAATATCTGATATTGGAAATTCGAATCTAATTTACTTTTAATATTATCTTTCATTTTCGTCAAAGAAAGCGGGTCATTGTTTTTAGATTCAGCCAATATGAGACGATCTCTGTTCTGATTAATAATGCAAGGCTTATGACGGATATGAATTCCAGACAGAATATTTACTGCATCTTTAAATTTTTGCAAGAAGTCGCGTAATTTATATAAAAGCTGTGCTTCAGACTCTGATAATATCAAATCAGTCTTATTGCTGCTTCTGAGCAATTTATTTGTTGCGGCTCTTTGGCACCCAAGACTGTCGAGCATTGCTAAAACGCTGTGCCACCTGGTTGGCACCGAGTTTTTAAGAGAAACATTTCTCTTGTCAACCAAACTACTTCTCAAATCTTGAGGTTGTTAATATTCTTATAAGTTTGCAAGGGAACATCATCTAACGGTCCAAAATCATCATCGTAGTCAACCCATTCAACATCTTCGGATGCGAGCAGCTCTTCTAAATTGTCGATATTTGATAAAACTTCATTTTGAAGTTCGTCTGCTTGACATCTCAATGCATGTGTCTTAAATCGCAAAGCTCTCACAATACTTTTGCACTTCACAATTAAATTTTGAATTTCCGACATCTACATTTAGTAAGTTGTGGAGTCCATGTCCAAGGCAGAAATGATTGTTTATACACCCCAAGCTAATAGCTTTTTTGATATTGCTGCCTTGGTCGGTTACGACGAAATTAGATCCCATTTCCAATTTGAACATTCCAGTTACATCTTCAAGCTCTGTCAAAATATTATTTGCTGAGTGAGATTTTGGTACGTATTTTGTTTCCAGCGTTAGGTGCTTCATATCAAAATTTGGTGACAGAAAATGGAATGTAAACGTAATGTAGCTTCTTCTTCTATAATTATCCGTCCACAAATCGAAAGTTAAGGCAAAGTGTTTTTGTCCAGATACAATCCGTGCAACTGCTTTTAAAACGCATTCATACACATCGTCTTGTGCAGTTGTTGAAAGCGTTTTATAATGTGGAATATCATCAGCAGTTACCACAACTTTATACTTTGTTAGGAAGTCCTTAATTCCATTGTGGGAAATTATATGAAAGGGTAGCAGATCTCTAGCCATCCACAAAGCGAGCTCTCGTCCCAGCGCCCATTTACCATCCCTTGGAGATCTTATTGTCGTGGATTTGTTGAAATAATTGGATATTCTTCCTCCTGTATGCAATGAAGTACTCGGCGAATCGATATCGCGTAAATTGTGCTCATTTTTCAGGTGACGAATTAAATTTCCTGTAGAACAGCTCTTGGAATATGACTGAATTTCAGCACTGAAACAATTTACAAAATCTTATTTGAAACTTATAAAACTGAAATAAATCATTACCATGAAAATATTATTGTTTCGTCATCTTGCTTTAAAGCATCCAAGCAAAGTTTACAAAAAACCTTGTCCTCTTCAATGCATTTGTTTTCTTTGGTCAAAATGCCAAAAAAGTCCCATGCTTTACTCTTTCGACTTGCATTATATTGAAGTTTGATAGAATAATTGCTCAATGACTTATCCATCTGTTTTTTGAGAAAATATGTAATTTATATCTTTCTGATATTAATATTAACATTGTGAAACTTACTTTGTCAAGTTTTTAACGCATATGCATTAAGAGCAAGTAAACAACGCGTGAACTACAGCTTTTTAATGTTCTAGATATGGGACATAAGGAGATGGAGATGGGACAATGTCGACGTTTATTCGTTTATTTAAATCGAAATTTGCTTTTATACGAAATATTGAAAACAAATTTTTTTTTTTTTTTTTTTAAAAAGTTAAAAAAAGGGGGGGGGGGGGGGGGCGGGGGGTTGGGGGGGGGAAAAAAAAAAAAAAAAGGGGGGGGGGGGGGGCGGCGTAAATGTCTACTACAATCACTGCGGACGGCAGTCCGCGCTAGTGACGAAAGCAGCACGAAGGGTGCGAAGGCGACTAGCATATATACACAGGAAGAATGGAAAATTTGCTATGACTGTCCTTTTGGTCAACATTTTTAATTTTTTAATATTTCTCATAAAAATACGCGTCGAATGACACCTCAATCATCAAAATCCGACTACTGGTTCAAAAGATAAATTATTTTTAAATTTTTGGTGCCCTTCTCAAAACGAGATGAAAAGTCAGTCTGTCTGTTTGTTTGTTTGTTTGTTTGTTTGGATCAAATCGTTGATTTAGCTTAAAAGTTTGAATGAGGACTTGTTCCCGCTCAAAAATCTAGAAACGTTTGTTCTACGACTTTTTCGAAAAATCGCTAGTTTAGCGGGAAATCGCTAAAAACCGCTAAAATTAGCATCCTTTAGCATCCAAACTATAGAAGCTACAGATGTGGTTTATATATCGTTGGAAAGGTATTTTGAAGGGCTTTTAAGCATAGCTGTAAGCTTTTTTGCTAAAGAACACAGGTAAAAAGCTACAGGTGAAATAAGGTTTTCTTTTACACTTTTTTTCGATTTAGGAAAAATCTGTGCTTTAAATCACTTTTTAATATATTATATGTTGTAGACAATTCAATTCCGCGTTTTTGACATATAAAACATATCTCTCAAAATTCGTTTGGGCAAGATATTACCTATCAACTGAATATACATTTTACCTTTACACTTCTGCATGTACATATGCAGTATGTACACTGCTTGCAGCGCATTGTGGAAAGATACTGCTTGCAAGTGGTGAATTCTTTTTGCGGCAGATGAAACATTTTGTACTTCCGATTACAGCAAGATCGAAATATATTTATAAATACATATATATAATATATGTTTTTTCTGGAGTACATAGGTAAAAAGCTACAGGTGGAAAAATATTTCTTTGGCGATTTAAGAAAAATCTGCGTTTTAAATCACTTTAAAATATGTGATATATAGGCAAATTAATTCCGCGTTTTTTTTTTACAAATAACACATATCTGTAAAAATTCGGTAAGGCCCGAAATTACCTATTATCCTATTAACTATATAGACCTTTACTTTCCTTGATTAATTGCATGTTTACTGCTTGCTTAAAGTAACCAGTGCTGCCAGAAAGTTTAGTTTTGTTATGTGACAACGCGACTCTAACTTCTTCAAATAAGTTAATAATAGTCGTCTCTCTCTAAATTTATTTTATTTATTTGTCTTTACTATATAATTAATTAATAGCTTAATATTGCATACTGAAAATTGATCTTCATATTGTGCATTGTATGAGTACCTAGTGTTGCCAGACAGTTTGTTTTTGTTTAATAAGAATGCGGGGTATCATTTATTCAAATGAACTAAAATATTGAAGTTTTGCTGCAACGCATTCTAATTGTATGTTACTTTATTCTCTTATTAAATTGTTTAATTTTAAATTAAAAATTACCGACCAAAAATATAGAACAAATATATTTACATATTTATATGTCTGTATTATCGATATTAATATGCGTGCTAAATACGAAATCTATGTATATTTAAAACTAAAGTTATGGAATAGTTTTTAGTTCAATAAAACATTGTAATTTAACTTAATTAACAGCTAAAAAGGACATTGAATAAAAATAAAATTAATAAAGTGTCCGTCTACGCTCAGTTGAGATTATATGAATATCGATATTCAATACTTATATCGATAGTCGTTTTGTGCATCGCTACTCCTCTAAGTTTTCCTGTTTGCCATCCCTAACTTGTAACGATCACTATAAAATGTATTCAGCAAGAGGACGCTACAACGTAAGTATTTTTCTTGCATTTTTTTTTAAATAAATTATATATGTTAAATATTAATGTATTAAACTCTTATTTTTATTTCAGAAGTGGGTTCCAGTTCCACAGCAGCAGTGGAGTGGCCGTGGGCGCGGCCGTGGACGCGGTTTTGGATGGCGCCAGTTTGGGCCGCAACCGGCATATGGCTCCTGTGCGTGCCGTTGCCACACAGTGTGCGGAAAGTGTTGTGAGGGGTGGGAGGCCGCTCCACCAGCAGCGGCTCCACCAGCAGCGGCTCCACCAGCAGCGGCTCCACCAGCAGCGGCCCCACCAGCAGCGGCCCAACCGGGAATCGTCCCAGCAGCGGCCCCGCCTGGATGGGTCAGGATAGACGAATTGAGAGCCCAGGCGGCAATCCAGCAGGTCCAATGGGCCCCATTGGACGCCGATGGGAATGTGGCACCGGCACAACCACGTCCGGTGGTCCAATGGGTACCATTATTGGACGCCGATGGTAATATTCCACCGGCTCAACCCCGCCAGTAAAGTCTTTAAAAAATAAAGACTTGATTATTAAAGAAAAAATGTGTTTTATTCATATATATATACACTCCTCGTCACTTGAATAGGACACCCCCTAAGTGCGTTTTCGATCGCCCACTGCTCCCAAACCAATGATGATAGAGACTTAATTTTTTTTTTAAATTAAAGATCATTTATTTTCATTGCCTTAACCAGCTGGAATTCTTTATGGTACAGCTTTAACTAATAACAAAAAATTCTTAAGTATAATAAGTCAAATTCAGGGACTTAAATATTGCGTCACTTGAATAGGACACTTTAACATAAAAAACATTTCAGAGATCTCAGATTATTTTAAACATTAATATAACTTAAGTATAAGGTAATTGAAGTAAGTTAGAAGAAAAAAAAATTGTTTTAATAATGCGTCGAGCCACCTTGCCGTTCCAAAACTTCTGTCATCCGGTTTGGAAGAGATTGATACAAGCTGGCCAAGTAATTTAATGAAATCGAATATTGCTTTCCTGAGCCATAGATATCCCGTGTCAGCCATCCCCAAACATTTTCGATTATATTTAAGTCGGGTGAGTAGGGCGGCCAGATTAAAAGTTCCACATTTTGGCTCTGTATATAAGATTTTACAACCCGAGCAGTATGTATAGGCGCGTTATCATGTTGATATATCCATGGCAGAGGTCCAAAAAGGTTGTGAAAATATGGAAACGCCTCTTTCAATATTTCTTTGTAGCACAGCGCATTCATAGTTGTTGATAAAAATTTTAGTTTGAAGGTGCCATAGAAGGAAATGGCCCCCCACACCATAACACCTCCAGCTCGGCTATGCAAACGGTCCAAATGATGGGGTTCCTTGCGCAGATCATGGAAATAATAACTATAGCCATCTGGGCCTTCTAAATTAAACTTTTTTTCGTCTGAGAAGACAACGCTATGCCACTGCGAGGTCCAGGCCACATGCTCGCGACAAAAATTAAGTCGTTGCGCCTTTCTTGCCGGGTTAAGGGGAGGCTTCTTCTTTATTTTTAACCTCTTTAGGTGTTTAGCCTTAGAAATGACGCGATTAACAGTGGATAGACTGGCATTTATATCGCATTTTTCACGAATCTTCGCCACAGAGTCGTGAGATTTTGACGCTTTTCTTATTATGAGGCGTCTTTCCGATTCGGTGAGCACACTGTGCGTGCGGCCTTTCATGTTTTTTCCATATTCGGACTCATTATGTAAAAATCCCGATACAACATGTCGGCTACTGTTTTTTTTTGCAATTTTTGCAATTGATAGGCCAGAGTCCTTGTAAGCCTTTATTTTTCCTTTTTCCTCCTCAGATAAGGCTTTTCCGCGACCCATTTTAGTTTTTTTTTAAAGAAAATTGTTGAAAATCACAAAAAAGTTAAATCAGCGAAAGAACCGTGAGCTCGCGCGAAAGCAAACGATCAAACAAAACGCATGTTCTATTCAAGTGACACAAAAATATTGCCTCAATTTCAAGCGAATTCCAACATAAAGCAAGAAGTAAATATAACGGCTGTTTTCCAGAACTTGCAGCTTGTTGCTGAGAGAAATAAAAAGTTGCACAAAGAGAGCGTGCAAAAATTCCGTTATTTTATCATTTCGCGTTTGAGTTATAAGCAATTGAAAAAAGAGTCTACAGGGTGTCCTATTCAAGTGATGAGGAGTGTATGTTTGGGTTTTTTTTCAGAATGTACACACTTATATTTAAAGTTCGCATGTGTGCATATGTACATATATACATACATACATGCGTGACGTCACAAACTCAGAATTTTGTTTGCGCGCTTTTTTTTCAAGCGAATTAAACGGGACTTTCTTTTATGCAGCCACTTTCATTTGCGACGAACTATCGAAAAGGAAAAAATACAACTGATTTGTGTTTGACGAACATGTTCGATGAACATGTTCGCCCTTGGATACTGTGCTTTAAATAATTAAGCTCTAATTCAAAAACCATTAGTTTTTGCCACAGATCACACTTTGGAACAGCTACATACAAAAGAAGTTTGGCATTAACGAAGAAAACTCATTTGATACTTTTGGGGACCTGAACAACTGGGAGAAGCCGGCATTAAAATCGTGCCTCGATGTCTTTACTGAAGAAACCTCACCATCGCAGACATCCGACCAATCGCAACCGACCTCTACTTTCTTGACTTTTTTTCCTCGATCTCAATTAAAAAATGTTTTAAAAAAATCTCTTTTCTAAAACTTTTTGAAAATTTCTAAAAATTAAATATTTTAAATATTTTACCCACGTTTTCCTCTCGATCATAAAAAATTTTTCTGACATCCGTATACAAAAAATCATAAAAAAGTATTAGCAAAGAGATATAGAATTGGTTGTAGAATTGTTTTTGCATCAAAACATTTTTTTATTGATAACGTGGAAAAAAGTCAAAAAGTAAACTTTTATAAAAACACAAAATTTTCAATGGGCACCTAATGTGCTAAAGAAATTTTTGCATCATTCAATCGGATTTTAAATTAATAGAATATTAAAAAATTTGACAAAGTTAGGGGGGAACTTTAGTAGCACACTGTACATATGTAAAAACGACTCATAATTTAATAAAAATAAACCACAACATTTAGCACACATAAATTTATATTTATTAAATTAAATATATAAGTATTCAATCCTGTTTTGGGTTTTTCAATCAATATAAATGGCAATTTTGAAAGTTTAAGTAAATTATACTTTGGCTAAAAATTAATAAGCAACTCGTACGCAAATGGCATTGTGTTCATCAGACGCTCCTGAGCAACGTATTCGATATGATCTGCAGTCCCAGTTTCATGTTCCACCCCGTCCAGTAAGTGATCTGGCTGCTATTTCCCAGGCGTCACCGGTTCTGACTTTATGCCCAATTCAGCGGTAGCGTTAGCTGCTGCTGCAAGCTCATTCCATTCCAAACACTTGGATCTCCGCTATTGTTGTTGACAGAAGCAGCAGCAGAGGCAGCTTCTTCACTTTGATTCTGTTGCCATTGTTGTGTTAAATGGGATCAATACTTGGTTGCTGCTGCCACATGCGCCATTGATTGCTGCTGCTGGTGCAACTGCTGCACTTGCGCTGCTCCCGTTGGTCAATTGAGTGCTGACTAAAGCGGAGGCGGCGACGCTGGCGCTTGTTTGTTGTAGGATTGACTGTTTAAATAGGCTTTTGAAGCTTTAGTTGAAATGTCTGCTTCTTCTTTTTCTTTGTTGATAAACATACCACGCATAGGGTTGCCACCTCATAGAAATTTTAGTCATCAACAAGGTAAAACCACTTAACCTATCGAAATTAACCCTAAAATAATAAACAAAAAATTATGGGACATGCCGATAATCATAATCCAACAAGTTAAATTGAAATTTTTAAAACGTTAAATAAATAAGAATGCCTTTTTTTATTATGGCCAACGATTTTTTTATGTTGGGCCCACAATGAAGTTATAACTTCATTCCATTCCATTGTTCCATTCTTAAAAAATTGTATCGCACGGACGTGTCCATCTCTAATCGAAATGCATAACAAATTCTGCAATTGTTGAATCGGCTGCGCCAAATGGTTTAATTGTAACATTATAAAAAAAAAACATACAAACTAATTTTTGTGAAGTTCAATACTAAACAAAGGCGTGCCATTCAACAAGGAGCAAAAATTATATACAAGTAAGTAAATGCCTTAATAAATTGCCAATAAGAAAAACTGACTGACAATTTCTGTGTATGTGTGTGTGTGAGTGCTTCAGTATTCAGTAAATAGTTTTGAAGATCTCTGTTGACCTAGGCTTCAAAGGAATTATGCAATTCTCACCTTGTGGCACTCGAAAGTTTTAATGTTAGGAAAAATGTCTTACCAACTATAAGATGCAGGCTAATTTAATAGTAACCCTGTCTACAGGGTACAGTCACTCCCAAATTATTTTCCTCACTACTATTACACACTTCAGATTTTAAATGAAGTTCTATTTTGATGGAAAGGAGATATTACTAAAATTAAAACGTTAAGCATAATGTTTTTATTTTATTTTTTTTTATATATTTTTAGTAAGCAAAAAGCAAGTCATAACGTTGTTCAAAATGTAGTAGGTCAAAATAAAATTAGATACAAGGATCATTGTGAATCAAGAAAACTGTATTTTATCTAACATTTTGCGTGAAAGAATACTGTGAGTGAATGGGATTGTGTTTGCTTATCTTTTAATTTTTTTATGTTCACAAATATTAATGTTATTATCAATTCTTTTCTTTCAGACGAAATTATTGGCGATAGCTAATTTAATTAATAATTTTAAGAACAATTAAAAAAAATAATTTTTTTTAAAATTAAATTAAAATCAAATTATTTTAAAATTAAATATATGTCAAATTATTTGAATTGCAATAAAGAGAAAAAGACAAATAAATTAAAGAAAAAGAAAGAATATTGAAACTAATGAAAGTTAAGAAACCAAAATAAATAAAAAGAAAAAAACTTGACGAGAAAAACAAAAAAAAAAAAATAAAAAAAATTTTATAATTTTATAAAAATTTTATTAAAATTGAATAAAAATCAAATTATTTTGAATTTCAAAAAGAGAAAAAGACAACAATATTTAACAAAAAGAAAAAATATTTAAACTAATGAAAGTTAAGAAACCAAAATATACAAAAAGAGAAAAATTATCAAGAAAAACACGAAAAACAAACATATATAATGAAATTTTAAAACTTAAATATTAATAAAAAAAATTTATGGTTGAAAAAAAAACAATTTTTAAAAATATTAAATTTATTAAAATAATTTAAAGCGTAAAACAAAAATAGAAAATATTAAATTTACTAAAAAAAATTTAAAGCGTAAAACAAAAATAAATTTAATAAAAAAAAATTAAATAATTAAGAAAAGAATAATAAAGAAGGACAAATTTTAAAAAATATTACAAATTTGTCAATTGAAGAAAGGAAATTAAGGTTTAAAAAAAATTTGGTATTGTAATAATTAAGTACTTTAAAATATACACAAAAGAAATAAATATATATTAAAATAAAAAAGACAAAACTATATCAAAAAATTGAAAAAGCTGTATAAAAAGATTTTGATTCTTTATTTGAAAGGTATATTTAAGAAAAAAGTAATAAAATATTGAATATAATATTCAAATATACACAATTAAATACAAGTAAATTGTTTCTTTAAAATGGCTGGGCGTCCTGTTAAGAAACCGCATCATTTTAAGAGAAAGCTTCTAAGCGAAATTGACGGTGTAGATCGTAAAAAGGTTAAAATAAATGATGATTTAGAAATTGAATCTGATCAAAAGAAAACATTTTCAGAAAAAGCACTAAGATCGCAAATGAATATGGATTTAGAAACACCCAAACGTACTTCTATAAGGTTAAAAAAAGTTTCAGAAAAAATTTGTTTAAACAGGGAATCAGAGTCACAAGAACGAAGACAAAGAAGGCTCAAAAAAGAAAAAACTAGGGCTACCAGAAATATAGCTTTAGAGACTAAAGAAGAGAGACTTAAAAGAATTGAAAAAGAAGCGCAAAGAACTATAACAAACAGAGCCTTAGAGACTGAAGAAGAGAGACTTAAAAGAATTGAAAAAGAAGCTCAAAGAGCTATAACAAACAGAGCCTTAGAGACTGAAGAAGAGAGACTTCAAAGAATTGAAAAAGAAGCGCAAAGAACTATAACAAACAGAGCCTTAGAGACTGAAGAAGAGAGACTTAAAAGAATTGAAAAAGAAGCGCAAAGAACTATAACAAACAGAGCCTTAGAGACTGAAGAAGAGAGACTTAAAAGAATTGAAAAAAAAGCGCAAAGAACTATAACAAACAGAGCCTTAGAGACTGAAGAAGAGAGACTTATACGCTTGGAAAAAGATGCGTTAAGGGCTATATCAAACAGAGAAAAAGAAACAGAAGACCAGAGACTTGAAAGACACAAAAAAGACGCTCAAAGAGCTGAAATAAATCGGAACTCCGAGACTGAAGAACAACTAATTCAGAGACTCGAAAATCAAGCTCTAAGAAAACGAGTCAATCAAATGCACAACACTCAAATTTCAAAAAAAACAACAAATCAAACCAAAAAACTAATTAAGAAAACGAAAAGAAATGTTGAAAATGTTGAAAGTATAAATGAAGAAAAAGATTCCGACTTTATAAGTGTTCGAAATTTGTTTCAATTAAATACAACTATATATGATTTGGTAAATAACATGATGAATATATGTGATAATAATAACAGAGTTGAGGTAGAAAAAAATATTTCGAAAATTTTCCATCACAGAAATACAATAATAAATTCCTTTTGTAAAAATGTATGCATTTTAAAAGATAAATTTACGACAATAAAATTAAAAGTGGATTCCACTTTCAATCCAGAATTTTCTTTAATATTTGGTCCATCATTGCATACACGACACTCGGAAGCATATTTTTCAAGTGCATCGTACAATCCTTTAAAGCTAAAAACAACTTTGATTTTAAACTTGGACGGAAGAGCTGAAAATATTTTTGAAAATGAGCAACATACCATTGAAAAATGGAAATGCAATCCAGAAATATGTCATATTGATAAAACGACAGTATCGCACCAATATATTTCACTTATAACAACTTTCATTAATTTTAAACACGAAGAAATTCTCGGATTTTTTAAAAATATTGACAAATGCTCAAACAAAGTTGACAAAAAAGAGTTGGCCCAGCAAAAATCCTCCGAAAAAGAATATGATACCTATGACTACATGAAAAAATTAAGAGAGGGCCACCAGGACTATTGCTATGAGCATGAGAACAATTGTCATTCTGTCTTGCTTTTCATACGACGACTCTCTCCACATTTTCCATTTATTCGACAAATTTTAAAATTAATATACTCAATAAAAGTTGATTTGCGTAAAATTGATAATTTAACCATTGGACTGTTAACAGAGAATATTAATGAACTTAAAAATACAGCTGATCAGATAAATTTGAAAACCAAAAGCTATTCGGTAGACTCCTTTCCCTTTAGTCATGAAGGTGAAATATGGGATAAGTATGTACATGCATTTAAGGAGCTTAAAAAAAATGAGTGCCGAAATATGTGGCCAATACATCTATGCGCTTCATGCTTAACGTTATGCTCTGCAGAAAACTTAAAAGAAAATCCTGACAATTTTTTGAATAAATCACGTCATTTCCAACATTTATTAGATTATTATGAAAACGAGGAGGAATCTTTTTTCAATGATATGCGTATATGTCAATTCTGCCTTTTGAAATTTAAGAGCGGGTCAATACCTCCGACGTGCGTACTTAATAACTTACAATTTGATTCAGTCCCAGAATGCATTTCATGTTTAAATGAGTTTGAAAAATTATTTATTCAACGAGCAAAAGCATTTCAAGTGATTGCTAGAATGGATACAGTTATGGGTGGACATAATAAGCAACGACCAAGCTCCGATGTTATTAAGAAAATTAAGGGACGAGTTTTCCATTTACCATTACCCCTTGAAAATACTTTGAAAAAGCTTCCGAGTCCAGAAGAAGCGATTCTGAAGAATCAAGATATTACGGTTATAGTAAGAGGTATTCCAAACAAAACTAGAAATGTGTGGCAATCTCTAATTGATGTAAAAAAATTGTTTGAAGCGTTAAAATGGCTGAAAAATAATAATTCACTGTATTCCGATATTTCGCTTCCTTATAATGCAGAAGCCCTTCTAGATGGTGTTAATGTAGACTGTGTATATGAATCATCAAATACAAATACAGATTCTGATAATAATATTAATGAACATGATTTGGAAGTTAATGATACTAACGATAGGGCAATGCTTACACAAAAAAATGCTTCAGATGATTTTTATGAAAATATGACTATATATCCAATTATAGAAAGTAAAACTTGTGCTGAGCCCGCCACAGTGTATCAAGTTTTAAAAGTAATTGATGACTGTATTGATAATCGAGATGAAAGTTTGGACCTCAAATGCTTTCCTGATATTTTCTGTAGCGGACAAAATGGTCAAGGCCAGCAAAGAGAAGTTCAATTGAAGCCAGGAGAATTTAAAAAATGGATTTTAAAATGCGAACATTGTAGATTTCGATTGAATCAGCAGTACTTATTCTATTTACTAAATCAAACAAATATACGGCAACTCAATGCGGGCATATTCCATAAGCTGAATATAACATCGTCGACAAAAAATCTTAACAAAAACAACTTTATGAAATTGATACAAGACAATAAAGAAATAAATAATAACTTATCAACAATATTTGGTCGGCTACGAAATACAGAACAGTTCTGGAGGTTCAAAAAAAATGATTTAAATTGTATGATAGAAAATTATGGACCCGCAACATTTTTCTTAACGCTTAGTCCTAGCGAATATCATTGGGATGATCTTCACGATTTTCTGTGCATAAGAAACAACATTTCCAATAAAAAATCACGAACAACATCCAGTCTTATTGCTGCCGATCCTGTTAGTGTATCACTGTTTATGAATATGAAATTTAAGGCTATATTAAAATTCCTACTGTCCAAAGATAACCCTCTTGGAGAAATTGATCATTATGCTTGGCGTCTAGAGTATCAGTCAAGAGGTATGCAACATTTTCACACACTTTTATGGATTAAAAACGCGCCTATTATTGACAAGTCAAGTCAGGAGGAGGTGGGTGCCTTTATAAATAAATATATAACTTGTCGGCTTCGTCCAAAAGAAACTTTTCCAATTCTTTATAATCGAGTTAACAAATATCAAACACATATACACAACAATTATTGCATGCGACGTACAACAAATAAGAAAGGAAAATCATCAAACATATGCCGAGAAGCGTTGCAAAATCAATTCTGGGTCGTCGAAAACTCACAAAGACACGATTGTATGATTTGCCAAGGAATGAAACAGAGAAGAATATAAATGACTATAATGCAGCAGTTTTGCTTGCTTGGTGTGGAAATATGGATATTCAATTTATAGGCGAAAAGTCTGGCTCACTAAGCACCTATGTTTGTAAATATCAAACTAAGCCTGAAAAATCCTTTGCAACAGATGACTTTAGAGATTTTTTTGAGAATAGATCTGTTGCTAGTAATTTATGGAGATTCGCAATGCGCTCATTATCAAATCGGGAGTGTGGAGCCCTTGAGGCAGCTGATACATTGCTGCAACTGTCTTTATTTGGAACTGATGAAAATACAGTTATAAGAATGATAGATATACGCCCAGAAAGAAGTCGAAGAGTAAAACCAAGAAGTGAGCTTAAAAATATGCAGGACGAAGATACTGATATATATTTTCCAAGCTGGGTCGACGAGCATTATCCTAATCGTCCTATAAAATTAGAGCAAATGAACCTTTACGATTTTACGAGATTTTTCGATATAGTGAAAGTAAAACCTACATTAAAGAATGTTATTTGGTATCCCTATGAAAATTGTTACTTACGCAAGCGTAATAAGCCATATTTAATTAACCATTATAAGACAAACAGAAAAATGCAACCAGAAAACTATTATTACGGACTATTACTCTTATTTAAGCCCTGGCGTAATATTGAAGATCTTAAGTGTGGCTTAGAGAACTATATTGATGCGTTTGAAAAGTGTAAAGATGAGTTGGTTGATGCAATGCGATATCATGAAAAATTGGATGAATTGGTAAAAATAAGCGAAGAATTTGAAAAAGAGTTAGCAAGAGTATCTAATGAAATGGAAAACCATAGCATAAGTCATGAAGATGAAGAGTGTGAGAATATTGTCGGATTTGAGGTATTATTAGAAAATGAACTTCAAGACATGGACAATCTAGCTATAAATGAAAACAGTCTTTCTATTTCGGATCAGATCGCTCAGCTTAATTCAGATCAACGAAAAATATTTGATGAAGTTATAGATACCTTAACTAATTATTGCAGTGCATGGAAACCAGAATTAGAAAAGAAAACATTGAAAAATCCTCGGCTTTCTCCAAAAAATGTTTTAAGTAAATTTGTTTCTGGAGTTGGAGGAACAGCAAAGTCGTATTTAATAAATATGTTAAGAAAATATATATCAAAAAATCTTGGAGAACAAGTCGTTGTTGCCGGACCCACTGGAATTGCAGCTCGAAATGTAAATGGTTTAACTATTCATAGATTATTAAATTTGCAAGTGGAGCATGGAGGTATAGCCAAGTATACACAATTAAGTAGTTATAAATGAAAGATTATGCGAGAAAACCTGAAAAATGTTTGTCTAATTATAATTGATGAGATATGAATGGTCTCCAATGTATCATTACAATATATTCATTTACGGCTTTCTCAAATATTTGATACCTTTGAGCATTCCGATGGCTGGTTTGGAAGAATAAATATTTTATTGTTTGGAGATTTATTGCAATTAGATCCGGTAAATGAGCCATCTCCTTTTGTTAACATTTCGAGGAATCGACTTGAGAAACATTTCTGTGGCCTGCATTGTGTAAATTTATGGACAAAGCTGTTTTCATACGATGAACTAACACAAAACATCCGACAACAATCTGATCAAGAGTTTGCCAAGACCTTATCACATATTAGATTAGGTATCTTAGACGAAAAAGATTACCAACTTTTATATACAAGACAAATTAAACTGAATAATAATACAATTGAAAGTTGTCTTTCCGATTTAATTGAATACATCAATAAACTACCTTCAAATACAATATGCCTATTTCCGACCAGGGAACAATGTATGAAGGTAAATATGAGTATGCTAGACCTAATACCTTCTGAAAAAATTTATCTTAAAGCTGAGGATGTAATTGAAGCTAAAACAGCTCTTCAAAAAGCCAAAGCGGCAAAATCTTTAGAAACTTTAAGAAAAACAGGCAAATACTCAACAACAGCTAATTTAGCAGATACAATTGAAATAAAACGAGGCGCAAAAATTATGTTACTTAGAAATCTTGATGTTCCATCAGGTTTGGTAAACGGAGCGATAGGAATAATCAAAAAACTCCACGAAACGACAACTACCTTTAACGGCCGCTCGGAAAAAACTGTTGTTAAATTAACAGTTCAATTTGAAGAAAAAGAACATGAAATAGAACGCATTGAATCAAAATTTCAATTAAATCAAAGCGTTTTTATTGTGCGTAAACAATTTCCAATAAGCTTGGCATATGCAATCACGATTCACAAAAGCCAAGGCTTAACATTGACATCTGGAGTTATTGAAATTGGTGACAGTATTTTTGCAAATGGTCAGACATATGTAGCGTTATCCCGATTGAAAACACTCTCAGGCTTACATATACTAAATCTCAATCCAAAAAGTATAAAAACAAACGACGGCGCTATAATAGAGTATAAACGCTTAAGAAGTGTTTATAGAAAAGATTTGCAACACCTTGTGGTAAATGACAAAAAAAAATAGAAATATTTTTGATAAAAATATATATTTGAGTAAACAAACTACAGCTTTTATAGAACCAACAATATTAGATACAAATTTAAAAGTTGCAAATAATAATGATAATGATGAAATTTTTCATAATATTAGAGGTATGGAAAACCCAAATAATGCGTGCTATGCAAATTCAGCTTTTCAATGCTTAATAAATGCAAAATGTATTAAGGAATTAATTTTAAATGATACAAACAGCAATATTTTAAAAGCACCATTTTTAAATTACACAAACCCACTAATGATGGGAACAAATATAAATATTTTCGACTTGCGCTCAAAAATATTTGATAACATTGAACAGCAAGATAGCGGAGACTTTCTACGACGTTTACTTGATTGCAATTCTTTGGAAAATGCTAAACAATTAACTGCGCATAAGCTTGTTGAAATTATAAAATGCTTAAATTGTGATTACAGACCTAATCGACAGATGTCAGATAATTTGATTGCTCAGCTATATATACCCGAGGAAAGAAAGTGTAAAATAAATGAATTAATAAGCTTCAATTTTGGAATCTGGAAAAATATTGAAAATAGCATATGTAACCATTGAGAAGCTGGTCTTCAAAGTCAGTCTCTTATTGAAAATACAGGCCGTGTACTTATATTCTCACTTTGCCTTGTTGATCAACGCAATATGAAAATTACAAATTTGAATTTAACAAACATTCCCCAAACCGAGTTAAGATTTGAAAATAAAAGATACACTTTGTCAAGTGCTGTATTTCACCATGGTCCAGGATTTAATGAAGGACATTACACAGCAGTTTTACGTAAGCATGGAAAATTTTACAAAGCCAATGATACAACGATTTCTAAGTGCTCGTGGCCTCGCAATAGCAAAGATCTTTATTTATTATTTTATGTTGAAAAGTAGTTTATATATTAAAAATCAAGTGACAATTTTGTTTCATGGAAAAGAATGTTGGGCCAATCATTTTCTTTTTCATTTTAGATTCCCCAGAGAATAAAAGAATTTTAGAATTTTATAATCTTAATTTTAAACTTCATTTTAATTTATTTTGTAATTTAAGTATATATATTATATAATTTTAATGTATTATTTGCTGTGTCGGCTGCTTTTAGCCAGACAATAAATAAATAAATAAAAAACAAATAAAATCGAAGATTTTTAAAAAAAATGGTACAGGTAAATTTCTAAATTATATGGTTGGCAAAAATCCTCATACTGAACCCTCCTCGAGGGTGCCGACTGGAAATGGCGCCACAGTGTTCCTGACCAAAGTCAGGCGGCTGTCAGCAAAGATCAGGGGTCGAAACTATGTGCTCTGGTGTAATAATTGCCAAGTTATATGGGTACGACCCCTTGGACATGGTATTGAGGTCTCTTTCTACAAACACTAAATACCTTTTGACAAAGTAATTTTGTCAGAGGCAATTGCAAAAATTTCTGATATCTTCTAAAAAAAACCTCTTTACGAGGTAAAAGTCTAGTGACGAAAGCATTTCCATGCCCCAAAATTTCTGATATCCAATTTTGTGACGAAATATATTAAATTTATTAAATATGTTAATTTCTTATGTATGACAAAAAAACCAATTATTAAAAAAAAAAAATTGGCGTTCGGCACTGCGCAAAAAGATTTTTATTAGGTGCAAAGAAGCTGAACCTTTTTGCGCAAAGTGCAGAGTGCCAACGAAAGTTGCACTTCGAAGCAAATGGTCGCCTGTTTCTTCGGCAAAACTGGTCATGTGGCGACTGTTCCGCTTGAGCAACGAAGGACGGTCAATTCTGAGTGGTACACCACAATTTGTTTGCCTGAAGTCTTCGGAGAAATTCGAAAAACAAACAAGAGAAGACGAATCATTCTTAACCATGACAACGCGAGCTCTCACACATCGGCTCAAACCAGCGCATTTTTGACCGGCCAAAACGTCGAATTGATGGGTCATCCGCCGTACAGCCCTGACTTGGCACCCAATGACTTCTTTTTATTCCCGCACATCAAGAAAAAAATGCGTGGTCAACGATTTTCGTGCCCAGAAGATGCTGTTGAAGCGTTCAAAAACCATGTTTTGGAGGTGTCTCAATCGGAGTGGAAAAAGTGCTTCGACAATTGGTTTGAGCGCATGCAAAAGTGTATAAATCAGGCTGGAGAATACTTTGAAAAACAATAAAACAATTTTTGATGATAAATATTCGCATTTTCATTATTAGGCCAGAAATATATATAGCAGCCCTCGTACGCATAGATCCAAGATTCGTCACCTGTGACGATCTTATGAACATCTTTTGAAGCACCGCGATCGTATTTTTTCAACATTTCTTTGCACCAATCGACACGAGCCTTTTTTTGAGCGATTGTCAAATTGTGCGGGATCCAACGACAACAAACCTTTTTTACGGTCAGGTGTTTATGTAATATCGAATGTATGCTGGTGGGAGAAATGCCCAAGGATGCCTCTATCTCCCGGTATGTCACATGACGATCTTGCATTATTTGTTCACGCACGGCATCAATGTTCTCTGGCACAACGGCCGTTTTTGGACGACCTTCACGGAATTCGTCGTTGAGCGAACTGCGACCACGATTAAATTCGTTATACCAGTTTTTGACGGTGCTATAGGATGGTGCTTGATCGCCATACAAAGACTTAAGTTCATCGATGCACTCTTGTCTGGATAATCCACGTCGAAAGTTGTGAAAAATGATCGCACGAAAATGCTCACGTGTCAATTCCATTTTTTTAACGGAATTGAATTGTTCAAAGCTCTGTAAGTTTAACAATTCACGATTAAATGACAACACGTTCTGAGTGATGTTATGCTAAAAAATGTCAACCTTTCCAATGGAAATATCAGATTGCACCTGGCAATACTTATTGTTGCCTAGGCCAGAAATATATATAGCAGCCTACGTAATAACACATGCATTCAAGAAAAAGAGAGAGAGAGAGCAAATGCATGTGCAAACTAAGAAACTGGTGGCGCTCTCTCCCAGCTCAGCGACGGGAGCAAATTGCACATGCGTGTGTACAATGTTAACAGCATAACAAGAGGGAAAAAAAAATAAAAACTGTGTCTCTCTCGGTTTGTCTGTCCCGCACTTGGCTATTATGCAAATACGCAAAGATTTCGGTAAAAATACCGGCGTCATATGCATATGTTTCGGTACAGTCCCCGCTGTACTAGAGCATTCCACACTGCAATTCGGCATAGCAAAACAGCGACGTCGAATGATGTACATGTATGGGTGCCAATTCAAACCCTTCAGACTTGAAATTCCTTTTCCTTCTCGTTGTTGTAATATTTTGACACTTTTGTACTGTTTTAATCATTACTTAATTTTATTTTTTAATAGTTATTATTATTTTAATTTTATTATTTTTTTAAATTTTAATAATAATAATAATAATAATAATAATAATAATAATAATAATAATAATTTTTTTTTTTTTTTTTTTTTTTTTGGGCTGAGGAGGGGAAAATGCCTGCACGCATCTCTCAATCTGCCGTCGCAGAGAGGTATGTGGGGCTCGCACCCACTAACGACCCCCCCTCTCTAGGCCTTTTTCCACTTCGGGATCGCTTTCGCATAACTTCGAAGTGGTGCCCTTTCGCTCAGTGCGCCAACTATTCACGCGTTATAGCGTTCTGCTAGTTGATCCGCGTCCGGATTCGCCCTCTCTTAAGCACATCATCATGTTTTTGTGCCTATATTTGTGCCACGCGTCGCTCCTCCAGTATTGCTGCGTCCAAATCGCGTTTCTTCTCCAGAAGAACATTTCCCGCGAAGGTCGATACAGCGTCCCAGGACTCTTTCCGTAGCAGCATTTTCCCCACAATGTTTTCGGGCTCGATGGGCCCCATTATGGTTTCTGCCGTGCGTCTGTGCTCGTTCCACTTCTGGCAATGGAAAAATGTATGCTCTGCATCATCTACATCCGCATCACCATAGATGCAGCTGCAGCCTTCCGTTTTGCCCACTCGGAAAAGGTATTTGCGAAAATACCCATGTCCAGACAGCAGCTGTGTTAGGTAATAATTTACTTCGCCATGTCCTCTCTCCGTCCAGCTCTTCACGTTCGGTATCAGTCTCGAAGTCCATCTGCCGGTTGTTGCTGCACACCACCGTTCTTGCCACTGCTGAATTGTCTGCTGTCTAGCTTCTCTGAAGGTCGACACTCTTCCTCCCCGCTTTTCTACCCAGCGTTTCCTGCGTTCAAAGGCTAGCAGGTCAATGGGTATGCAGCTGCTAATTACCAGTACTGCCGCTTCAGATACAGTCCGGTAAGCCGATGCGATCCTAAGAGCCGCAGTACGTTGCACCGACGCGTACACCTTGCGTCGGGAATCAGCTTCCAGAGCTTCAGCCCACACCTCACATCCATATAACAGAATGGTGTTGGTCAGGAGCAATCTACGCTTGCTCTGCGTGGGACCTCCGATGTTCGCCATCAGTCTGGCCAGGGATGCTGTGGCTCTGCTGGCTTTCTTGGCTGCGTGCTGGATCTGCGCCCAGTAGTTGAGTCTGCAGTCCAGCTGTAGCCCCAAGTACTTCGCCGATCTTTGCGTGCTTTTTGCGTGGCCGCAAACCTGCAGCGACACTTCAAGCGGTATGTGACTTCTTGTGAGGAGAAGAAGCTCCGTTTTTTCCGCAGCCAGCTTGAGGCCGTGATCAAGTAGCCACGCTTGAACCTGAACCATCACCAAGTTAAGCTTGCGCTGTGCTTCAGTGGTGTCACGCGCAACAATCACTGCAGCAACGTCATCGGCAAAAGCCACTAAGTGGGTGTCATCTGGCATTCTCATCTCTAAGATGCTGTCGTAGGTGTCATTCCACAGGTCAGGACCAAGGATAGACCCCTGTGCTGCGCCAGACGTGATCGCGAGTTGCCTGCTGCCATCACTTGTGTCGTACAAAAGTACACGATCACTAAGATAGCTCCTCGTCATCTTCATTAAGTACCTTGGAGCTCGGTACCTGGACTCCAGGGTGTTGACGATGTCACTCCATCTTACACTGTTAAATGCGTTGCGAACATCTAGTGTCGCTAGCAGCACTATTTTGCGCGAGTAGTGGTTACCCCTCTGCGCGTTCGCTACGGTGTCAATGACATCGTGGATCGCTCCTAGTGTGGAGTAGCCGGTTCTGAAACCGTGCTGTCTAGGTGACAGTCCACCAGCGCTCTCTACCGCAGCCGTAAGTCTTGGCTTGATCAGCCTTTCCAGCAGCTTACCGGAAGTGTCTAGCATGCACAGTGGTCGGTATGCTTCGGCGCGCTCTGGGTTGCCCTTTCCTTTGGTGATTAAAGTCAGTTTCTGCTGCTTCCAAACGGCAGGAAAGTTTCCTTCCACTAGGCAGGCATTGTACATGTCTAGCAGCACATGCGGACGTTCGGATGCAATCGCTTTCAATACCTCGGTTGGAACTCCATCTGGTCCCGGAGATTTGTTGTTCTTTAGCGCGCCAGCAGCGGAAGCCAGCTCTTGCAGCGTGAACAAGGGAGGCACCTCGTCTGGCAGCTCTTCCGATGGTGCTTCTAGTGGTTGGTGAGTCGGAAACAGTGTACCAACAATCTCCGCCATCTTGCTGCTGTCCAGGAGCGGAAGGGATGGGTTGGCACCCAGCTTCTTCATGACTAGCTTGTAGCCCATGCCCCAAGGGTTGCTATTTATGTCATTTCTGAGCTCCTCCCACTTGGTCGCCTTGCTGGTTTTTATAGCAGCATTTAACCCCTGTCTTGCCGTTTTGTAGGCGCTCACTTCTACTTCTGCTGGGCCACGTCTTCGGGATCTGGTGAGCTTCCGCCTACAGCGGAGACACGCACTTCTCAACTCGGCTATTTCCTCGTTCCACCAGTAAGCCGCCTTCCTTCGGTTTGCTCGTTGAACCCTGGGCATGGCAACATCGCAAGCCCTGATGATGCTCCGCATCGTCTGTTGCACAATCGTTTCCGAGTCATGAGCTGAGACCTGTTGCGCTGTGCTGCTGTCGAGGGTCGCAAGTAACGATGGGATGTCTAGGCGCTCGCTCTTCCACTTACGTGTTCCTCTCTGAACATTGGTTGGTTCAGGGCGACTGGTCAACTCAATACTGTATTCGATATACTGGTGGTCGCTACCAGTATAATCTTCGAGTACTTTCCAGTTTCTGAGCGCTCCAGCAAGTCTCTCAGAGACGAGAGTAATGTCCGGTGTAGTGGCCACACATCCTGGTCTTCGGAATGTTGTGCTGGTGCCTGAGTTTGCAACTACAAGACCCAGTCTAGACGCCATGTCGAGTATTCGCCGCCCTCGTGGGTCTGTGCTGCTTGATCCCCATTCCACTGCCCTAGCGTTAAAGTCACCTGCTATGACCAGAGGTTCTCCGATTCCTCGTGCGCAGTCTTCGATGCTGTCGAGTTTGGCCTCGAATTCCGCAATGGCATCGCTTGGTGTTAAGTAGCAGCTCATAAGCGAGTATTTGCTGCCCTTAACCCACACGAATCCATTTTCTTGTCCTCTGTTAACTATCGGGAAACTTCCGCTGGATAAAATCCAGATAGCTGCAGTCCCACTGTCGTCTTGCAGCCAGTTTCCACTTCTCGCTTCCGCGTACTGCTCGCTGATGATGACTGCGTCTGTCCCCTTCTCCAGCAGTAGCTGTTTCAGGAGATTGTCCGCAGTTCTACTCCGGTGCATATTTGCCTGGAGGACTCTCATTTATTTATTTGACGCGTTCTGCTGCTTGCGCGCTCCGCATCTGCTGGAACCCGGTAAATGATCTACCGGAGCTAGCTTTGCGTCGATGCACGCCCAGCATTTGGGAGCTTTTTGACACTGCGCCATTTTGTGGCCAGGTTCACCGCACCGAAAGCACAGGCCTTCACCTTTCCGGTTTGGTCCTTTGCAGTCATACTGCATGTGACCAATGCCCAGGCATCTGAAGCACTTCTTGACGGTATCCCATCTCTTCATTTTGACTTTAAGCCAGCCGATCTTAATTTTTCCTGCTGCAAGGAGTTTTGCAGCATTGTCCTCTGTCAGCGTGACGAAGGCCTGCGTCTGTTCTCGGGAATTTGGGGCAGATACTGTCACCTTGATATCGCTCGATCCATCGGGCAACAAGCTTTTGACAGCATTAAGCACATCTTCCTGTGCTGTCAACGCATCGAGGTCCCTTATGACTATTGTAGCCATAGGCCTGGCGCTAGCAACGTCAGCAGTTTCTTGGAGCGCTGCCTTGATTTGCTCGCAGAGTTTCGGATTCAGCTTCTCACCTTTTTCCAATTCGAGGAGGAGAGCACCTGTCCTCGTCTTGCGCACGCCTTTAATATTGACGTCTGCGTCAAACTTGGCGTTGGCTCGCAGGGTTTTAAGCACATCAGCGTAGCTGTGTCCAATTGCTGGCTTTATTATTACCGCATCGTTTTTTTGCTTGGTTGTACGCGTTTTGCTTATCTTCTGATTCTGTCCCTTATTTTCCGCTCTTGACTGAAGCTCAGGTTCCTTTGTAGGCTGTGCTTTGGCCTGCTGCTTTTGTGCCTTCTTGGTCTTTTTGCTAGCGACTGCTTGCCATTTCCCGAGACCATCATCCCGCCCCTTTTTGTGAAACACCGCCGTCTCAGCAGGGCTTGTGGCTACTCGCTTGCTTGTAGGTAGCATATCGTCAACTCTCTTGCTTGTTGTGGGAGTGTCCATCTCTGCGTCTTTTCGGGCAGCTTCTCTTGCTGAATTCCTCGCTGTCTCCGCTTTGATCCAGCTAGACCTGCAGGTCTCGAGAATAGTCAGGAACTCGCTAAGCTCAGATACACCATCTTTGACATCCATGCTTATGTTCCTCTGCTTCAACATTGCCGCCTTGATTTTTCGCAGAACTCGTCTGCAGTCAGAAACTGCTGCTTCTTCATCCGCCCTCATCTTCGCGATGAACACCAGAGTTGGTGTCATCAACCGGCCTTGCTGATGTTTCTGCGCTGCTGGTGTGTCAGCGATAGCTGCGGGTGTTGGAGCGTTCTCCGCTTCAGAAAATGGAGTTGGATTCGCCAATGCCTGTTGCGTACAATTTCGGAATGGAGTTCCTTGTTGCACCACAGGTGACCTTGCAGTTTTTCCACTTTGTTGGAACGCAGTGATCACGTTTTCTGCTGCTGTTTGTTGTTGTGTTGTTGTTTCATTGTTCATGTTGTATGGGTCCAAACTTCGAGCCGCTATCTCTACATGAAAATAAGTACAGTTGTCCTTTGTTGCCCCCATGGGTCCCTTTGCTTGCAGTGAGGTCCATGCAAGGGTTGACACAAGGCCTTATGAGCACATGTGTTCAGAGCCAGGGCGGACACGAAGCAGGAGTTTTCTCAACTGCACCTGTAGCATTGAGTAAACAATGTCATGTTTCGAACGTACTTGAAGACTAGCTATGTTTGAATAGGACGGAGACAGCCCTAACATTAGCCCAGCAGCCATTTCGCCAGGGTTTCAATCTGGGTACTCAGGTGCCAGAATGTTATTTCTGCGGACTGTCGAATCTTCTTTCCTGTCTACCGATTCGGAGAAAGACTATAATCCTAGCCGTCCAATATGGAGCAGACGCTAACCAGATTGCCGCCCGATGCGGGAACAGACGCTTTCTGGATTTCCTCTTCAGTGAGCCTATCTGGCTGCAGCGAAGCGCCTTCTCACCTTGGCCAGCCGTTTGTCGGGTGACAGCGGGACTGTTTCCAGGGTTGCCACGTGGAGGCGGTGAGATGCTTGGGGCAATCCTACATGGATCGTGCTGGGAATCACCAAGTTGAAACCAATCAGACACTTTGCCATGTAATCATAGCCCCCAACCCCAAATAATAATAATAATAATAATAATAATAATAATAATAATAATAATAATAATAATAATAATAATAATAATAATAATAATAATAATAATAATAATAATAATAATAATAATAATAATAATAATAATAATAATAATAATAATAATAATAATAATAATAATAATAATAATAATAATAATAATAATAATAATAATAATAATAATAATAATAATAATAATAATAATAATAATAATAATAATAATAATAATAATAATAATAATAATAATAATAATAATTTTTTTTTTTTTTTTTTTTTTTGGGCTGAGGGGGGGAAAATGCCTGATGCATCTGACATTGCCGTCACAATGTGGTTTGTGGGACTTACACCCGCTAAAAACCCCCCCTCCTTAGGCAGATTTCCAATTCGGCAAAGCTTTTGCATTACTTCGAAGTGGTGCCTGTTTCGCGCTATGCGCTCTCGTCACTTGTCTGCATTCAGACTGCCCTTTTTACCTCCTGTCATCCAAATCCTTCTTCTTTAACCGTAGAATGTCGCCGAAATAGGCCGCGACGTGCCTCCAGTTTTCCTCGCTGCTGATCATTATTGTTAAAATGTTATCTGGCGTGATATCTCCTGTTGTTTGTGTCAGCCTGAGTCGCTTTTCCTCAAAACGCTCGCAGTGAAAAATTGTGTGCTCTACGTTGTCTCTTTCGGCGTCACCATATACGCAGCTGCGCTCCCTGCTTTTGCCAATACTGCGAAGGAAACTGCTGAAGTACCCATGTCCTGTTAGCATTTGCGTTACGTAGTAGTCTACGTCGCCGTGTCTTCTGTGCATCCAAGCGTTGATGCCGGGTAGAAGTCTTGCTGTCCATCTTCCGGTGCTTTCGTTCGCCCACCGGGATCGCCATGTGTTGAGGGTGTTTTGCTTGCACATGTCGACTCTCTGCCTCGATGCTTCTCTTGCTTGTCTTAGCTCGTAGATTTGTTTTCGCTCTTGAGCTAGAAGATCGATAGTCACTACGCCTGCAATGACCATCGCGGCTGCTCCAGACACTGTCCGATATGCGCTGATTATTCTCAGTGCACTCGTCCTCTGCATCGCCAAGAGTTGATTTGCTTTGTGTTTTGTGGTCAAAGCGTCTGCCCAAATCTCACAGCCATACAGGAGGATGGCTTTATTTATCTCCATCAGAAGCTTTCGCCTGCCTTGCACCGGTCCGCCCACATTTGCCATAAGTCGGCTTAGCGATCGTATGGCGGTGGAACTCTTCGATATCGCGTGATTTATTTGGGCTTGGAAGGTTAGCTTTGAGTCAATTCTAAATCCCAGGTATTTTATGGCCTTCTGAGTTCTGATAAAACTCTCGTTTATCCTCATGTCAACTTCTGTTGTAATTTGCCGTCTAGTTATGAGGAATATCTCTGTTTTTTCGGTTGCGAGCTTTAGTCCGTGAGAGTCCAGCCAGTTTTTCACACGGATCATCACCTGCGTGAGCTTGCGTTGAGCATAATCTGTGTTACGAGCCGTGATAACTGCCGCTATGTCGTCAGCGTATTCTACGAGGAATGTATCGTCTGGCATCTCTATGCGGAGGACCTCGTCATAGGCTATATTCCACAGATCTGGTCCTAGGATAGATCCTTGAGCAGCTCCGGCTGTGACTTGGATGCATTTCTCTCCTGCAGTTGTAGGGTACACTAGCTTTCGGTTTTCGAGATAGCTATGTATAATGCGCATCAGATATTCTGGGGTACAGAAACGATTTTGGAGGGCTTTGATCATTTCTGCCATTTCTGTTAAAAGCATTTTTCACGTCCAGCGTAGCCAGGAGGACTATTGGACGGGAGTAATGATTGCCTTGGTGGCTTGCGAGCGCTGCATTTGTGACCTCATGGATTGCTCCAATTGTGGATCTGCCTGGTCTAAAGCCGAACTGTCTCGGAGAGAGTCCTCCAGCATTCTCAACTGCGGCTGCTAAGCGGGGCTTAATACGCTTCTCTAAAAGCTTTCCTGCTGTGTCTAGCATACAGAGCGGTCGGTAGGCTGACGCAGTTTTGGGATCGCCCTTACCCTTGCTTATCAGGACCAACCATTGTACCAAACCGGATGCACGCATTGTACATTTCCAGCAGCTTTCTGGGTCGACTTTCTGCTATAGCTTTGAGCACTTCGGCTGGAATGCAATCGGGCCTGGAGTTTTCCCGTTCTTTAGGCGTTTTGCCGCTATCACAAGCTCATTCTCAGTGAATAGCTCCACTGGGCTGGCTTTTGTTGCTTCTATTGACCGCGCAGAGGATCTGACCTGGTGGGTGGGAAAAAGTGTGTGGACAATGTTATCCATTTTTTCCGCATCCAGACTAGGAAGTGAGCTTCTTGCCTTAAGCTTTTTCATGACGATTTTATATCCTAGGCCCCAGGGGTCGGTGTTAATATCGTCGCAGAGTGCTTTCCATTTTGATAGCTTACTCTTCCGAATTGCCACGTTTAACATTTTTCTCGCCTTTCTGTTCTGGGCATCTTCTTCGGTAGAGCTCCCTCGCCGTCTTGCTCTAGTTAGCCGGCGTCGACACCTTAGACAGCTTTCTCTTAGGGTGCTTATTTCCTCTGTCCACCAGTAAACCTCTTGGCACTCTCGGTGTCTGTTTCCCGACCTGGGCATCGCGACTTTGCACGCTCTTTTAATCGTTGACATGATTCTGTTAACTGTGGCCTCAGCAATTTCAGTGGGCTGGGCTGTGTCGGTTCTCCTATCAAATTCAGCGATCAAAGCTTCCTTGTCTAAGCGTCGAACATTCCACCTTCGGATCTGACGCTGAATATTTTCTGTGCGCCTGACTTGACTCTCCCTTACCTCGAATAAGATGTATTGATGGTCGCTGCCAGTGTAAATGTCAAGGACTTTCTAGCTTATAATCCTGCATGCCAGATTTTCTGACACCAGAGTTATGTCAGGGACCGTACCTTCACATCCGACACGACTGAAGGTTGGAGTTCTGCCTACGTTTGCGACTATAAGTCCAAGTCTGGCGGTCATGTTAACGACCCTACGACCCCTGGAATTGGTTACTGGCATCCCCCATTCTTCCGCTCTTGAATTGAAATCGCCCGCTATTATGCATTTTCCCTGTATGTGCGAGGCTGCATCTTCTATCGCGTGCAATTTGTTTTCAAATGTCTGGATGTCATCGCTCGGTGTTAGATAGCAGCTGAATATGTGGTAGTAGTTTACTTTAAAAATACAAAGCATTCGCCTCGTCGTTCGCTCGAGTATCGAATACTGCTTCTGTGTGGTACCCAAATAGCGGCAGTCTTGGTGGAGTCCTCATGCCATAATCCGTCCTCTCTTCCGTTTTGGTACTGTTCACTGATTATCACTAGATCAGCTTTCTGTTCTAGGACTTTTTGTGAAAGTAGTGCGTCCGCCGTTTTACTTCTATGTAGATTGGCTTGGATGACTCTCATAATTTGGTTTTCGGAAAGTGGTTGAGCTCCTTGAGGTTCTCGTGAGCACATAAACAGCACCGTGGACGTTTGGTGCAGCCTTTCATCTTATGACCACTTTCTCCACATCTAATGCACAGGTCTCTTCGGTCAGGTCCTGAACACTCGCTCTGGACGTGGTTAGTACCAAAACACTTGAAGCAGCGTTTGATGTCTTCAGAGCGTTTAACTCGGCATCGAGTCCAACCGACTTTAATTCTGGACTCCTTCAGGACTTTGGAAATCTGTTTTATTGTTGGCGTTCTTCGGCTTCTTGTTTGAGTCCTGCACTGCTGGGCTGGTAGCGATTCTCTTTTGTAACACTGAAGTCGGTGTAGCGTCTACGTCTTCTGATTGTATTACCCTTTTCTGTTTTTTGCGTAGGTCTTCTGTTCTCTCCTTTTCTGCACTTTTCCAGCTGTTTCTGTAGCTTGCGATTACGGCGAGGAGTTCGCTTAACTCAGAAGCACCGTCCTTAACATCCATACTTATGTTTCTCTGCTTGAGCATGGCCAGCTTCATTTTGCGCAGCACGGCTTTGCATTGTAGCAGGGATTCTTCCTCTAGCGCTCTCATTTTGAGTATTAGTTCCTGTCTAGGGGAACTATGCTCTTGGATAACACTCTGCTGTGCATTAGGTGTCTCTAATGGCGGGGCACATGCAGCCGGAGTAGTCGCTCTAAATGGTGGTTCTGTGTCATTACAGTGTGTTACCCTCTGGGTCAGCTCGTTCACCCTGTCCACGTGGGCCTCTTCATTATCGCCTTGTGCGGGCGTATTGACCGACGATCTTACGGTCACCCCACTCTTTCGAAATACACTGGGTACTTCTCTCATCTCAGGTGTTTGGTTTGTTGTATTCATGCTATATGGGTCCAAACTTTAAGCCGCTATCTCCTCGCATATGAACAGTTGTCCATGATGTCCCCATGGGTCCCTATGCAAGCAGTGAGGTCCATGCAGGGGTTGACACAAGGCTTTATGGGCACTTGTGTTCAGAGCCAGGACGGACACTAAGCAGGAGTTCACTCAACTGCACCTGAACAGCCGACTTAACGGTGATGCGATTTGAACGTACTTAAATACTCGCCAAGTTTTAATAGGACTGAGGTAACTGCAGCATTAGTCCAACAGCCATTTTGACAGGGGTTCAATCTGGTTACTCAGGTGTTGGATTGCCTTAGTCATCAGCGGTCGGACCTTCTTTGTTGTCTACCGATCCGGAAAAAGACATCTAAGTAGCCGTCCAATATGGAAACAGACGCTAACCAGGGCGCCGCCCGATTCGGGAACAGACGCGTCCTGGATTTCCGCCTTCTCACCTTTGCAAGTGGTCTGTCGGATAACAGAAGCCACTAGTTCCCGGGGCCGCCACTTGGAGGCGGTGAGATGCTTGGAGCATGCCTACATGGATCGTGCTGGGCTTCACCAAGTTGAAGCCGGTCAGACACTTTGCCATGCACACATGACTCCCGAAAAAATAAATATTAATAAAGGTAATAATGATAATTACAATATTAAAAAAATATAATAATGTAAAACCTATGTAAAAATAATAATTACAATGTAATAATAGAATATAATGGAAAAAAAAATAAATTATAAGCGATAACGGAATTTATGGTATTTTTATTTGGGTTTTGGGTTTTAGATTTTGAGGTCGATAATCGTGCAGCACACATATTTTGTTTTGTGTGTGTCATGCTGAATTCAACAAGTAGGTGGGCTAAGCTCGAGGTTAAAGTTCGTGGAATTGCTTTGCATGAAAAACTTTTTTGTTTCTTAAGAAATCTCTACCAAACTAATAAAATGTATGTTTGTCACTTTTTTACATCCTGACCATATTTGTTCAAAGTCGGATTACTATATCATATAGCTGCCATAGGAACAATCGTATACATATTACTTTTAGTACGAAAAAACTAAAAATACATTAACTCAGTTTTTTTCAATATTATTTAATTTTTTATTTATTTAAATAATATTATTTAGTAATTCTTTTGTACTTATTATAATTATGTTTATGTTTCATTTATGCACGTTTGTACATAAATTATTGAGCGGTTAAATTAAAATAAAATATCCTTGGTAACCCATTGGACGTATGTACATATGTATGTTTTTCTGGGGCTATTGCGATCGGAATTGTATCGATATGATGATATCGATATTATACTCTTGCAAAGAAATTATGCTTATGCAAACAAAAAATAATACTTATGCTAAATAAATAGCAATATGACATTAAAACATAATATATTAATGCAAATAGTAATAATATAAATGCTAATAAATGCTGCTGTGTTACAGATTTGATCGATCTGGCAGCCCGGAAAAGTTTGTATTATCACTAAGCAAACAAAACATAGAGGCGTCAAACAGGCATTTTAGTGGTTTCACTCGCTTTGTATAGCGTGCAACCCCAGAGAGTTCGGCAAAAGCCGAACGCTCTTTTCAGTAAAACCCCAGCGCAGCTGAGAGAGAGCGCACACGAAAAACATTCAGTCTTGGCTAGGCACCAGAACGACGAGCACGCTCTCTCTCATTATCGTTTCTGTATGTATACACGCGCACGCTTCTTAGTGTGCGTGAAATGTAAACATGCGGGCTCGATCACCAGTTGGCACATACCCTGTTTTAAGTACAAACCTTTTTTCTCATTTTCTTTGCATTATTCATTATTCTATAATTTTTACCACAAACATATAGTTGTTAGTTAATAAATACTACAAATAATAATTAATAAACAATAAAAAGCAAAAAGAATGGAAAAAAATGTTTGTATTTAAAACAGGGTATGTTCCGAAGCGTGATCGAGCATGCTATTGCTTGTGTGCTCTCTCTCTCAGCTGCGCCGGGGTTTTACTGAAAAGAGCGTTCGGCTTTTGCCGAACTCTCTGGGGTCGCACGCTATACAAAGCGAGTGAAACCACTTAAATGCCTGTTTGACGCCTCTATGTATTGTTTGCTTAGTGGTATAATTGTATGTACATACATAGACATTTGACTATAACGGAACTTAGCAAAATTTCGGTGTTAAACGTGTCGAGTGGCTGCACAGCTAAATATACAAGAAAATCGAACAAATAATCTAATATAGATACATACATTTATATATGGTTTTTGTCTCAAGCTCTAATTTTGAGTAATTGTAAATTTTTTACAGACATTGGTAAGTTAAATATAAAAAACATATATTGTGTGCATTTGTATTTATGTTTGTATCGATATGTTTGTATTTGACGCGTGGGTTTCTGCGAAATAGTGAAAAGTGATAAAAACTTATTTCTTCTTTTTTATTCACGTAAGTTACCTAAAAGTTTAATTTAATACAGTCTTGGTGCAATTATTGAATTATACCGTACTCTTTGTCTGTTTTTGTACAGACTTCATGCAAATTTGGTACATTCCAAATTTGCAAACTTGGTATAATAATTATTATTAGTGTTCGTATAATTATTAACTTTATTTAAATTGTACCATATATTATCGTTAAATTTAATATCACTATGTTTTAAAATAGTTGATATTTTTTTATATATATATTTATTAATAATTTTTGTTATTGCTCTAAATATTTGTAGTATTTTCTGCCGAATTTATTTTTAGTGCATAAAATACAAGCCTGTTTTCATACAGACTTCATGCAAATTTGGTACATTCCAAATTTGCAAACTTGGTACAATAATTATTTTTAGTTTACGTATAATTATTAATTTTAGATATTTAAATTGTACCATATAATATCGTTAAATTTAATATCACTATTTTTTAAAATAGTTGATATTTTTCGATATAAATATTTATCAATAATTTTTGTTATTGCTCTAAATATTTGTAGTATTTTCTGCCGAATTAATTTTTAGTGCATAAAATACAAGCCTGTTTTTATACAGACTTCATGCAAATTTGGTACATTCCAAATTTGCAAACTTGGTACAATAATTATTTTTAGTTTACGTATAATTATTAATTTTAGATATTTAAAGTGTACCATATAATATCGTTAAATTTGAAATCACTATTTTTTAAAATAGTTGATATTTTTCGATATAAATATTTATCAATAATTTTTATTATTGCTCTAAATATTTGTAGTATTTTCTGCCTAATACATTCTTAGTGCAAATACTATAGGTCTGTAGTTATACAGACTACTTATAAATTTGCAATATTTTTTAATATTGCCTAGAAAATTTGTTGTACTTTAAGTCTTATATATTTCGAGTATATAAGTAGTAAATTTCTGTATTCTATAGACTAAAAAAAATTTGGATTTTTCCTTACTTTTCTATTAAAAGCCATTATGAATACTGAATATCTAAGTATAGGGGGTGAAATGAAGCCACACTCTATAGTTCCTATCATAGGCGACGGAGCTTGCCTTTTTAGGTCTATTTCCTTTCATTTAAATGGCACCCAAGAATGTTTTGTTAATATACGCCAGGAAATAGTACGCTATGTGGTTGAGCATTGGAGTCATCTACAAGAATTAACCTCAAAATCTGAGGGAGATATTTTTGACAGTTCCGCAGAATATGGGATACAAATGATGCAACCTCACACATATGGTTCAGGAGCTGAGCTAAAGGCAGCTGCGGAATTGTATCGCACTGAATTTGAAGTTTTCCATAATTGCACATTAATTGCACGACTTGGAAGATCAGGAGATCCAATAAAAAGATTACGCTTTTCTGGCGGACTTTCTAATGGACACTATGATGCTTATATCCCATTAGAAACTTTGCATATTGCAAATTCTTCTGCTGAAAAAACATCTACTAAAAAAAAACCAGTGAAAAGGCGAGCTCGAGTATCTGACAGAATAAGAAATAAGCAATTAAAGGCTGCAAAAGAAAAATTTAAGGCTGAGCATTCTGAAGCGGTCAGAGCTGCAGCAGCCAGATATTAGGCTGAGCATCCCGAAGTACATCAAGCTTCAGCAGCCAGATATCAGTCTGAGGATCCTGAAGTACATCAAGCTTCAGCAGCCAGATATCAGTCTGAGCATCCTGAACTACATCAAGCTTCAGCAGCCAGATATCAGGCTAAAAATCCATCTGCAAGAAATGAAAGGCGCTTGCGTCCATGGAACATTAAGGCAAACTCCGCCTTTAGTTATAATTTCGAAACTGCATATAGTACCGATAAAATGATTACATTAGGTAAAATGGATCAAAAGTGCAAATTTTGTAGTGCTTTAAAATGAAAATTAGAGCCAAAAGGTATTTGCTGCAAAGAAGGAAAAGTTCAACTTCCGCCTCTAAAAGCTTTACCTGAGCCTCTCAAAAGCCTTATAATTGGTAGTCATCACAGCCATGTCCACTTCATGAATTGTATAAGAAAGTAAAATAATTGCTTTCAAATGACTTCATTTGGAAAAACGAAAATTATTAGAGAGGGAAATTATATGCCAACATTTAAAGTTCAGGGTCAAGTCTACCATTTAGTAGGAAGCCTTTGGCCATATTCTGAAGGCGAAGAAAAATTTCTTCAAATATATTTCGTTGGTGAATATGACAAACAAGCCAATTTAAGGTGTAAACATAACTCTGATGTACAATTAGAATTAGTTAAGGCACTGCAATCTATGTTGCACCAGTGCAATCCTTACATCAAGGATTTCAAAACTGCTCTTCAAAAAGTGCCAAAAGATTGTAAAGATTACAAAATGGTCATTCATGCCGAAAAAAAACCAGCTGGTGCTCACAAGGGTCGCTTTAATGCACCACAAGTAAGTGAAGTGGCTTTGGTCATAGTCGGTCAACAATTTGAAAAAAGAGATATTGTTATTGACTTCTCAGACATTATTGACTACATTTCAAGTTTATCAATCATATATGCGGACGTAGTAATTGTTGGTGATCTCAATAGCAACATGCTCGTAGAGCGGCACCTATGCGGGGAAATGCTCTCCCTTGGTCTTAATTTAGTCAACTCTTCTGAGCCTACTCACTTTACAAGTACGACAAGCACGTTATTAGACGTGATTTTTGTTAGTGACTCAAGTAAGATAGTCCTTTATGATCAGATTTCGGTACCAGTATTTACGTATACAAAGCACGACTTAATTTTCCTAAAATATGACTTTAATCCAACTTATGACGAATTAACCTTTTCCTACAGAGACTTTAAAAATATTGACTTTATAACACTATATAATGAAATTGACCTATGTGAATAGTATTATCGGCAATTTAAGGTACTGAGAAACAATGTTAATAAAATGATTAATGATGCAAAGTGTAGGCATTACTCTTTAAAATTCAATAGTGCAATATCCAACAAACAAAAATGGAATGACCTTAGACAGTTGGGCATTGGTAAAGTTAAAAATTCCCCCTAGATAACAACAGACGTCAACGAACTTAACAGAAACTTTGTGCAATTAAACGTACCTGATCTCGTGACAAATATATATCTAGACACTGAAGAAACTAATAACTGTGATAATAATATTAATTTTATATGTGTTACGTGTTGTGACGTCCTCGATTCAATTTGTAAAATTAAGTCTAATGCTGGATGACGCTTCTCGATTTTAGTAAAGCTTTTGACACGGTAAACCACGAATTTCTATGCACTAAGCTGAAAAAATTTTTTAAATTCTTAGATACCGCCATTAGGTTAATTTTTTCTTATTTAAGGGGCAGAAGCCAAGCTGTCTTTTATAATAATGAAATATCTTCACTATTGCCGTTAAGCCGTGGAGTACCTCAAGCATCAGTCCTTGGTCCACTTCTCTTTTCGATACATGTTAATGACCTCCCTGCCGTGTTATCGTACTCCAATGTTCATTTGTATGCCGATGATGTCCAATTGTATGTTAGTTGTCGTCGTGATAAAGTACTAGATTGTGTTAATATATGTAACAGTGAATTGTCAAATGTAAGTAAATGGGCTAGTTGCAATGGGCTTACGCTTAATCCGTCTAAATGTAAATGTAATGTTATTTATAAAAGATCTCTTTGTACACAAAATTTGCCAAGTCTTAAGATAGAAGATACTCTTATAGACTACGTTGAAAAAGCAATAAATCTTGGTATCGTTTTTAATAAAACCTTGACGTGGAGTGATCATATTGCAAGGGCAACTGGGAAACCTTATGGATTACTTAGACAACTTTATATGACACAGAAATTTTTACCTACCAACATTAGAATATTAATTGCAAAAACTTATCTGACGCCTGTGCTTTGCTATGGAATAGAAATTTTTGGAAACTGTGATACTGCATTGCAGCAAAAACTGAACGTAACGCATAACAGCATTGCAAGATATGTTTTTAATGTTAATAGACGAGATCATATATCAAATTATACCCGACAGTTAAATGACATGAGCTTTAAGACTTGGACTGATTACAGAAATCTTATTCTGTTACACAAAATTGTACAAACGAAGGAACCACGCTATTTATATGGCAACCTACATTTTAGCACATCTGCAAGGACAAATAATATAAACAATATTCGACACAAATTAACAAGCTCAGAAAGACATTTCTTTGTGCATACTATTCGCATGTGGAACAACTGAAAACAAAGAGCAGTGCAGCAACATTTAGGGACAAGTTAAAACTTTTTTTGAGAGACACATAAAAAAAATGATAATAATAATAACAATAATAATAATAATAAAAATAATAATAAAATATAAAACAATAGTATTAATATAGTTTATATACATGTATCGATCAAATAATTAAATTAATCAAAGTAGGTTGTAAACTATAATTAGGATAAATCTTAAACTAAAGCAAGGATTATTTACGGTTATATGTTACTTTTTTTTTTTCTTTCATAATTGTAAAATGTTTAATGTTAATAATATCACTGTGCAAGTCGAAAAAAAAGACATGACCTTTTTCAACGGTTTCCCCCTATTTCGGGTCCTACGAATCGAACTGCATCATTAGTTTTTTGAGTTACAATGATGGTTTCATACAAAATTTTTTCGCGAAGTTTTGGACCAAGTTTGCTATTTTTAAGAAAATAGGGCATTCTTCTTTAGTCTCTAGCCTGCAAGAAATTGTTTTTTTTTGTAAAGTTTCTTCGGAAAAGTTGCTTGAAATAATAAATTCTACAAGTTTTGGGAACATACCAAGCCTCTAAATTGATGTTTTAGTGGTCGTTTGGGTCAACATGTCAACAAAATCAAACCTTGACCCCTTTTTTTTTACGATTTTTCGTTCATGTTGCCCTGCAATCCAATGTTCCTACCTGATACTTATACCAAAATTAAGATTCTGTTATTCTAAGTAGCTTAAGTATAAAAATCTTGTCGAAAACATTAACTATTAAAAAATATAAGGGTACAAAAAAAATATTTTTTTACTTTATTTTCACAATATTAATTAATCAACAATATTTGGTGTTACACATATTATCAGTGTATCTTACATGTTTAATGAATATGTTTTATGTATTTAAGCATACAATTACATATATTATTCATAGCTTTCGTTTATCAAAGTTTTTGTCAAAGTTTAAGAATAACTCTTACCACTGCACCTGTTCTTAAGAATAACAGTAAGTACCGCTACAAAGCACAGTTAATATCAACCGCTAACTGATAAGATCTCGCTGAAGAGTCAAAATTTGTACAAATAATGAATTGCAATCATTACTTTGACTCTGACATCGCGCAAAATAGGTGTAAATCATTAATTCCAGTGCTTACAAAAAATTAAAATTGTTAAAAATGAACAAGTGTCCAGTTGGCTTGAACACATTTTGTTATGTGTGTGGAAAATTCACGAGCCCGCGGAGCAGACGTAAGATATTACCAGGAACTGCCGCTATTTACGAGGAGTACTATAAATTGCCCATAATAAGAGAAGTGGAATGGGTACCTCATAGCATTTGCACACAATGCAACAACAATTTAATCAATTGGTCCAAAAAATTGTGCGTTAAAATGGGCATCGGCATCCCAATGGTTTGGATAGATCCACAAGGCCATTATACTGATAACTGCTATGCATGCGTCAACAAATTTACGAAGCTTAACAAATGCGGCATGGATTATAAAAGCGTTCAATGTGCTCAGTTACCAGTACCTCATTCAGAAAATATTCCGATTCCGAGATATCCAAGCCCATCTGAGAGATATATTCCACCAACTTTTGTTACCGAACCTGAGGAGCTGTTGTCGGTGTATGAGCCATCTGAAGTGGACAATTCTTGCCGCCACATTGAGATATCGCAAGCTCGATTGAATACGATGGTACGACAGCTTAAGTTATCGCAAAGGCAAGCAATTTGTTTGGCACATCACCTTCGATCGGTTAATATATTGTCAAAGAATGTAAAGGTTTATGGATACCGTAAGAGACAAGAGGAGCTTCTTGATTATTTTGAAGTGAATGGCGACAATACTTTTGCGTATTGCAAGGATATCCCTGGCTTAATGCAACATATGAATTGCGAATACAAACCAGATCAATGGCGTTTATTTATTGATGCCTCAAAAAATAGTTTGAAAGCAGTATTACTGTATATCGATAATACAAAAAATCCAGATCCAATCGCCATAAGCTCCAACACAAAGGAAACGTACGATTCCATGAAAGCAATTCTGGATAGTGTACAGTACATGAAGCACTAATGGAAAATATGTGCCGATTTAAAAGTCGTTGCCTTGCTTTCTGGGTTACAGACGGGCTACACAAAGAATATGTGCTTTATTTGCCATTGGGATACCAGATACCGAGGCAACCAGTACCAAAAGAGAGATTGGATGCTTCGTTCGGAGTACAAAATAAATGCTGCTAACGTAATACACGTACCACTTGTACCAGCCGAAAAAATTTTATTGCCGCCCCTTCATATAAAGTTGGGAATAGTTAAAAACTTTATCAAAGCCATTAATCGCGATGAAGAAGCTTTCAAATGTTTGATCAAAGTATTTCCAAGATTAAGCGTGGCGAAGATAAAAGAAGGTATTTGGTTTATTGAGTTCTGGCCACAAAATGTATTAATTTAGCATAATGTTAATTTCAGGTGTTCTCAACGGACCAGATATACGAAAACTAATGAAGAATGATGAATTTGGAACGCTATTGAAGGCAAAAGAAAAGGTTGCATGCTATGCTTTAATGGAAGTCATTAAACACTGCTTGGGTGTGCATCGTTCAGAAAATTGGCCGACTTATGTTGACAATATGCTGACATCTTTTGAAGATATAGGGGTCAACATGTCCTTAAAGGTTCATTTTTTACACCACCATAAGGACCATTTTGGACAGCAAGTTCCTACAGAATCAGATGAGCATGGAGAAAGATTTCACCAGGTAGCGGCTCCATTAGAGCATTGGTACAGTGGTAAAAAGCTAGACTCATTGCTTGCAGACTTATGTTGGAACTTAATAAACGAAAGCTATGAATAATATATGTAATTGTATGCTTAAATACATAAAACATATTCATTAAACATGTAAGATGCACTGATAATATGTGTAACACCAAATATTGTTGATTAATTAATATTGTGAAAATAAAGTAAAAAAATATTTGTTTTGTACCCTTATATTTTTTAATAGTTAATGTTTTCGTCAAGATTTTTATACTTCAGCTACTTAGAATAACAGAATCTTAATTTTGGTATAAGTATCAGGTAGGAACATTGGATTGCAGGGCAACATGAACGAAAAATCGTAAAAAAAAAAGGGGTCAAGGTTTGATTTTGTTGACATGTTGACCCAAACGACCACTAAAACATCAATTTAGAGGCTTGGTATGTTCCCAAAACTTGTAGAATTTATTATTTCAAGCAACTTTTCCGAAGAAACTTTACAAAAAAAAACAATTTCTTGCAGGCTAGAGACTAAAGAAGAATGCCCTATTTTCTTAAAAATAGCAAACTTGGTCCAAAACTTCGCGAAAAAATTTTGTATGAAACCATCATTGTAACTCAAAAAACTAATGATGCAGTTCGATTCGTAGGACCCGAAATAGGGGGAAACCGTTGAAAAAGGTCATGTCTTTTTTTTTTGAAAAAAACTATCACAGTGTATTTAAAAAAAAAAATATGTTTGTAACAGTGAAAAAAACCGATGTTTGTAAGAGTGACTAGTGCATTAAAGAATAAGCGTTAGCTTGTAGAACTGGGAATCAAAATAAAATAAAATAAAAAAAATAAATAATTGAGAGTCATGATAATCTTATAAAAAAAACCTCTTTACGAGGTAAAAGTCTAGTGACGAAAACAGTTATATGCCCCAAAATTTCTGATATCCAATTTTGTGACGAATAATATTAAGTTTGACATAAAAATTATTTTAAAAAAAATGTTTGCATTAATTTTAACGGTTTTTAGCGATTTCCCGCTAAACTAGCTTTTTTTCGAAAAAGTCGTAGAACAAACGTTTCTAGATTTTTGATCGGGAACAAGTCCTCATTCAAAATTTTAAGCTAAATCAACGCTTTGATACTAACAAACAGACAAACAAACAAACAAACAAACAAACAAACAAACAGACTGACTTTTCATCTCGTTTTGAAAGGGGCACCAAAAATTTCAAAATTAATTATCTTCTGAACCAGTGATCGGATTTTGATGATCAAGGTGTCATTCGACGCGTATTTTTGATTAGAATAGTAAAAAATTAAAATAAAAATCAAAAAGGCTCCAACGGCCCCATTAGCTCCAATAATTTAAATTTTTCCCCTCCCACTTACACCTGTTTATCTCACGAACCAGGTGAGTTTCTAAAAGTCTTAGTATGCACATTTGTAAGTTAAGTTAATACCTTGCGATCGGTATATAACTCGACCTGATCGGACAGTCATAGCAAATTTTCCATTCTTCCTGTGTATATATGCTAGTCGCCTTCGCACCCTTCGTGCTGCTTTCGTCACTAGCGCGGACTGCCGTCCGCAGTGATAAACTGAAACATATCAGCGAATTACACCGTTCGTATGACCACTAAGCAAACTTTACATAGAGGCGTCAAACAAGCATTTTTGTGGCATCCGATTTTTTGCATAGCATGGAACCCCAGAGAGTTCGGCAAAACCCGAACGCTCTTTTCAGTGAGAACCCAGATCGCAAAGCGCAGCTGAGAGAGAGCGCACACGAAAAATGTTCAGTCTTGGATAGGCACCAGAACGATGAGCACGCACTACGTCGCTCTCTCTCATTATCGTTTCTGTATGTGAACACGCTTTTAGTGTGCGTAAAATGTAAACATGCGGGCTCGATTACAAGTTGCGACATACCCTATTTTAAGTACAAACATTTTTTTTCTCATTTTCTTGACCTTTTTTATTATTCAATAACTTTTTACCACAAACGTATGGTTGCTCGTTAATAAATACTGAAAATAATAATTAATAAACAATAATAAGCAAAAAGTATGGGAAAAAATGTTTGTATTTACAACAGGGAATGCTCCGACGCGTGATCGAGCATGCTATTGCTTGTGAGCGCTCTCTCTCAGCTACGCTGGGGTTTTATTGATAAGAGCGTTCGGCTTTTGCAGAACTCTCTGGGGTCGCATGCTATGCAAAAAATCGGATACCACAAAAATGCTTGTTTGACGCCTCTATGTATTGTTTGCTTAGCGGTATGACGCTTTAAAATATCCTTTATCTTTTTGTAACGTCGAGGATGGTTATGACATTGACATTCCTCAATGTGACCCTCTATCAAAAAAAGATCTCAAGAAGACTGTATCAGCACTTGGTTTTTACAGTTACAGAATAATGATACGGCAACAGGAAGTCAATCATTTGATTTATTGCCAATCTTTGTTCAGTAAATTTTTGGTTGATATGTACGCTAAAATTGCCTGGGCAAAGATCTCAAGTTCGTCATGATATTATAGCTCGAGTCTTCCATTTAAGTAGTATATAAATGCGGGTTCCAGGCCAAATTGGGGGTGGGGGAGTCGTAAAATTTTAATTGATCGTAAAAAAAAGGGTCAAAAGTCATTAAATTTTATTGATTTGTCGTTAATTTTATTGATTAATGATAAAGGTAAGGTAAAAAGTCATAAAATTTTAATTAGAAAAGGTCAAAAGCCGTAAAATTTTAATTAGAAACGGGGGGGGGGGAGTCGTAAAATTTTAATTGATCGTAAAAAAGGGTCAAAAGTCATTAAATTTTATTGATTTGTGGTTAATTTTATTGATTAATGATAAAGATAAGGTAAAAAGTCGTAAAATTTTAATTAGAAAAGGTCAAAAGTCGTAAAATAAAATTAGGTCAAAGTCGTAAAATGATATTGTCGTAAAATAAAATTAGGTCAAAGTCGTAAAATGATATTGTTTTGTGGTTAATTTTATCCATTGATCGTCAAAAGGTCAAAAGCGTGGGAAAAGGGTTAGAATGTGTAGAAGGCGTGGGAGGGAGGAAAGGTAAAAAGTCGTAAAAATTGAATTGATCGTAAGCAAAAGAGTCAAAAGTCGTAAAATGTTGGGAAAAAGGTTTGAATGTGTTGATGGAGGGGGGAGGGGGTTCACTTGATCCCTATTAAAGTGATCATAAAGGTAAAAAGGTTAGAAAGTGTGGACTGTTGTGACAGATACATTGATTGTTAGATCATTTAATTACCCATTTGAGTTTGGCACGGGACAGGTACGAGGTAGCCATGGGATAGACAAAACAGGTATTTCCTTCACCCACTGCTTTTAAGAGAAATCATGAACCAATAAGAATGAAAAGAATTTTGTTTTGGGTTTTATTGTTTTTATTTGAATAAACGTTTTCTTGTATAACAATATTGTTGATATTGTTAACCCATTGCCCAAGACAAAATAAAAGAAAACATTTTTTTGTTTTTACAATTTTATTCAATATCTTATAAAAAAAACCTCTTTACGAGGTAAAAGTCTAGTGACGAAAACATTTTTATGCCCCAAAATTTCTGATATCCAATTTTGTGACGAATAATATTAAGTTTGACAACAAAATTATTTTAAAAAAAATTTTGTCACTCGGCACATTGCGCTAAAATGTCTCAATTCTTTATAAAACTCACTGTTTTGCGCAGTGCCGAATGCAAACATTTTTTTTAAAATAATTTTTATGTCAAACTTAATATTATTCGTCACAAAATTGTATATCAGAAATTTTGGGGCATATAACTGTTTTCGTCACTAGACTTTTACCTCGTAAAGAGGTTTTTTTTATAAGATATCAGAAATTTTTGAATAAGATATCAGAAATTTTGAAATTTCATTCTATCAACTTTGTTTATTTTTTGTACAAGCTAAAACAAACTGTCTGGCAACACTGGTTCCCTTTACAAACACACATGCCAAGCGCAAAAGCTAGTAGCACTCTTAAACTCTGGCTGCTATGACACTTTGCTGCTGCTGTCCTATTCCAATTCTAAGTAAAATGTATATATTCAGTTAACAGCTAATATCGGCTAATATTCTGCCGCAAAAAGAATTCACCACTTGCAAGCAGAGTACACACTGCATATGTACATGCAAAAGTGTAAAGGTAAAAGGTGTATTCAGTTAACAGGTAATATCTTGCCCAAACGAATTTTTACAGATACGTGTTATATGTCAAAAAACGCGGAATTGAATTATCCACAATATATAACATATTTCAAAGTGATGTGAATCCCCGATTTTTCATAAATCGCCAAAATGTGGGAAAAAAACTTTATTTCACCTGTAGCTTTTTACCTGTGTTCTTAAGCAAAAAAGTTTTCAGCTATGTTTAAAAGCCTTTCGAAACACCTTTCCAACGATAGATAGATCACATCTGTAGCTTCTATATCTTGGATGCTAGAAGGGTTTTAATTTTAGCGGTTTTTAGCGATTTCCCGCTAAACTAGCGTTTTTTCGAAAAAGTCGTAGAACAAACGTTTCTAGATTTTTGATCGGAAACAAGTCCTCATTCAAAATTTTAAGCTAAATTAACGCTTTGATACAAACAAACAAACAGACTTTTCATTTCAATTTCGTAAGGCCACCAAAAATTTCAAAATTAATTATCTTTTGAACCAGTGGTCGGATTTTGATGATCGAGGTGTCATTCGACGCGTATTTTTGATAAGAATAGTAAAATTAAAATGAATTTCACAAAGGCTCCGACGGCTCCATTTGCTCCAATAATTTAAATTTTTCCCCTCCCACTAACACCTGTTTATCTCACGAACCAGGTGAGTTTCAAAAAGTCTTAGTATGCAAATTTGTAAGTTTAATTGATACCTTTCGATCGGCATATAACTCGACCCGATCGGACAGTCATAGCAAATTTTCCACTCTTCCTGTGTATATATGCTAGTCGCCTTCGCACCCTTCGTGCTGCTTTCGTCACTAGCGCGGACTGCCTTCCGCAGTGATATTTCTTAATCATAAATACTATGTGTGTGATGATTAAAAATTCTCATGTATGTATTAATAATGTAGTTTGCCTCCTCCTCTTTTTCGTCAATAATTGCACAACGACAATTGTTGGGTGAACAAATAACTGCGTCAACAGCCCATGGACAGTGGGCAGAATGGAAACCAAACCTGGATTCCACAACATCGAAATAGGAATCCTCCTCAATTGAGCGTCTTAGCTCCGTCAGACGGAAATAGTGTTCCACGAACATGTAGTCTCCATGTTCATTTAAAAACCAATTGATATAATTAACAATGGTTTTTTTGGTTAGACGTATGCGACGAGACATTTTTTCCTTTTTTAAATAGTTCTTCTGGCGCAGTGATCGACTTTTGAACTTGAATTGAAAATTTGTTCAACAGGATAAGGAACATCCGTATAGTTGGCTGTATTCCTTTTCTCTAGTAGAAAAACAAGTTTGTAGATGTAATAGAAATCTCATCTTTTTTACAGGTCTAAATGAAATTTGAACCTTTTTTTTATGACTCTACCCAATCCCATCCCTCTAAATAAATTGTAAACATATATGCTTGTGTAGTCACCAGTTTTATTTTAATTACTTATTGGGATCTTACAATGTTTTTCTTGATTGAATACAATACTAGGAAAATGGGTTGGTTTTAATTGAATATAATACTAGGAAAATGGGTTGGTTTTTCTCTTTTCTCTAAACCAACATATGTTGAAATTAACTTTTTAGTTGTACTTATTCGATCATCGTAAAAATAGCAGGCACATGTGTCTCGTCCTGTCTCAACGTTGTCATTTGACCATTCACAGAATTTGTAATGTTTACCATGTCTTGATGTGATAAGTTGTTGTCCTCCATTATCCATGAACATATCCCTAGAAGCCCGAAGAAAGTGCAAATGTTTTTCAAATATTTCGTCACCAAATCGCTTAAGGAAATTATTAATTTCGTTAACAATTGTTCCATTATAGTTGTATTTCAATTGTTATCGATGCTATTGTAGTCTTCATTCATTTTTATTAGTTTCCCAATGTAGTAGATGTGTTCGCTTTGAATCTCAAAATATAAATGATATATATGTTGTCTTCTTATGTCATTATATCATTAAAAAATTTCAAAATCTTGTATGCATTATTTAGTGCACAAACTCCTTCATGTTGATGTATTGAACAAAACGGGAACTGATTTTCCATTAAAGTCTCTAGTTGTGGACATCCAAGTTCCTCAACATCAACCAGATGTGGTTCTCTTAAAAATGTTTCTAGAAATCGTTTCTTTTCAATACCCTTACAAAGATCTCTTTTCCAGCAGTTATTTTCCTCAGGTAATTTCGTGTTTGAGTGAAATAGTTTATTCCGTCATTTCAGTGAATTTTGTGATGATTTTTAGTTAGCCAAGTTGCAGTATTTCGTGACTTTTCATTTAGTTGATAAATGTTATATGGAGCTCGTATAATAAAATGATTATCAAGTTTCGAATCATTATTAAATACTATTCCAATTTCCTTTAGAACAAACGTGTTGTAATTATCAAAAGATCCTTGAACATCAATCGCAACAATATCATCAGCCATTTTTTGATGTGTATATTGTTAGACAGTTCTTTGAACTAAACCACTTAATGGATTGTATTCAACTAAACGATCGTGTATGAGTAGACAATGTACTTGGGTATTTGGGTGGCTTGCTTCCCTTAGTTCCGTTGAAATTCTTACATCAATGGGACCAGATTTTACCGTTTCATTTTGATATGATAGGTCTATTACAACAATTGGCGCCTTATTTTTAAAATCTGATGGTGTTTAAAATGGAACTGCTTCCCGACTGTAGTAACTAGTTTGAAACTTTGCATACATATCATACAGGTGAGCGAAACGTCCCTGGCTAAAATCAACATTTAAATCATCATAGGGATATGTATCAGAATTCAAGTGTACTTTCAAGTTTGATAAACTGTTGGTTTTTAGTACTCCGTCTAGTGAAAAGGCTATTATTGCAAACCGGGGACGTTCTCGGTTAGCAGCTAGCTTAACATTCCAAACATGATGTGTTCCCTGAACCAGTTTGGGATTGATATATGAATCCCAACTGCGGAAAGCAAGCGATAGATTAACACCACTTTTTATAATATCATACATTTTTTTTTTTGCAACATCACTTGGAGTTACATGTGGAATTTTCCAAGATATATTTGTCATTTCTAATTGATGTGTTAGTCCACCCCTAGTTTTGTGGTAGACATCGTCAAGGTTTTTAGTTAGTAGTAGTACAAGTTCATGCTTACAGTTTAACATAACCTTTGTATAGTCTTCGGCAAATCCCAACAAATATTTTAGAGGAACAGAAAAGTTAAAATGACCTGATGTTTGGATATCATTTCCTCCACCCCATCCAGCATTTTGAAGAATTCGACTATTAAGGTTAGTCAATGACAGATAGTTTTTGAGGGTTGTAGTGATGCCAACGAACCTAGTTCTATCAATCTCACAACCATTTATTTCGTATCTTATTTCATCCAAAAAGTATGCCATACAATTATTTTTAAATAAGGCGGTTACACCATCTACTGTAGCAGCGTTTTCGGCTGTCACTCTTTTAATAGTTCCTTGAAAATTGAGAAAACTCTCATGAGGGAGCACATACAAGTCTTGATTTTGGATAGTAATTCGAATTTCATCATTCGGTTTAAATGTCTGTTGGTATGATGAATAGGTGTGATATTCTTTTTTCGAGATACTTTCATCTGAGAAAGGTTTTTCCCGAACATTTAAAATTTCATTCATTTTGTTTTCGTCCTTGTTATACTCGAAGTTTGAAACCCAAAGATTTTAAAAACAATTTATTTTTTAATGTGAGCACACTTCTCTTCAGCTTTGATCCTCTTCCTTTAGCCTTGTAACTAGTAGTGTGAGGTTGAGAGTATATACTCAACCTTTTATTGTATATAATCATTCTATTTTTCGTAAATGTATGCGAATTGTTATGTTTTCACCACGTAAGTTCACCAAATTACCGTACTGATCAGTTATGCGTATTGATAGAGTGCTTATTTCTCTACAGCTGACTGGTAAATAAATGAGATTTTGGGGTGACACATTCAATTTATAGCCTGGGGGAACATTAATACCAAACTCTTGCAATACATGATTTGCTACGTCATCTACATATGAAGCGCTGACAATGTTGCATTCCAAACGAATTGTATTAATTTTAAAAATATTGATATAAATAATGGAAGCTGTTTCCATTTATCGATAGTGTTAATGATCTGGTCATTATGAAATCTGATTTTAAACTGAAATGAATATCCTGTTTTTCCAATCTTATATTGAAATTTTTTCAAATTATAATAAACTGATCGAAACCTTTTCTATAGCGTCCTTTATCCATATCATCATCTTTACTTATTAACAAAAAACCACATTTATCATCCCAACATTTTTGACAAATTTTTATGAATTAGTCATAGCTCATATCTGTATTAATATGATCACGATATATATGTCGCATATTTAGGTCATCTTGTTTAAACATAATAATCATGTTTGCATTATCACGTATAAGATGTTTTGGTATATGGGTGTAAGTTTGACATAAGTAAAATGAATCAATATTTTTATGTCGTCCCATACAGAAATATGAACGAATATTATCGTGTTTTTCACATGCCACATTATCGAAAATCATCATGGAATTATTTTTAGCTTCGTTGGGTGGTAAAACTGTATCATTCTGTGAGAATGTGTGATAACCCATACCCTTAATTGGTTTTATTAGCTTTTCCAAGTACTCATATTTGGGTTGGTATAGACTCTTTGAAAACACGTAAATATTTTCAAATTTCAATCCATTCGGACTCTCAATTAGACTGAACATTAGATTGGTCTTGCCACAGTTCGATGGACCGACAATGAGTGCTCTTATTGTGTTGGGCAAGAGAGTGCTATGACGTGGAGGTAGTTTTTTCACATCAACACCACCACCGTCAATGTTTCTAACAAAGATATTCTGTTTTTGTTTTATTAAACGCATCCTTCATTGTAATGTGTTCATTCAATGAGAAACAATTGATGAATAAACAACCATAAAATGGGTAAACGTTTTTATAATCAAGCCAGTCATAATTTAAACCGTCACCAGGGCAGTGGTCTTGTCAACAAATTAATTAACGTGTTACCAGTTGAAGCACACCTTCCTGGATATAATTTCTGCGGTCCTGGTACAAATCTGGAAAAACGTTTGAAGCGGGGTGATCGTGGAATAAATCCGTTGGACGAAGCCTGTAGGGTACATGACATTGCATACGATCAACACAAGGACTTGAGTGAACGTCACAAGGCAGACGCAGCATTGGTCAATAGAGCTTGGGAACGTGTAAAGGCGAGAGACAGCAGCTTTGGTGAAAAGGCATCGGCATATCTTGTAACCAATATCATGAAGTCAAAGAAAAAATTCAGAATGGGCATGAAGAAAAAGGGGGTGAAGAGATGTGGGAAAAAGAAGATGAAGAGTTTGTCATCTGTTGTCAACGATGCTAATCGTGCACTCAAAAGTCAAAAACCATTAGATATAATGAGTGCAATTAAGGTTGCACGCAATGCAGTACGTTAATCAATGGGTCGTAAGAAAAATGTAAGAATACCTAATGTACCCAAAGTTGGAGGCTTTTTACCACTAGTACCCATTCTGACTGCACTAAGTGCATTAGGTAGTCTAGCCTCAGGTAGCGCATCCATTGCAAAGGCGATTAATAATGCAAAGACGGCCAAACAACAGCTGGATGAGAGTAAGCGTCACAACACACAAATAGAGGGTATTGCCATGTGAGATAGCATGTATTTGAAACCCTATCGGAAAGGTTACGGTTTATACCTCAATCCTTTTAAAAAGGGGAATGGACTAAAGAAACAAAAAAACTAATAAATGGGCTACCCAAAAGATCATTAACAAATTTATACATTGAAAATTTTGCTCGTAAACACATAAGACATTTTCGAGGTGTATTTATGAGAGACTCACTCCCCGAATCACCTCTTAATCAGGAATGTGGAGTCATAAACCTGGACGATTCATCGTCAAACGGTACACACTGGGTAGCCTATAATAAAAACAAAAATTCGATAGAATACTTTGATAGTTTTGGGAACTTACAACCACCAAACGAAGTTGTCAAATACCTGGGAAGTGGAATTAAATATAACTATAAGAGAGTGCAACGTTTTAATACATACAACTGTGGACACCTAAAATTTTTACTATGATTTAAATGAGGGTTTGAGTTTAAAAGATTTATGATAATCTATTTCTAAAAAAGACAATGGGTTCTATGTAATTAAATTGGTGTATGCATACACCAACACATTCATACAGAACAGTGTGTGAGCTCATTGAACGAGCTATAAAAGATGAGCTAAAGTTGACTCAAGGCACACTCAAAGTCATCACCTCAACTGGGTTAGACGGCTTCAACATCACCAACATCAACGAGGACAACCTAACAACAACAACAACATCAACAACAACTTCAACAACAACAACAACAACAACAAAATGAATCAACCAATTATCACCGATAGCGAGCTGGATGCTATTTTTGAGGAAGAGCAGAAGTGTTTGGATGTCGTCAAGGATTTCAATGGACGAGTCCACAAGCCATTGATGTCCAAAACCAAGATGACTACAAATGTAGTTTATCCCATTCTCAGGACTCAAAGGAAGACAACGAGAATAGGTAATTCCGTTGCTCTCGAGCTTGAGAAATACATGTTGTATTTAGCGGAGAGATATTTAAGTCTTAAAGATGAAACCATTATGGCACTGAAGGACAAAAAATATATTGTTTTAAAAAAAATTGATGAAAATCTTTATTTCGAACCTAATAAAAATTTGTAATTCAATAATTTTTTCAATAAAAAACATGAATTTTAATTAAAAAATTGTTGTTCTACTTTTGGGTGGTATGAGAAAATTTCAAAAATAAAAATTTAAATAAACAATTTAACTTTTCTATTTTATGTTTGGTGATGTGAGAAATTTTTTTTCAGATATCTATTATAAATATAAAATGCATTTCTATTATGTAACAGTATTAGATGAAGAGTGATTACATTCACACATGTATTACAAACACATATTGACGCTATACAAACAAAACCAGTTTTTCGTGTAGCTCTTATATACTTCAGAGTTGTAAACCAGTTTTCGTGGATGAAAAATCGTAGTGAGTTCACTGAACTAATTCTACTTCTTATCTATCACACTGTGTGCATTTTCTTTTTCCTTTTGGTGGTTGTTGTGTTTATATAATACATTCACAATGAGTCAACAAATTTTGAGTCAGTTGACGAAAGCGAGAAATGTGTTGAAGAGAAAATTCGACTCTATTAAACAAACGAATTCTCTTAATGAACTTGAATTGGAGAAAACTTTTAAACCCATAACAGAACCCCTACATGAACTAGTTAGTGAGAATAAAAAAATTAAATTTATGAAAGTCGAAGACGATGAACACGAGGAAAAGTCAAAATTACATAAAACTATAAAGTCGATAAAGCCTAAGCTCTCTAGTAAAAAAGTTAATGATACCTGGGAAGATATCTACTTTCCAAATGATAATTCAAATTTAAAAAATAATGAAAGAGAAGAAGAAGATAATGATGAAACAAATTACTTTTCACATTCGAGAATTGAAGCAGAGTCAGAATCAGAACCGGAGATTGAAGCAGAGTCAGAAGATTATGAAATAAACCTTAATATCAGTCAGCTACAGAGAGAACAACTCTTGGATAATGCTTACGGACCTAGAAGAAGCACATCAGCTTCTCGTTCTTTGATGTTGGGGAACAGCACATTAAATGTTAACAATAAAGAAATCAAATTGTCGAGTGGAAGCAGTTGGCCCTTCACCCCTGGTCTATACTCATTAATTTTTCATAAAATACCAACAGGCTATAATAAGAATGAATGTGAGATCTATAAAAAGATTTTAGTTGAGACAAGTGTGCATAGAAGAAACTATAACCCAAAAAGTCAAGTGAAGGGAACTCGAGCACATAAATATGGTGAGATTATCAAACCGCTTTTAAGTACTATGTCAACACCAACAGCAATGCTACTCCTAATCGCTCGAAAACAGGTTCAGGGTATATGACCCTACAAACATCAAAACCAAACTATGTGTATTGGGACAATGTAAATGAATTAGTTGAACGATTACAACTCTTAATAGCCTCAGAAATAGCTGGCAATACTAATCATAATAATGAGATTATGTCAATCATAGAAGAATTGCGTGAGGCACAGATAATATATTAATACATATAAATATACATGACAATTGACAATTAAATTTAATATCATAATGTCTGTTGACAAGTTTGGTTGTTTTTCTGATGATCGGAGAACTTAAAAAGAGAAATTAAAAACGTAACAGGACAATACATTGATTTAGATGGGAAGATTAATGTTCAGAAAAAACGAATTATAAACTCTTCACTACCGCTTAATAATGATGACTTAGTTGTAAAAGTATATGTTGATGACAAAATAACAAAGTTGAAAACGAATCAAACTAACACAATTTTACAATTATTCGAACGTAGAAATGCTAGAGTAAATGTCTTGGAAAAAGAAGTAAATAATCTTATTAAATTTATAGAAAATGTTAATAACATTATCAACGATGTTATTAAAAAGGTTAATAATCTCAATAGTTTTGTTGCTACAAATTGTAAGATACCAAAATCACAACATATTGAAGCAGATGTGGTTTCCTATAAGAAAAGTCCATTTGCACATCGAGAAAAAAACTAAGACACATGTAAATTAAACTTATTGTCATCATGTCACTTGACAAGTTTGGACATTACTCGAATGACAAAGAGTATTTAGACTACTTTAAGAGAGACAGTGAACGTATTACAGGTTTATACATGAATGGTAATCTAAATGTTCAGAAAAAAAAATTTAAAAATTGTATAATTCCAAAGCAGTTGACAGCAAAAGAACATTTAGATAATAAACTAATTGTATTGGAAAAAGAAATATCCAACAATCTTCGAGAACGTAACACTTAAGTGCATACACTACAGAAAACTATTAAAAAACTGAAAGAGCGAATAGAAAATGTTGAAAAAACAATTCAAAATGAAATGTATTTAATATTAAATAAAATTGATGATTATCTTTTTAAATATGTGTCCACCGACAAATCCAAATTTAATTTGGACAGTGTAACAGTGACAACAGAAGAGATACCCATTAATTATAAAAAAAAAATATGAGTAATTGAGGGATAGTTAATGAATTGCATGCACCATCATTCAAGAATTTTCGTCGACGTAGAGTAGTCACAAAGGGAATTAATGATTTATGGCAGGCGGATTTGGTTGAAATGGGAGCATATGCTTCGACCAATAATGGTTATCGCTATTTGTTGACAGTAATAGATACGTTTTCTAAATTTGCTTGGAGTGAAGCACTAAAATCAAAAACCGCTAAAGAAGTTGTTCAGGCAATGGAAAAAATATTTAAATGGAGACGTGGTGTTCCCAAGAACCTACAAACAGATGACGGAACCTAGTTTTTCAATAAACAATTTAAGGTATTAACAAACCAGTTTAAAATAAATCATTATTCAACATTCAGTACACTGAAAGCATCAATTGTTGAACGATTTAATAGAACTCTGGAAGAGCTTATGTGGCGTGAATTCAGTTTCAATGGAAAATATAAATGGATTGATATGAATAAAAGTTTAGTTGATGTTTACAACAATCGTGTACATAGAACAATAAAAATGAAACCAATTAACGTTAACTCGTCCAATGAAAAACAAATTTTAAAGACAGCATACAATTACTTGAAGATATTCGCTGGAAGCAAGTTGCGTAAGGGAGACAATGTGCGTATAAGTAAATACAAACATATATTCGAAAAGGGCTACACCCCAAATTGGACAACAGAAATTTTTAAAATTAGAACAGTAAAATATACATATCCAACAACTTATTTATTAGAAGACTAAAAGACTCAATACCCCGATGCATATCTAGTAGAAAAAGTGTTGAGACGAGACGGAAAAAGAGCTTTGGTACGTGGGTTTTCCAAAGAATGAAGATAGTTGGATCAATGTAGGTGAAATTTTACAGGGTAATAAAAAACAGATGACCCCCAGTTCAAAATAGATTGCTACACATGGTCACCAGATGACCCCATTTCTAATTAGATTGCAACATATGTTCATACCCAACAGAATTGTGGGGAAAATATTTTACATGTTGTAACAGAAAAGAATTTGTGTCAATGTCCACATATATTATCAAAAATAGATTGTGAACATAAAGTAAATACATATCATCCTCCATTTTTGTGGCTTCTGAAAAATACAAATAGAGTTACAAAATGTTTAAAGTAAATGAAGTAGCATAACTTACTGTATAGAGCGTCATTAAGGCTTGTAAACTGGTCCAGGGCAATTTTACCTGGACCTCCAGCATAGTTTAGGCTCATAATGAGATCCTTTGTAAAGACACGCTCTACCTGCCTTACAATGCCTCCAGGGGACATCATCCGCTTTATTAACTTAATCTGAAATAAAAACTTTTGTATTATTTTATTTGCACAATGAAAATCAATAAATACTTACATAATTGTTTGGGGAGCTCCGAATTTTTTCGTCGATGTCCCTCATCGCCTCCTCTGATGAGAGTGGGAACTCCGATTCGGGCAGCATCATGTTTTTCTGCAGTTGTTCTTGCAATGCTAACTGCCTCGCATTTGTGTTGGCCAAAATATCTGAAATATCCAAAAATTAAATAATTAATCGCTTGAAACTGCTTGATTATATTAACTTACTTCGTATATCCTGCAATTGATTGTTTATCTCGGATAGTTGTTCTAGAAGAGAAAAAAATATTACTAATATTTCACGTTGTTGGTTTGACTTAGTTTTTAGATTTTCCCTGAAGCGCTCCTCGTCAGAAACAATTGAAAAACTCGGATCCATGGTCTAAGTAGGTAAGACATTAAAGAGTAAGAAAAATTAAAAATGGGTTTGGATTCGAGATTAGGGTTTTAGTAGGTAAAAGGGATGAGAGGAAAGGTACAAAGTATGCAAATTAAACAAACATCACTGCGGACGGCAGTCCGCGCTAGTGACGAAAGCAGCACGAAGGGTGCGAAGGCGACTAGCATATATACACAGGAAGAATGGAAAATTTGCTATGACTGTCCGATCAGGTCGAGTTATATACCGATCGCAAGGTATTAACTTAACTTACAAATGTGCTTACTAAGACTTTTAGAAACTCACCTGGTTCGTGAGATAAACAGGTGTAAGTGGGAGGGGAAAAATTTAAATTATTGGAGCTAATGGGGCCGTTGGAGCCTTTTTGATTTTTTTTCATCAAAATCCGATCACTGGTTCAGAAGATAATTAATTTTGAAATTTTTGGTGCCCCTTTCAAAACGAGATGAAAAGTCAGTCTGTTTGTTTGTTTGTTTGTTTGTTTGTTTGTCTGTTTGTCTGTTTGTCTGTTTGTCTGTTTGTCTGTTTGTCTGTTTGTTAGTATCAAAGCGTTGATTTAGCTTAAAAGTTTGAATGAGGACTTGTTTCCGATCAAAAATCTAGAAACGTTTGTTCTACGACTTTTTCGAAAAAAGCTAGTTTAGCGGGAAATCGCTAAAAACCGTTAAAATTAAAACCCCTATAGCATCCAAACGATATGAGCTACAGACGTGATCTATGTATCGTTGGAAAGGTATTTTGAAGGGCTTTTAGGCAAACCTTCAAACCTTTTTTTTCTAAAGTGCATAGGTAAACATCAACAGGTGAAATAAGATATTTTGTCCCAGATTTTGGCGGTTTTTGAGAATACGACGCTAACGATTTTTTTAGCTTTCAATATGTTGTAGTGTGTAAAATTTCGCGTTTTTTGATATATGACACAAAATTTTACCGATGGGTTTGGAAGATATTACTTATTAACTGAATATACTGCATGTACATATGCAGTATGTTAATGTACATGTAAATCGCCAAAAGCCACAGCCTCCAAACAATAGAAGCTACAGATGTGATCTATATATCGTTGGAAATGTATTTTGAAGGGCTTTAAGCCTAGCTGTAAACTTTTTTGCTTAAAACACAAGTAAATAGCTTCAGGTGAAATAAGGTTTTTTTTTCCCACATTTCGGCGATTTAAGAAAAATCTACGTTTCAAATAAGTTTTAAATACAGTTGAACTTTCCTAACTCGAACTTCTCTAACTCGAATTTCTCTGTAACTCGAATTAAATGAGTGTCAGTAAAATTAATAATCTTAGGAAAAAGAACTCTATAACTCGAATATTTCCCTAACTCGAACCTTTTCTTTGGATAATGGTGATTCGAGTTAGGGAAGTTCGACTGTATGTTATTTGTTGTAGCAATTCAATTTCGCGTTTTTGACATATAACACATAGCCGTCAAATTTCGTTTGGGCAAGATATTACCAGTTAACTGAATATACCCTTTACCTTTACACTTCTGCATGTACATATGCAGTAGCATGCATACAGCAGCAGCAAAGTGTCATAGCAGCCAGAGTTTGAGAGTGCTACTAGCTTCTGCGCTTGGAATGTGTGCTTTAAGGAAACCAGTGTTGGCAGACAGTTTGTTTTAGCTTGTACAAAAAATAAACAAAGTTGATAGAATGAAATATCAAAATTCTGATATCTTATTCAAAAATTTCTGATATCTTATAAAAAAAACCTCTTTACGAGGTAAAAGTCTAGTGACGAAAACAGTTATATGCCCCAAAATTTCTGATATCCAATTTTGTGACGAATAATATTAAGTTTGACATAAAAATTATTTTAAAAAAAATTTTGGCACTCGGCACATTGCGCCAAAATGTCTCAATTCTTCATACCAAATAAAACTCACTGCTTTGCGCAGTGCCGAAAGCAAAAATTTTTTTTAAAATAATTTTTATGTCAAACTTAATATTATTCGTCACAAAATTGGATATCAGAAATTTTGGGGCATATAACTGTTTTCGTCACTAGACTTTTACCTCGTAAAGAGGTTTTTTTTATAAGATTTGAAAATTTCTTGCAGAAAGTAAAGAGGAGTGTTAGAAAACCAAACAAAATTCTAGAGCAGTTAGTTAAAAAGTTTTCTTCGCCGATTACATCTGCCCAAACCAGGACAATAGGAGCTAAGCTAGATAGATTTGGTAATGTAACCAAATATATATTTGAAAACTTTACTCTAACAAGGAAAATGCCAGACAATATATGTTGCCTTAAGTTGGGAACCCCAATTCAAATCGAAGGCTTTGAAATGAAAGACGGGATTTGCTACCTACAGGGACGGCAATTTCAAAACAGGAGAGATTTTTTCGAGCTACCCATGGCGAGTTCTACAATAGGAATACTTTTAGTGGACTCTATGCCTACCGACGAAATTGAAGTTTATCCAATTGATGAAATTTGTTTTAAGTACCTTCACCTGCCTTATGAAAATAATCAAATTGTTCTTATACCGCTTATTCACTCTTTATCCGATTTACGATTTACACCTCACAATCTCATTTACTTACCAGTCAACTGCAGAGAAATAAGCACACTATCAATACGATTAACTGATCAGAACGGGACGTTGTTGAATTTGCGTGAAGAAAACGTAACACTTCGATTGCATTTGCGAAAGATAGAATGATTATATACAATAAAAGACAGGTCATATCCCACCCACCTTGCACTTCTAGTTGTAAAGCTAAAGGAAGAGGATCAAACCGAAAGAGGAGCGCTCTAACATTAAAAAATAAATTGTTTTTAAAATCATTGGGTTTCAAGCTTCGAGTATAACAAGGACGAAAACAAAATGAATGAAATATTAAATGTTCGGGAAAAACCTTTCTCAGACGAAAGTATTTCGAAGAAAGAATACCACACCTATTCATCATACCAACAGACATTTAAACCAAATGATGAAATTCGAATTACTATCCAAAATCAAGACTTGTATGTGCTCCCCCATGAGAGCTATCTTAACTTTAAAGGAATTATTAAAAAAGTATCAGCCGAAAATGTTACAACAACAGAGGGTGTCGTTGCCTCACTTAAAAATAATTGTATGGCGTACTTTTTGGATGAAATAAAATACGAAATAAATGGTTGTGAGATTGACAGAACACGATTCGTAGGTGTTACTTCAACCCTTAAAAACTTTCTCTCATTGACCAACCTTAATAGTCGAACTCTTCTAAATTCTGGATGGAGTGGAGGAAGTGATATCCAAACAAATGCTAATTTTAATTTTTCCGTTCCCCTAAAAAATTTGTTGGGCTTTGCTGAGGACTATATAAAAAATCTGCTAAACTGTAAGCATGAGCTTGTACTATTACTAACCAAAAACCTGGATGACGTCTATCACAAAACTAGGGGTGGTCAAACACATCAATTAGAAATGACAAATATATCTTGGAAAATTCCACATGTAACTCCCAGTGATGTTGCTAAAATAAAAATGTATGACATTATAAAAAGCGGAGTTAACCTATCGCTTCCGTTCCGAAGCTGGGATACATATGTCAACCCCAAGCTGATTCAGAGAACACATCATGTTTGGAATGTTAAGCTAGCTGCTAACCGAGAACGTCCCCGCTTCGCAATAATAGCCTTCTCACTAAACGGACAACTAATTTCAAACAATTTATCAAACTTGAAAGTGTACTTGAATTCCGATACATATCCCTATGATGATTTGAATGTGGATTTTACTCAGGCGCGTTTTGCTCACCTGTATGAAATGTATGCAAATTTTCAAACTAGTTACTACAATCGTGAAGCATTTCCACTTTTAACCCCAGTCGATTTTAAAGCTAAGGCACCTATTGTTGTAATAGACCTGTCATATCAAAATGAAATGGTGAAATCTGGTCCTATTGATGTGAGAATTTCAACAGAACTAAAGGTGCCAATTGATGAAAATACTCAAGTATATTGTCTTCTCATTCATAAACGTTTAGTCGAGTACAATCCTTTAAGCGGTCTAGTTCAAAGAGTCGTCTAACAGTCTACACATAGAAAATGAGTGAAGATAATGTTGCAGTCGATGTTCAAGGATTTTTTGATAATAACAACAAGTTTATTGTGAAGGAAATTGGAATAGCATTTGGTGAAGAATCTAGACTTAATAATCATTTCATTATACGAGCTCCATTTAATTTTAATCAATTAAATAAAAAGTCACGAAAAACTGCTAGCTGGCTAACTAAAAACCACCACAAACTACATTGGAATGATGACTTCAACTATTTTAATCAAACACGAAATTATCTTAGGAAAATTACTGCAGGAAAAGAGATTCTATGTAAAGGTGTTGAAAAGAAACGTTTTCTGGAAATCTTTTTAAAAGAACCGCATTTAATTGATGTTGAGGAACTTGGGTGTCCAGCACTAGATACTTTAAAGGGAAACCAGTTTCCGTTTTGTAAAATGCATCGTTACGAGGGTGTTTGTGCACTAAACAATGCCTACAACATTTTGAAATTCTATAAGGATATAATGTAAAATGAAGTCAACATTTATATCATTAACACTTAGAGTTTCAAGGCGAGCACACATCAAAGCAGTTTAAATAATGGAAAACAGCAACGGGTACAACAACAACAACAGCTACAACAATGGATCAATTCTTGATGAAATTGATTTTTTTCTTCAACACTATGGCGATGAGATATTTGGAGAGCATTTGCAATATCTTCTCATTACAAGGAATATGTTCATGGATAATGGAGGATGTGATCTTGTCAAATCCAGATATGGCGAACACTTCAAATTCTGTGAATGGGCAGATGACAATGTTGAGATTGGACGAGAGACTTGTGCCTGCACTTTCTATGCTAATCAACAACATGGAGCTACAAAATTAATTTCATCATATATTAACTTAAACAAGAGACTTGTACCTGATCTTTCTACGAAGTTGGAAAATTAATTTCATCATATACTAACTTAAGCAAACGAATATAATATTTAAATAAATAGCAACAAAAACACACACACTGTCGTATCTTTATTTTCAATGAAATGGGCAAGGGTATAAAGGGAGTCTTTATTCTAAACATTTTCAGTTCCAATTTAGCAGACGAATAAGCAACTAGCAAGAATGTTAAGTAAACAAATTCAAGTGTTTCTCACTCAATTCAAGGATTTGATATTTATGGAGCACTGTGTGCGACTCGTGGAGTTACAAACTATAATAACGGAAATAGAGGAACAGGATATGGTGACGTCAAGATATGGAACACACTTGTCAACTTGTTCCTGGTCAAAAGACTATGCAACAAGTGGACCGGAGAGTTGTCGTTGCCTGTTCTTATCCCGCTACAAAACGGAGGCATTGGACATTATGTTACGTTATTATAAAATAGCTGATAGTTTTGTAAATAATACCAAATAAATGAAAATGAAACAGTTCAACAAACTACCAAAACTAGTTTTCAGGGTGGGTTTTCTTGTTCCACTTTAAAAGATCGCGCACGTGTTCACAAGGGGTGTGAAATACTCGGAGCAGGGTTTCTTAGAATCGGGACGCTAGGGGTCAAAACAAAACAAAACAATACTTACCTGACGCTTGGCCCTTGGCCCTTGACCCTTGACCCATTTACTGACGTCATCAACAGGTTTAAAGGTTTTCTTCACTATCGGTATGCGAGGGTGACTACAAACTGTGGTAGTTTTCGGGGTTGGTTTTCTTACAATCGGGACGCTAGGGGTAGACTAAAAGCCGTGGCGCGCACAGGCCAGCACACAGGCCAAAATCTGTGAACCGTTACCCCCACCTCCAAAAGTGTGCTCACACTTTGACATTCTCATGCACAAACATGCACACGCACGCACACGCACCGCGATCGCACGTGGATCGCACACACCCCCCTTATTCCATACCCTTATTCCCAAATATGGGATCATAAATTAACTCTCACCTGTCAAGCTGTCAAACGTTAACACTTGTTTACGATCATCACACTCCCCTCTCATCCACACTTCTCAGCACAGGCGCACATAAACACCCTCCTAGCCACGATCACCCCCTAACACCTGATGACCCTTTATGCAAATTAGCATACTGACCCCTATTCCCCTCTCCCTCTCTCCCACATTCCTTGACCCTTTCGGTAACCATGCATCACTAATCCTCTCTCCCCTCCAGTTCCCACGCACCCCTCGCCCTCTCCCCTCCCCCTCTCCCACAACCCTTGACCCTTTGTGCAGCCATGCGTCACTAATCCCCCGACCCTAAAATCAGTGAACCGTTACCCCCACCTCCAAAAGTGTGCTCGGACCCGCATTTTACAACTACTCATGGTCAATTATATGTGGCCTGCTCAAGAGTTAGTTCTGTTAGCAACTTATTTATTTTGACCCCAGATGGCAAAACAAAAAATGTTGTTTACAGGGAAGTATTACAGTAACCAAAGACCTACATCGGTTGTAGTTTATCTACTTGAAGATAAAATCTCTCAATAGTTGCAAACTATTGTAACTTTTGAGCAGAGCTTTTATAAAAAAATATATGAAAATATTTTTGAAAAGCCATTAGATTGGATATCTTAGCCAACAACAATAACACTGGACTAAGTCATTGATATTAACAATGCTGTCCATTATACTATCGAGTTCTAAACAATCAGAATCTACGAGGACTTCCATTGTATGGATGTAAGTGGATTATACCTATTGAGGATACCACGTTATAAAAAAATGCGCCAAATCCTTTACCTCTGTGGTGGTGTGGAAGTGAGGAAAACTTTCAAATATATATACTTTTTTTTATGTGAATAAACTTTATTAACAAAAAATAACGAATTTTCATTTACAAGAGCGAAGCGAGCAGTATAAATTTTGTAAACCGGGTAACAAAAGACCTTATTTTCAATACTTTCAATTGCGAGCGAAGCGAGCGGGGGTTGTCGAGCGAAGCGAGCAGGGGGCGGAGCCCCCTTTTAAACGATAAATTAATAAAAATTATAATGATAATTATAATATTAAAAAAATATAATAATGTAAAACCTATGTAAAAATAATAATTACAATGTAATAATAAAATATAATGTAAAAATATTATTTATTTGAGAATGTTGGCTTCTATTTGCAAAATACAGGCCAACAGAGGTTTATGAGCCATGGCTGCAGAGGCCTTCGGCTGGATTACAGTGTTTGGTAATTTTCAGTTACATATATGTCTTATGCTAAAGCTTATTTACAGTATTTTAGACTATATTTTGTGGTAAATATCACAATCTTTAAGGTAACTTAGTAGTACTTTTATGTTTTCGATATTGATGTTGGATAGTAGGGAAGATGGAGGTTTTTGTTTGAAATGCTTAGCTCTGATTTGGTTAAAGGAGTTGCAGGTGTCTAAAAGGTGACCTAAGGTTATACGTATAGAGTTGGGAGAGTTGCAGAATGTGCAAGTGCTCTGGATTGTAGTATCTATTAGGTGTAGGTGAGTTGCTTTCGTGTGTCCCAAACGGAGGCGTATGATTTTAGATTCATCTAAACGGGAAAGTGAACCACGGTATTTGTTCCACAGGTAGTCTTTAATATTGTTTTTTTGTGGATTTATTTGTTGGTACCATGTGGATGTGTCAGCAAATCTGTTTAGTAAGCTCGTGTAAAAATCTTTTTTAATGAACTCTTTTATGTCAGTACTGTTGCTATTTGTAGTGTAGGTGAGAGGGCGATATCTAGACTCTTTGGCAGACTCGTCTGCTAATTCGTTGCCCTTGATGTTAATGTGACCGGGGATCCAGAGAAGTCTAATTTTTGGAAAGGATCTAATTAGAAGATTTCTTATTTCTGAGGCGTAGTATGATTGGTTGCTAACATTTTTTATTGCGTTAAGCGCAGATAATGAGTCAGAGCAAATAACGAATTTTCCACGCTCAGCTTTGAGAGTTGAGATGGCTTCATAAATTGCGATAATTTCAGATGAAAAAACGGTTGAGTATGGGGGTAGAAGTCCTATTTTAATGATGTCAGTTTCTGTGGTTATGGCATATCCAGTAGATCCAACAGTTTGGGAGCCATCTGTGTATATATATTGTGCCCTACTGTTGTGGGTTGATTTGAATTCGATAAATTTTTTTATGTAAACGTCTGGTGGTGTTAAGTTTTTATTAAATTTACTGAGAGATGTGTTTATCGCATTTGTGTCTAAAGCCCACGGGGGTGCTTTATGTTTTAGTTTTTTTGGGGGATTTAGGGTAATATTTAGGAGCTTATTATAGCCAATGATTTTATCTAACGTGGAGTGTTTTTTGTATAATTTTGGTGGCTTGTAGTTTTTGATAATTTTACAAAGTGGTGAGTCTGAGCTGTTTAGGATTGACTTAAACAGATTGACTGTGAGGTACTTTCTTCTAGTTTCCACTGGAGAGATATTAGCCTCAAATAATAAGTTTTTTGTTGGAGTGGTTCTGAACGCACCGAGTGCAATTCTGACTCCTGCATTTAACTTTGTATTTATTTTCTTGAGGGAGCTGATCGGAGCTGTGCCATACAGGGGTAAGGCATAGTCGATCTTTGATATTATTAATGCTTTGACTATTGATATTAGAGTGAGTGTGTTGCAGTTAAACCTGAGACTAGATAGACATTTAATGACGTCTAGGCGTTTGTTTAGCGAAGAGGCAAGTTCTTCAGTGTGAGTGGTCCAAGTATGTTTGTTATTAAAGGTGACACCCAGAAGTTTGAGTGCATTAGTATTGGGTATTTGGAAATTACTAGAGGTCACAACGCATACGCAACGGTGTTTGTTGTAGACATGCATGTGTTTGCATTTTTCAGGTTGTAGGCTAGCGCCAGAGTAGAGACACCAATCGGAAATATCGTCAAACAATAGGTTTAAGTTTATTGTAATATTTTTGGTTTTGTCTAGCTTGAGAAAGAGATTGTAATCATCTGCGTATGCACTCATGTATATTTCTTTGTGTCGAGCAAAGATTTCATTTAGTTTTTGGTATGCTATAACAAATAGTACCACTGAGAGGGGCAACCCTTGAGGTATACCATTCTCGAGCGGGAGTGTTTGAGAGTAGAATTTACCTACTTTGACCTTTATTTTCCTGTTGGTCATAAAGTTTTGAACGTACTGCAGTATGTTTGGGCCGACTTTCCATTTCGTGAGTTGATCTATGACTGTATGTACCCCAACTTTGTCAAAGGCTTTTGAGAAGTCTAAAGAAATAATTGACATGTGGTTTTTGGTGGCCAAAGTTTTTGTTATTAGGTGGTCTATAAAAAGAAGACTATCCATAACTGATTTGCCCTTTCTGAACCCGACTTGACTATTATGTATTAGTTTGTGTGTGGTAACAAACCACCATAGTCTTTTTGCAACTATTTTGTCTAGCAGCTTTGCTAAACACGGGTTCAGGGATATTGGCCGATATGCCATTATGTCTGTTTTAATTTTGTTTGGTTTTATAATGGGTATGATCAAGCTGAGTTTATATTGTTGTGGAATGTTTTGACGGAGTATTGCATTATAGAGCTTAATGATTCTGAATTTTAATTCTTTTGGTAGTGCTTTAATAATTGGATAGCTGATTCGATCCAAGCCCGGTTGCCTTTTAATGAATCAAGAGCGGACGAAAATTCAATAAGATTGATCTCATTTTCTAATGGGAGGGAAGTTTTTCCAGGAGCGTTGAAAAGATTGTTAGCTAGGGCTCTCGTTTTGTGTGTTAAGAACGTGTTAGAGAAGTTGCGGTCGCTAGATTCGGAGGACCAGTTGTGGCAAAAGAGATCGGCTATATTTTGGGGATGAGTAACCATGTTTGTGGAATTCGACTGTTGAATACAGTGAATGTTCTTAACGGTGTTGAGCCCGCAGAATCGACGAACGTTGCTCCATATTTTGGGAATAGGGGTGGTGGGATTGATCTCACCAGTAAACTTGTCCAAAGATTCCTTTTTTGACAACTTGAGATTACGTTTAAATAGGGCGTTCTTTCTTCTGTAGTCTATAATGTTTTCTGTAGAGATATTTCTATTCAATATTCTCCAGGCAGCATATTTAGACTTTCGCAGCTTTTCAAGCTCTTTGTTCCACCACGGGACAGAATAAGAGATTTTACTGCTAGCTTTGGGAATACTCAGGTGTGCGCTTTTTAAGATTATTTTGTTAATGTTGGCACATTCTTGGTTGACGTTTTCGCTTATGGGGGTGTTTGAGTGATGATTTAAAGTGAGGGAACTGAAGGAGTTCCAATCGGCAGCATTTACTTTAAATAGTGGCCTATAGCTAGGTGCCTGAGTGTGGTCTGTGCTGAAGATGTGGGTAAAGATAGGCAGGTGGTCGCTACCAAAAAAATTGTTTTCAATTTTCCACTCTGCTTCTATTGCAATGTCGGGTGTGCATAGGGTAAGATCAATATGTGTTAGGGTGTTATGAGTACTTAAATGTGTTGGGCTACCATCGTTAAGAATGGTAAGATTAGATTGCGTAATAAATTTTTCTAGAACTATGCCCTTGCAATTGTTAGTGGGAGAGCCCCATCTACGGTGCCAACAATTAAAATCACCGGTAATTATTGTAGGTTTATTGTTGGAAACGTTTAGAGTCGAGTGAAGGGACAATAGCGTAAATTTAGTTTTTGGAGAAATATATGAGGAAACAATTCTTAATTTTTTCTTTGAAGAAATCTCAACGCATATAGAGTCGAACTCTGTTCGGAGAGGTATTTCATGGTATTGTAAAGAATTGTGGATTAGAATTCCTACTCCTCCATGGGTTGGAGAGGTATTCAGAGTTATCATTTTGTAGTTTATTGGGGTGGGGTGTACGGTGTGGGGTAACAGGTGGGTCTCTTGGAGTGCTATAACATGTGGTCTATAATTTGCAATTACGACTTGAAGCTCATTGTAGTTGTTATTAAAGCCATTGATATTCCATTGCATGAGTATTAAGGACATTTAAATGAATGGATTTGTGTAGATACTGTGTGAGAGGGGCAGATCGGCTGCAACTTTCCTACATCATTTCTTCATCTGAGATATCAACTGATAAGCCTGTGGATTCGTTAGATAGTGAAAGTATTTTTTGTTTACTTGTACCTGCTTGTTGTTTCTCTTTAGCTTTTAGCGTTGCTTTTAGTTTATTGGACATATTTTTCGGATAAATTTTTAAGTGTTGATTTGGAATATTTGATAGAGGGGCTGTGGGTGTGGCAGTGTGAAGTGAGTTATTCGATACGGGTGGGGCTTCGTTATTGACTATCAAGTCTGTGTAGTTGGTAATTTTGCGAGTTGCTACTGTGTTAGTTAATGTTAAATTTGTTTCCATGTCTGTATGGGGAGATATAATTGTTGGGTTTGTTGTGTTAGTGTTCTTATAGTTAAGCGAGTTGGTTTTGGCAACACTAGAGTAAAGAGATCCGTCGTGTGGGTGCCTTGAGTTGTAGATTGACATCGCTGTTTTAACATCTACTTTTTCTGTGGTCTTGATCGCCTGTATTTCTTGATGTTTGACAAAGATTGGACATCTTCTATAGATTGACGAGTGATTGGTGACTGGGAGTTTGTTATCTTTACAATTTATGCAGTTTTTATCAAGGTTGCAAGATTAGTTGGTGTCTGGATCCGTGTGGAATTCGTTGGCACAGTTAATGCAAGATTTTTTGTTGCGGCAAAGTTTAGAGATATGTCCGAATCGGAAGCAATTATTGCATCGTAACTCAGTTTTATCAATATTATTTAATTTTTCATATATTTAAATAATATTATTTTGTAATTCTTTTGTATTTATTATTATTATGTTTATATTTCTCATTGATTTTATTTTTTTTTTTTGGCTGCATTGGTATTGGACTCTGATGATAATTTTTTGGATTCAATTTGTTTTTAAATATTTTATGCACGTTTGTACAAAGGGCGAAGAGAAATGTATCTATATGACATTATCTTACCATTTAAAAATAATAGGAATTGAATTGCATTAATATATTTTGAATATTACATTTAACTTAATTATAATTATTAGACTATCACAAACTTTGTTTAGACATTATTATTGAGATTGCTTAATAATTATAATTTGATTATATTTAATATCCTGTTCCGAAGAACTTGTGAAATGGTTCGGAGGGGGCTCAGCTGAGGCCACCAGGCGGGTCGCGGGTTGCGGATAGCGAATGGCCACCCCTCGGGGTGGTTAGCTGCGAATAGCGGGTCTACCCCGTAATGAGCAGTCCCGGACAAACAGCGTGTACGATACCGATCATCGTACTGACAAGGCGTTTGTGTTGCCGCCTTTAAAGCATAGCCTCACACACCCCCAAACTCCCTCACAAGTACCTACCTCATCCTCTCCCCCTATCTCACCCCCGGCCGGACTAAGAGTGTTACTCGTACCGTGCTGAGAGTCAGCCTGGCTGGGGGCCCGGGTCAAAAACTAGCTCAGTCGCTAACGGTGGGCTCAGGCAAGTGGCGACCGCCTGTTCTAATCAGCCTTATCCGGGCATGAGGACCTCTGCTCGGATGGACCTCATCCTTGTCGCGCTATTCGTAGGACCATTTATGGACAAAAGAAGGAAACAAAATTTCAAAACCCCGCAGGATCTCCCTGCGGAAAGTGTTGCCAGACACTTTGAGGACCGCAACCTTGATAGGGAGCGGCCCTCCAACGTGGTAGATCATCCTCTCCATAGGAGAGTGCCGCCGGCACAGCAGAGACGACCTAGTCTAAAAAAATCGCGACAACACGCGCATAGGACCACGGTAGGACTAGCCCGACCGATGCGTCCTGCGTTAGCCGCTGAAAGTAGCACGGTAGGAAAATCCCGACCGCTGCGACCAGCGCTAACCGCTGACGGACTGCAGGGACAGGACCCCTGCTGTCAAAGAAGAAGGATCTTCAGCCAGGGTTGGGAGAGCCGGGTGGACTAGATGATTCCCACAGGCGTAAACTCTGTGGATCTCGGATCAAATGGTACATCCGGTATCTCCAGCAGGGGTTGTCGCAGGAAGATGCGTTGGCCAAGGCCAAAGAGCAAAGACCGCCGACACCCGAAGACAGGGCACCTGCCAAAAAGTCGAGTAGTGCGCTTACACCGCCAACCGACACCCCTAAAAGAGTGCGCGCGGCGGAGCCAACTGCTCAAAAACCCAAGGCAGGGACACCTGTAAGAGTAGAGCAAAGAGCTCCAGAATCAGGACGGCAAGAAGCTCTGGATGAGCGCCCCAGCATGTCAGCAGCAGCAGCAGCAGCTGGACCAACAGCCGGGAAGTCCACCTCCTCGGCGCCCACTGAGCCTCGCGCATCCTACGCGGCTGTCGCGAGTAAGGTGAAAGTGGCCGTGTTGCCTGCGGAGTATCCCCAGGTAATTCTCAGTCGCGGGGACCTTTCCGCGCTTGAGGAGGCCATCCTGGATCAGGTCATACTGACTGGGTGGGACACTGCCGCTTCCTTCCTTGGAATTCATTTCCGAGTAGGACACCTGGTTATTGAATGTACAGACCAGAACTCCGCAGACTGGCTGTCGACGGTAGCAACAAAGCTACACTCGTGGAAGGGCGTACCCCTTGACTGCAGGATGGGGGATGACATTCCGTCACCCCATAACATCACGCTCTACCTGCCGAGAAGTGCTGACAGGGAAACCGATGACTTGCTGGTTATGCTGAGTAACCAGAACAAGATCGAGACTGACGCATGGAGAGTCATCTCAAGAAGGGAGGAAGGAGGAGGAGCCCTTCTGGTACTTGGCATCGATGAGATGGCCAGGGAGGATATAGTGTCCAGAGGTCACCAGCTGTTCTTCCGCTTCGGGAAAATCCCCGTTAGCGGCTTGAGAAAGACGGCGGAGAAGACCGCACCCGCGAGCGAGGACCTCCCTCCAGCGGGACCGAACTCGGAGCCGTCCCCGGCTGCGAGCGGATCCAGCGTCTGTCCGGCAGGTCCTTCCAACATGTTGGAGGATCTCGCCGAGGACGAAGATCTGGCGGATCTTACACTGGATCCCGCCGCAGTTGAGGAGATGGACCAGCAGCCGGCCATGTCGTCCCAGGAGTTGCTAGACGAACTGGAAGGAGCGGACGTTACTCTGACGCCACGCGATGACGAGGGGAACTCCCGGCCCCCCTCGTCATGTGATATGGAGCCGCTGTTGTAGTGCGATGACGCAAGTCATCAGCACTAAGCTAGCCCAGGTGAACATCCACCGCGCGAAGGCGGCCTCTGCCGTCCTAGCCAGGATGTTCACCACCCAACACCTTGGGCTAGCTCTAGTACAGGAGCCATGGGTTTACAATGGCATCAAAGGCCTGTACTCAGCGGACGCAAAGGTAATCTGGGACCAAAGAGACCCGGTACCTAGAGCATGTGTAATGGTGAGGAAATGTATTAACTATACCATCCTTTCAGAATTCCTAAGCAGGGACTGCGTGCCAATAGCAGTGCAGACTGCTGGTGGCACACGTACCACAGTGGTGGCCTCGGCGTATTTCGCCGAAGATGAAGCCTGTCCGCCACAGGAAATTGTTGGACTGGCAGAACACTGCGCCAGGGAGAAGCTCCCCCTGATCATCGGGTGTGATGCCAACGCTCATCATGTGGTCTGGGGAAGCACAGACACAAACACAAGAGGTGAGTACCTTCTTGACTTTATATTTAGATATAACTTAGAAATTGGAAATGTCGGTGCCATACCGACATTCGTAACTAGAATCAGGGAAGAAGTATTAGACATCACCCTGATAAGTAGGTGCCTTAAGCCACACCTAAGTAACTGGCATGCCTCCATGGAGGAATCTATGTCTGACCATAAATCATCCTCTTTGAGCTGCAGGTCAACACAGACAGTAGCGTACCAGCCCGTAACCCCAGGAAAACAAACTGGGAAAAGCTTAAAACGACCCTACAACTCAATCTCTCCAATGAAGAGACGGGTATACCCCGCACACAATTGGAATTAGAAAGAGTTGTAGGCAATATAAACAGTAGCATAACAGATGCATTCGAAGAAAGCTGTCCTTTTGGAAGGAGGCGCATAGAAACGGACGCCCCTTGGTGGAACGATAGCCTTGAGAGGCTACGAACCACCACCCGTCGCCTCTTCAATGGGGCGAAAAGAGACGGGACTTGGGACTCCTACCGTGAAAGCCTGACCTCCTACAATAAGGAGATAAGAAAGGCCAAACGGAAGAATTATCGCGAGTTCTGCGAAAGTATAGAGAGTACAACCGAAGGTGCCCGTTTCCACAGGGCACTTTCGAAACGTACACCTGAGGCAAATTTAGCTCTGAAACGAAGGGATGGCACCTTCACTAACAGCAGTGTAGCGAGACTAGAGCTCTTGTTTGAGACACACTTCCCGGGAAGCACCCCGGTACAAGAAGATACAGTCGATGCAAGAAACATGTCTAGGCCAGTGTCTGCCGACTGGAAAATCGCCAATTGCCAATGGGCAATTGGTACATTCCAGCCCTATAAATCGCCGGGCCTTGACATGATATCACCATCCTTTCTACAGCAAGGGCAGGGCATACTCCTCCCCATTCTTAGAATGATTATGATTAGAAGCCTTGCACTTGGATATATACCAAAAGCATGGCGTAGAGCTAGGGTGGTCTTTATTCCCAAGGCAGGGAAGAAAGATATCACCAGCCCCAAGCCCTTCAGACCCATCAGTTTAACATCGTTTTTACTGAAAACGATGGAGAAGCTGGTGGACTACAAGATAAGAAGTACTCTTCTGATGCAAACTCCGCTGCAACCAACGCAGCATGCATACAGAGTAGGCCGATCCACGGATACGGCACTATATCAGCTACACCGCACCTTAAGCACAGTGGTTGATAATAAGGAGGTGACCAGCCCCAAGCCCTTCAGACCCATCAGTTTAACATCGTTTTTACTGAAAACGATGGAGAAGCTGGTGGACTACAAGATAAGAAGTACTCTTCTGATGCAAACTCCGCTGCAACCAACGCAGCATGCATACAGAGTAGGCCGATCCACGGATACGGCACTATATCAGCTACACCGCACCTTAAGCACAGTGGTTGATAATAAGGAGGTGGCCATATGCGCCTTCCTGGACATAGAGGGTGCCTTCGACAACACATCTCACGGTGCTGTCCAGGCTGCCCTGACCAGGAGGGGCCTAGATGCAACCACCAGCAGATGGATTTCCTCACTGCTGGCGTCTAGACAAGCCACGGCAACAGTTCAAGATAACACTGTTACTGTCACAACCACAAAAGGTTGTCCTCAAGGGGGTGTTTTGTCTCCTTTACTTTGGAGTCTACTAGTAGATGAACTACTCCAGAAACTTGCCGGCCATGGAATTCAATGTCAGGGCTACGCTGATGACATTGTGATAATAGCACGAGGCAAATTCGAAGAAACACTCTACGACATTGTACAATTAGGACTACGGATAACGAGCGACTGGTGTTGAGAGGTGGGCCTCAACCTCAACCCCGCCAAGACAGTCATCGTTCCCTTCACTAAAAGGTACAAGTTGCAGAGAATGAGGCAGATAAGGCTGTCGAACAGCATAATAGAAACAAGCAAGGAGGTCAAGTACCTAGGAGTCACTTTTGACAGCAGATTAAACTTCGGCTCCCATGTAAAGAACGCGATATCAAAGTGCTCTAGAGCACTTTACACATGTCGCAGTATAGCCGGGAAATCATGGGGCACATCACCGAAGATAATCAGATGGCTATACCTAATGGTAGTCAGGCCAATGCTCACTTATGGAGCAATAGCCTGGGGTGATAGAGCACAACTCATCACCGTCAAGAAACAGTTGCAAAGACTGCAACGAATGGCCTGCGTATGTATGACAGGGGCTATGAGCACCTGTCCGACAGCAGCCATTGAAGTTCTAATGGAGCTCACGCCACTCCATGTGGTCATCAGACTACACCAAAGAGCGACTCTTCTAAGGATGGCACGGGATGGAGTTGGAAGTAGTCACATCCTTAGCCTAAGAGACGCGGAACTGCTATCAGGTGATCTCCCCTTGCTTACGCAACCAAGGGACGAGATGACAGCCGTACATACGTTCGAGCAGAATTTCGAAGTGAACCTGAGTAGCAAGAAAGAATGGACAAAACTTAATGAGGTCCATCCTATGAGACAGCACCCCATAAAATGGTACACCGATGGATCTCTCACAGACCAAGGCACAGGACTTGGAGTCGTGGGCCCTCGGATATCATACCATGAATCCCTAGGAACATATACCAGTATCTTCCAAGCTGAAGTATGTGCAATAGGGAGGTGTGCTGATTTTAATCTCAATAGGAACTATCGGAATAGGGATATTGCCATTCTATCCGATAGCCAAGCAGCCCTTCATGCACTCGATAAGGCGAAAGTAACGTCTAAAGTAGTGTACGAGGAACGAAAGATACTAAACCAACTGGGATTGCATAATAGGCTAACCCTAAGATGGATCCCAGGTCACATGGATATAGCAGGGAATGAAATGGCTGACAAACTAGCCAGAATGGGGGCTAGCAGACCCCTATTAGGTCCTGAACCGTTTTGTGGAATTGGAAGTCACACAATTCGGGAGTACTTACGCAAGGAAGAGAGACGACTTCAGCAGTCGCATTGGACTAAGATCACAGGTCTCAGACAAGCTAAACACCTCCTAGGCAGCTACAACCCAAAGCGGTTCAAGCAGGCAATTTCATTAGGAAAGAACAGACTCAGAATACTCACCGGTCTGCTGACAGGGCACTGTAGACTGAGAAGTCACCTTTTCAAATTGGGCATTGTAAGGAGCGGAACCTGCCGGTTCTGCAACTGTGAGGAGGAATCCTCAATGCATATACTAGCAGAATGCTCTGCTCTATCCAGACGCAGATGTAGTCTTCTAGGGAAATATGTCATACCTATTGGGGACATTGTATACCTCAATCCGACCAAAATCCTCGACTTCGTGCGAGAGATCGGGTTGATGGATGAGCTATAAGCTCAGAAGGAGGCACAATAGATCCAAAAGGGTCGCAGTGCAGGCTTCCCACCATTAATAATAATAATAATAATAATAATAATAATAATAATAATAATAATAATAATAATAATAATAATAATATATTTAATATTCAAAATATAATAATGCAATTCAAATCCTATTATTTTAAATGGCAAATTAAATTTGATAGCTTTAGTATCGTTTTTCGCTTGCACAAGTGTTAATGGTATTCCTGGAACAGTTTTAGATTTGTATAAAAATACTAAGCCAAATGCAAAACTGTTTCTGAAATACCATTATTATTTCTCTGCAAGAATCTGATATCGATATCACCATATCGATACCCATCCCATCGCTAAATAAAACTTAATCAAACCGCGAAAAAGACGCAGCTAATCAAAAAAAATCAAAACGATAAAAGAAAGACGGAGAAATGAACTTAAACAACAATAATCAACAGTGGCCAATGCCACAACAACAATGGCAGCCACAACAACAACCGTGGACACCGATGCCAGTGTGGGCCAACCACTATTCTTTCTGGACACAACAACAAATGGCCGATCAACAGCGACAGCAGTACATGCAGGTTCGCGCTCAACAGCTCCATCACCCAGAGCAACAACAACAACAGGAACAACGAAATCAACAACAAGAACAACAGGAAAAACGAAATCAACAACAGCTTAAAATAAAGAAGAAGACGCAGGCCAACGAAAAACAGCTGCAACAAAAAACTTATGAAAAAAAAATTTTTTAAAGTTTCCAAGATTTGCAGAATAAATTTAATATAATGCAAAACAACATTAATATGTTAAATAAAAAAATTAATAATATCGAACAAAAAATTTACCCTTCCCAGCCTTTGCCACAACCACATCCCCAACAACAATGCCAACCCATTTCCCAAAATCAAATCCCTTTCCAGCCCTACCTTTAAAAAATAATAATAATAATGAATTAATTATTATAAAAATAATAACAAAATTAATAATAATTAAAAAAAATAAAAATAAATAAAGATTGTTATTATAAAAATAATTGTTATAATAATAATCAATAAATTAATAAAAATAAAACTAATAATAAAATAAATATTAATAAAGGTAATAATGATAATTATAATATTAAAAAAATATAATAATGTAAAACCTATGTAAAAATAATAATTACAATGTAATAATAAAATATAATGTAAAAAAAAATAAATTATAAGCGATAAAGGAATTTATGGTATTTTAATTTGTGTTTTGGGTTTTGGGTTTTAGATTTTGAGGTCGATCATCGTGCAGCACACATATTTTGTTTTGTGTGTGTCATGCTGAATTCAACAAGTAGGTGGGTCAAGTTCGAGGTTAAAGTTCGAGGAATTGTTTTGAAAAACTTTTTTGTTTCTTAAGAAATCTCTACCAAACTAATAAAAATGTATGTTTGTCACTTTTTTACATCCTGACCATATTTGTTCAAAGTCGGATTACTATATCATATAGCTGCCATAGGAACAATCGTATACATATTACTTTTAGTATGAAAAAACCAAAAATACATTAACTCAGTCTTTTTCAATATTATTTAATTTTTTATTTATTTAAATAATATTATTTTGTAATTCTTTTGTACTTATTATAATTATGTTTATATTTCATTTATGCACGTTTGTACAAAAATTATTGAGCGGTTAAATTAAAATATAATATTCTTGGTATCCATATAATAACGAGTTCCACTTTAGTTTACTTTAAAACAAATATAACTTTATTAAAATAGAAAACTTAAAGCGAGTTGAACATCGGAGTTTGATAATAATTCAAGACTAACTATTAAATGTTTTGATGTCGCTTAGCAAACCTCGGCTGTGAGCTTTTGGGGATTGAGCTTTGCGCTCTAATATAAACAGAGAGAGATCTTAGGGATCGCTCTTTTGAGTTGAAGAATATTTGGGTGCTAAGCAACAGCCTGGATTTGTGCCGCGTTGGCAGATTTGACCCTTGGTGGGAATAGCAATTCTAGCGGATGTTTATATTAACTGTTTCGATCGTGGGAGCGCTTGAATTGTTATTTTCACCAGCTTGTTATTCTTATTGATATCTTATTTCTTGATAGGGGGAAGTTGTGCGAGAATATTTAGGTGGTTATGTGCATTACATATGTTACTTCCCCATCCATAAAAAATTAGCCTGTCCTCAGGCGGTAATATTGGGATATAGTCTGGGTTCGGATTCGAGTACAATATTTGCAATTTCATTTGAGATTGGATTTAATTGGATATCATTTGATGTTGGGCTGTTTCTGTTTGTTTTTTATACTTAACAATTATTTTGCGTGGTATGCTTTTATACTTATAGCTAAAATACAATACTAGTATGATTACAATAATTATAAGTGTTGTTAATGTAATAATTTGAAAAGTATTGTAGTGTTTTGTTTGTTGTTTTATAATTTCTTTTGTCTGTTTATAGGAAAGTGGTTCTAAAATAGTTACATTATTGTTTACATAAATAGCTTGTGTGTAATCTAACATAGTATTTGTGATCAATATTTCTTCTAGTTGAATTGAACAATTAAATGCTTTTATAATATTATTACTTTCTATTGTTATATCTCTATTTATACAATTTTGATTTAAAATGGATTTAGGTATGTTCCAAGTTAACATTATATTAGGCTCTGCATATTTTATTTCAAAAGTTTTATGTGTTTTTGAATATCTACATTCGGTTGTGTCTTGATTTAAAATTCCTGTTATACATTTGTTCATTACTAAATCTTTCGTTTTTACGGTATATGCTTTATTATTTTGTATGAAGTATTTGTCATGTATAATTTCAGTTAAAATGTTTCTGTTTTCGTCTGGGTAAGGGACAATTTCAAAAATTGGTGCATTGATGATTTCACGGGGAATATGGGAAATTATCAAAATTTCATTTGTAGTTGTTTTCAACCATGTAGAAGTCTTAATATTTAAAATGTTTTCAGAGTTTACGTGTGTTAATGAACTGTGTTTTAGTAATTTAGGGTTGAATATGCTTAATCTTGTTAACTGCATTCCTATCTCTATGTCTCGATATATTCTGTAAATTCTTGTAAATTAAACGTAGTTATTGCTAATTTGTTGTCTGTTTCTTTAATATATGTTAAAGTGTTTGTGATTTCTATTCCTCTATTTATTACATCGATTATTTCATTTAGTTCGTTTGCTTGAACGCTATTTTCTGATAGGTTTTTTATTTTGGATTCTAATTCTGCTTTATCTTCCTGATCTAATGTGCCAAATAGGTATTTATAAAATGTTCCCATAAAATTGATAAGGCCTCTTTTGTTTCGTTTTGCTATTCTTATGCCGTTCATTTCTCTTTCCAATTTTTCTGTTAAATGTTGAATTTGGGATAATGTTTTAAATTCTTTAGCTTGTTTCATTAAATTATTAAATGTATTTTCGATTTTTGTAAGATTAACTGTTAAGTAATGGTATTCGTTATTTATTGGTATGTTAATAGTTCCCGTTTTAAATATAAGGTAACCATTTTTTGATTGGATTGGGTTTACTTCTAAGCTTTGGCCATTGGTTTGTTGGATGAAATACATTAGTAAGAATTGTATTGTAAAAAGAATTATTTTATGTTGCGGCTTCCTGATTTGAGTTATCATTAGGCGATGATCTGGAATTATCGTATTTGCTCTTGTTAATTTTCTTTTTCTTTTTAAATTTAGATTTGTAATGTATTATTTTTCTGCCTCTGTTTGTCTCTTCGAAATGTTTTTCGTCTACTTGTCTCAAATTACCGGTCTTTTTAAAAGGGTTGGTTGATTTTGAACGTACTAGAGGTGATTGTCTATAGTTAGTATCAATTTGAAAATCTGTACGTTTTTCATTTAGTTTATCTATTTGAGATGTTTTATTCAGCTGTGTGTTATACTCTGGGGTTCCTGCGTATATAAAGATGTCTGCTGGTGTTCTACCTGTTGTATTATGAACGGTTTTGTGATTATATGTGTAAAGTATTATTTCAAATCTAGTAAGCTTATTTTCTGGATCTGATTCGCTATTTATTATTCTTAATTTTTCATTAACAGTTTTATGAAATCTTTCTACGTCAGATATGCCATTTTTACTTGTTGTAATATTTATATCGACTCCTTCAGCTTTTAGCCATATTTGTAATGCTGAGCACATGAATGCTGAATCTTTATCTGCTATAATTTCTTTTGGTTTTCCCATTTCATTGAAAATTTTGAGTAATGCTCTTTTAGCTTCTAACCAATCTCTACCATTTACTTCGATTAGGGACGCGAATTTTGAATAAATGTCTATGCATGAAAGAAATTGTTTATTACATACCATATAAAAATCTATAACATATTTTTCTCTAAGATTGAAAGTTTCTGGCGTTAACTCAAAAGCTAACTTTGTATTTCTATGTTCCGTTTTCGCACTGTTACAAATTTGACATTCATTAATAATATTTTGAATTAGGTTTTGGTAATCTGGGTACTAATATTTTTCTTTAAATAATGTGGTTAGTTTCTGTATACCTGGGTGTAATAATTCTTTATGGGTTTTAATAACGAAGTCTTTGAATTCTGCATATGTTTGAATATCTTTTAATTTTTTTGTTGATCTCATTACTTTGGTTAAATTGTTGGGACTGATTATTTGTAAGAAGGCGGTTTGAAAAGTTAAGAAATCTGTTTCGCAATGAAAATAGATTACGCTTTTCTTTGTACATAAGTATTCTTTGATTAGTTCTTTGGCATGGGTGTTTGTCATTTCTTTATAAATAATTTGTGTTTTGGTTTTATGAAAATAATGTATTACGTTTACGTCGTTTGTATTGTGTTTAATAAATTCGATCTGCCTATTGTAGTAGTTTATTGGTCTTTCCGTAATCGAGATACAATTTTGATTATCTTCGTGTGCACTGTGCACAGTTGCTGCTGTACTGTTAGGAGTTTCTCCTAATAAATTTTCTTCAGGTTTAATTCTTGACAAGGCATCGGCAACATAATTTTCTTTGCCAGGGACATATTTTATGTGATAGTCAAATTCATTTAATTTGATTTTCCATCTTTGAAGTTTCATGTTTGGCTCTTTAACATTGTTTAACCAAACTAGGGGTTTGTGATCACTGTCTAATATATCATCCATAACTGGTATTGGGTATTTATCGTCAACTGTAATTTCATTTAAGTTTCGATAGTCAATTACTATCCTTAACTTTTGTTTTCCTGATGCATCACTTTTCTTTGGTACAATCCAAATTGGTGAGCAATAAGGAGAATTTGATTTCCGTATAATCCCTTGATTTATCATTTCTTTCATTTGGATTTCGACCCCTTTGTCATAAGCTTGAGGGTACTTATAAGGTCGCTTGTAAATAGCATCTTCACGTTTAGTTTGAATGACATGTTTGATTGTACTGATGTCTATAAACTCATGAAGGATTTTGGTTAGTTTTGATTTTTCTTCCTCATTGAGGTGTTCTAATCTGAACTGGTTACTTTCTATTAATTCATTTTCGATTGTAAAATTAAACGGTTGGTCTGATGTAAATGGCGGATCAAGGCAATCAAATTTTGTATCTTCCATATGAGATGGATCAACACGATTGACTGCGGTCTGTCCTTTAAAATTTCTTCATGATTATATCTCGTGATAAATGGGTAATCGCTTAGGATAACAGTTTCCTCTTTATAATTTATGTTTGCTTCGCAAGCTTCGAGATATTCCCTGCCTAATAATACATCGTAATTTTCTGAAAATTCGTGTATGTAAAATCTTTGGTTTTGTGGGAAAAGTTTACTGGGGGCTAGGGAAATACAGTGGTTTAAACAAATGTTTCCTTTTATCGTCTGAACTTCTAAATGACAATTTTTAATTGGGAAATTTAAAAAGTTCTTTTTCATTAAATTTATTGAGGAGCCTGTATCGATTACGCATTTGAGGTGAATGTTGTTCATGATTAATCGAATGAAGGGGTTTCTTTTAGTTCTTGGTAGTAGCAGTATCCATTTTGGATTGACCACTAGAACTTTCGCGTTGTCTTTTGAATGGCTGATTTGAAGTGTTGGCTGAAGTTTTGTTTTGTTAGTAGTTCATTGGGTTTTGAAATCTACCTTGATTTAGATTTTGTTGAAATTCTTTGTGCAACTGTGGGTTGCTTTGGCTTGGGGTTTGAAAGTTTTGATTGGCGTTATTTGTGATTGATGGGCTTGCCACAGGATAGAAATTTTGAAAGTTTCCCCTATTCCTGCGAGTATCACTACTGTTTGACGTAGTTGAAGTACTGGGTTTTGAACGGTCAGTATTGTTGTTTTCGTATAGTCCCTCTCTTTGAGCTACTTGTTTTAATTTGGTTATTGTTGTGATATCGTACCTAGCCAGAGTCATAAAAATTCGGTCGGGTAACTTTCTTGTTATAACGTCTTTAATTGTGTTATTCATTGCATTTGTATACAGAATTGTGTTTGAGGCTATGCCTTCCAACATTAATTTATTTGATATCAAAAAAGATTTGTACTCAAGGTCTTCGACAAACTTACGGATATTTCCGTTATAGTTAGTGTTATAGAGTCGTCGGAGAAGTTCCTCGAAGGGCGTCTGTGTTTTGAATTCATCGATGAGCGCGTTCCTCAATTGATTCCAGTCTGTAGCTCCAGATAACTGTGCGACTCGCTGTGCTGCTCCAGAGGTTTGTAGTTCGATGGCTGCGAATAAAACGTTGTGTTGTCTCAGGTCTTGGGTGGGGTAAAGCTGCATTATGTAGTCCACTCTTCTCACGAATGCTGTGAGATCTTCAGTTTGTCCATCAAAAGCGGGCACTTGTTTGATTTGTCCGAGAGCTTGCTTTAGGAGAAGCTCTGACAAAACCAGTGGTGGTATTGATGGGCTTGCTGGGGTTGCCATGATTGATGTTGATTGGTGGATTTATTTATTTGTTCTTTTAGATTTTCTTTGTATTGTTTGTGATCACTGGGATTTCAATTATCCTTTAGCGGTCACAAAGCACTGTTAACAAAGTTTGTCACGTTTCGTAAGCACAAGCACTGATTCTGTTTCGCCTAGGACTTCAATTGTCCTTTAGTGGTTAATACTTTTCTTGTAACTTGTACACGCACGTATGTTCTTTGGCGGATATGTATTTTGGTTTAATAAAGTTCAACTTTGCACTTGACTTTGGATTTGCGGATCCTTAGTAGTCTTTTACTTTAGTTGATTACAAACACTTGACATATCCTACCGGCTGCGCCAATCACGAGTTCCACTTTAGTTTACTTTAAAAAAAATATAACTTTATTAAAATAGAAAACTTAAAGCGAGTTGAACATCGGAGTTTGATAATAATTCAAGACTAACTATTAAACGTTTTGACGTCGCTTAGCAAACCTCGGCTGTGAGCTTATGGAGATTGAGCTTTGCGCTCTAATATAAGCAGAGAGAGATCTTAGGGATCGCTCTTTTGAGTTGAAGAATATTTGGGTGCTAAGCAACAGCCTGGATTTGTGCCGCGTCGGCAGATTTGACCCTTGGTGGGAATAGCAATTCTAGCGGATGTTTATATTAACTGTTTCGATCGTGGGAGCGCTTGAATTGTTATTTTCACCAGCTTGTTATTCTTATTGATATCTTATTTCTTGATAGGGGGAATTTGTGCGAGAATATTTAGGTGGCTATGTGCATTACATATGTTACTATATGTATGTTTTTCTGGGGCTATTGCGATCGGAATTGTATCGATATGATGATATCGATATTATAATCTTGCAAAGAAATTATGCTTATGCAAACAAAAAATAATACTCATGCTAAATAAATAGCAATATGACATTAAAACATAATATATTAATGCAAATAGTAATAATATAAATGCTAATAAATGCTGCTGTGTTACAGATTTGATCGATCTGGCAGCCCGGAAAAGTTTGTATTACTGTATGTACATACATAGACATTTGACTATAACGGAACTTAGCAAAATTTCGGTGTTAAACGTGTCGAGTGGCTGCACAGCTAAATATACAAGAAAATCGAACAAATAATCTAATATAGATACATACATTTATATATGGTTTTTGTCTCAAGCTCTAATTTTGAGTAATTGTAAATTTTTTACAGACATTGGTAAGTTAAATATAAAAAACATATATTGTGTGCATTTGTATTTATGTTTGTATCGATATGTTTGTATTTGACGCGTGGGTTTCTGCGAAATAGTGAAAAGTGATAAAAACTTATTTCTTCTTTTTTATTCACGTAAGTTACCTAAAAGTTTAATTGAATACAGTCTTGGTGCAATTATTGAATTATACCGTACTCTTTGTCTGTTTTTGTACAGACTTCATGCAAATTTGGTACATTCCAAATTTGCAAACTTGGTATAATAATTATTATTAGTGTTCGTGAAATTTAAAATCACTATGTTTTAAAATAGTTGATATTTTTTTAAATAAATATTTATTAATAATTTTTGTTATTGCTCTAAATATTTGTAGTATTTTCTGCCGAATTGATTTTTAGTGCATAAAATACAAGCCTGTTTTTATGCAGACTTCATGCAAATTTGGTACATTTCAAATTTGCAAACTTGTTACAATAATTATTTTTAGTTTACTATAATTATTAATTTTAGATATTTAAATTGTACCATATAATATCGTTAAATTTAATATCGCTATTTTTTAAAATAGTTGATATTTTTCGATATAAATATTTATCAATAATTTTTGTTATTGCTCTAAATATTTGTAGTATTTTCTGCCGAATTAATTTTTAGTGCATAAAATACAAGCCTGTTTTTATACAGACTTCATGCAAATTTGGTACATTCCAAATTTGCAAACTTGGTACAATAATTATTTTTAGTTTACGTATAATTATTAATTTTAGATATTTAAAGTGTACCATATAATATCGTTAAATTTGAAATCACTATTTTTTAAAATAGTTGATATTTTTCGATATAAATATTTATTAATAATTTTTGTTATTGCTCTAAATATTTGTAGTAATTTCTGCCGAATTTATTTTTAGTGCATAAAATACAAGCCTGTTTTTATACAGACTTCATGCAAATTTGGTACATTCCAAATATGCAAACTTGGTACAATAATTATTTTTAGTTTACGTATAATTATTAATTTTAGATATTTAAATTGTACCATATAATATCGTTAAATTTAATATCACTATTTTTTAAAATAGTTGATATTTTTCGATATAAATATTTATCAATAATTTTTGTTATTGCTCTAAATATTTGTAGTATTTTCTGCCGAATTAATTTTTAGTGCATAAAATACAAGCCTGTTTTTATACAGACTTCATGCAAATTTGGTACATTCCAAATTTGCAAACTTGGTACAATAATTATTTTTAGTTTACGTTTAATTATTAATTTTAGATATTCAAATTGTACCATATAATATCGTTAAATTTGAAATCACTATTTTTTAAAATAGTTGATATTTTTTCGATATAAATATTTATCAATAATTTTTATTATTGCTCTAAATATTTGTAGAATTTTCTGCCTAATACATTCTTAGTGCAAATACTATAGGTCTGTAGTTATACAGACTACTTATAAATTTGCAATATTTTTTAATATTGCCTAGAAAATTTGTTGTACTTTAAGTCTTATATATTTCGAGTATATAAGTAGTACATTTCTGTATTCTATAGACTAAAAAAAATTTAGATTTTTCCTTACTTTTCTATTAAAAGTCATTATGAATACTGAATATCTAAGTATAGGGGGTGAAATGAAGCCACACTCTATAGTTCCTATCATAGGCGACGGAGCTTGCCTTTTTAGGTCTATTTCCTTTCATTTAAATGGCACCCAAGAATGTTTTGTTAATATACGCCAGGAAATAGTACGCTATGTGGTTGAGCATTGGAGTCATCTACAAGAATTAACCTCAAAATCTGAGGGAGATATATTTGACAGTTCCGCAGAATATGAGATACAAATGATGCAACCTCACACATATGGTTCAGTAGCTGAGCTAAAGGCAGCTGCGGAATTGTATCGCACTGAATTTGAAGTTTTCCATAATTGCACATTAATTGCACGACTTGGAAGATCAGGAGATCCAATAAAAAGATTACGCTTTTCTGGCGGACTTTCTAATGGACACTATGATGCTTATATCCCATTAGAAACTTTGCATATTGCAAATTCTTCTGCTGAAAAAACATCTACTAAAAAAAAACCAGTGAAAAGGCGAGCTCGAGTATCTGACAGAATAAGAAATAAGCAATTAAAGGCTTCAAAAGAAAAATTTAAGGCTAAGCATCCTGAAGCGGTAAGAGCTGCAGCAGCCAGATATCAGGCTGAGCATCCTGAAGTACATCAAGCTTCAGCAGCCAGATATCAGTCTGAGCATCCTGAAGTACATCAAGCTTCAGCAGCCAGATATCAGGCTAAAAATATATCTGCAAGAAATGAAAGGCGCTTGCGTCCATGGAACATTAAGGCAAACTCCGCCTTTAATTATAATTTCGAAACTGCATATAGTACCGATAAAATGATTACATTAGGTAAAATGGATCAAAAGTGCAAATTTTGTAGTGCTTTAAAATGAAAATTAGAGCCAAAAGGTATTTGCTGCAAAGAAGGAAAAGTTCAACTTCCGCCTCTAAAAGCTTTACCTGAGCCTCTCAAAAGCCTTATAATTGGTAGTCATCACAGCCATGTCCACTTCATGAATTGTATAAAAAGTAAAATAATTGCTTTCAAATGACTTCATTTGGAAAAACGAAAATTATTAGAGAGGGAAATCATATGCCAACATTTAAAGTTCAGGGTCAAGTCTACCATTTAGTAGGAAGCCTTTGACCATATTCTGAAGGCGAAGAAAAATTTCTTCAAATATATTTCTTTGGTGAAGATGACAAACAAGCCAATTTAAGGTGTAAACATAACTCTGATGTACAATTAGAATTAGTTAAGGCACTGCAATCTATGTTGCACCAGTGCAATCCGTACATCAAGGATTTCAAAACTGCTCTTCAAAAAGTGCCAAAAGATTGTAAAGATTACAAAATGGTCATCCATGCTGAAAAAAAACCAGCCAGTGCTCACAAGGGTCGCTTTAATGCACCACAAATAAGTGAAGTGGCTTTGGTCATAGTCGGTCAACAATTTGAAAAAAGAGATATTGTAATTGAGAGTCATGATAATAAACTGAAACATATCAGCGAATTACACCGTTCGTACGACGCTTTTTGTAACGGCGAGGATGGTTATGACATTGACATTCCTCAATGTGACCCTCTATCAAAAAAAGATCTCAAGAAGACTGTATCAGCACTTGGTTTTTACAGTTACAGAATAATGATACGGCAACAGGAAGTCAATCATTTGATTTATTGCCAATCTTTGTTCAGTAAATTTTTGGTTGATATGTACGCTAAAATTGAATCTGAAAGACTCAATTTTATTCGGCACAATCAAGCACAGTTAAGAGCTGATAGCTATATACATCTTAAAGATGCCATAAGCAAGGAAGATGTAAATATTGATCAACTTGGTGAGATGGTAATCTTACCATCTACGTTCACTGGCTCAGCACGGTGTATGCATGAAAAGACTCAGGATGCAATGACTTATGTTCGAAATTATGGTCGTCCTGATCTCTTTATTACATTCACCTGTAATCTAAAATGGGAAGATATAACCAATGCATTATTGCCTGGGCAAAGATCTCAAGATTGTCATGATATTATAGCTCGAGTCTTCCATTTAAAAGTTAAAGCATTAATGTCGTTATTAAACAAAGGCGCTTTGTTTGGTAAAGTGAAATGCTTCATGTATCACTGCGGACGGCAGTCCGCGCTAGTGACGAAAGCAGCATGAAGGGTGCGAAGGCGACTAGCATATATACACAGGAAGAATGGAAAATTTTCTATGACTGTCCGATCAGGTCGAGTTATATACCGATCGAAAGGTATTAACTTAACATAAAAATGTGCATACTAAGACTTTTAGAAACTCACCTGGTTCGTGAGATAAACAGGTGTAAGTGGGAGGGGAACAATTTAAATTATTGGAGCTAATGGGGCCGTTGGAGCCTTTTTGAATTTTCTTTGAATTTTTTACAATTTTCATTAAAAATACGCGTCGAATGACACCTCGATCATCGAAATCGGACAACTGGTTCGAAAGATAATTAATTTTGAAATTTTTGGTGCCCTTCTCAAAACGAGATGAAAAGTCAGTCTGTTTGTCTGTTTGTTAGTCTGTTTGTTAGTATCAAAGCGTTGATTTAGCTTAAAAGTTTGAATGAGGACTTGTTTCCGATCAAAAATCTAGAAACGTTTGTTCTACGACTTTTTCGAAAAAAGCTAGTTTAGCGGGAAATCGCTAAAAACCGTTAAAATTAAAACCCCTATAGCATCCAAACGATGAGCTACAAACGTGATCAATGTATCGTTGGAAAGGTATTTTGAAGGGCTTTTAGGCAAACCTTCAAACTTTTTTTCTAAAGTGCATAGGTAAAAATCAACAGGTGAAATAAGATATTTTGTCCCAGACTTTGGCGGTTTTTGAGAAAACGACGCTAACGATTTTTTTAGCTTTCAATATGTTGTAGTGTGTAAAATTTCGCGTTTTTTGATATATGACACAAAAAATTTTACCAATGGGTTTGGAAGATATTACTTATTAACTGAATATACCATTTAACTTTACACTACTGCATGTACATATGCAGTATGTTAATGTACATGTAAATCGCCAAAAGCCACAGCATCAAAACAATAGAAGCTACAGACGTGATCTATACATCGTTGGAAATGTATTTTGAAGGGCTTTAAGCCTAGCTGTAAACTTTTTGCATAAAACCAGAGCTCGCAAAAAGTGGTCCCTTTTTGTAGGCAGTCATAAAAAAAGCTGGTTCTAGCTGACACTGAGGCAAAGGAAATCGAAGTAACACTTAAATTTCGTTTGTGCTCAATTCGATCAATGTTAAAAACACACAAATATTTTGTAGCTCACTTCATGTTTTCGTTCAACTGAGGCACTTCGACAAAAAATATTTTAAAAAGTGTTTTTTTTCCTAATTTTTGCTAATTTGCTTAAAAAAAACGATGGGTCGTGATTCAAATAAAGTTCATTCTTTTTTTAAAATTGACAAAAATTTAAAACAGTCGAAATGCAATGTGTGTGCCTCAAAATTATCAGGACACCATATTACAAATTTGAGACGACACTTAACGGCCAAGCATAAAGACATTTTTGATGCATTTAATGAGCAACATGTTGATAACAACGTGCAAAAAAATGTAAAAAAACGGAAAATAGCCTACGAAGCAAGCGCAGAGGCAATAACTGCCTCTGTAGTGAAAATTGTGACAACAGATGGCAGACCATTTTTACTACTGGACAGCGAAGGGTTTCGAGAAATTTTAAACCCTATTTACAATGCTCTTCAAATGTCACCGATCACATCCCGAAATATAATGGATCACATTCGAGCCAAAGAGATGGCTATAAAAGAAGACATAAAAACTTTGGTAAAACGCAGATTAATATCTCTGAAAATAGATGTGGCCACCAGGTTGGAAAAGTCCATCTTGGGTATTAATTTACAAATGTTCAATTCAACCTTGCAACAAAATGAGATTGTCGTCAAAACACTTGGAATGATCCAGCTATTTCAGTCACACACTGGACAGTACATTAAAAACAAAATTGTGGAGATTATTCAAGAATATGATATAGAAATAGATCAGATTTTTAGGTAAGGGTTGATGTATTAAAATAAGCATAAAAATGAATAATCATATTTTGTGTCCAGCATTACGTCAGACAACGGCAGAAACATGGTTAAGGCTATTGAGCTGTTAAATGATGATGCTACAGAAGATTCAATACACGATGAGAATAAGGACGAAGAGGTTTTGGAATTGCTAGACTCTATTGCGTTTCCAAATGTGCAACTTGTGCGATGCGCAGCACATACTCTGCAATTGTGCGTGTATGATGTTAACAAGCAAAGCGAAATCACTAAAAAAATTAATGCTTGCCGTCAAATACGTAAAGTTTTGCGAACTGGAAAATATAGGTACTGGTGTTTCTGTGTTATATGTAATCTCATATGACAATAAATCTGATTTTCTGCAGACGTACCTTGATGGAGAACGAGAAGCAGATTCCAACCCTGGATGTAACGACTAGATGGAATTCGACTTACTTGATGTTAGTAAAATTATTTGATTTAAAGGAGTTTACTAATGCGCAAAATAATTTCAATATTAAAATCGACTGGGACTGGGTTGAGCTGTACCTTGCAGCATTTAAGGACACATATGAAGCAACACTTAAATTGCAACAAGAGCAACTTGCATACAGCGATTTTTTTATACTGTGGATGGAGCTAAAGCTGAAATGTCAGAAAAGCCAAAACGTCATTACAAAAAAGTTATTAGCACAACTTCAAGCGCGCGAGAGTAAGTTGCTTCAAAACGAAGCATTATTGTCTGCTATATATATGGACCCACGGATCAATGTAATTTTAACCGAACAGCAAAAAGTGTTGGCTAAACAAAATTTAAAAAGAATTGCACTCCGCATTTTCAATTTAAATCAAGTAAGATATTACAAATTATTAATGCATAATATATTTAACTAAATAGCAATAACAACGTTTCTATTTTTATCAAGCCAAGTGATAAATCGAACTCTGAAAAACAGCCAAATTCAAATGAAGAACCTCCTTCAGCAAGCATTTCAGAGGAGAATTCACTTTTATCCGATTTTTTAGACAATATGGCAGATATCCCTAATTTTCAAGAAGATGAAACTTCTGAAAAAATTTCTAAAATTTACTTAGAAATTGAAAATTTCAATACAGCATATGGCCGTTTACCACTGAAAAGTGACTTGAAAAAATTTTATCACGGAGTGAAGTTAGCTAAGCTAGCTAAGGTGGTGTTAGCCACACCCGCAACTCAGGTGTCTGTAGAGCGATCGTTCTCTGCCCTTAATTATATTTTAAACGAAAAGCGAACATCCTTAACTGCAGAGAACATTAACTCAATTTTAATTGTTAAACTTAATACCTAATTAAAAAAAACTTTATTTATATTTGTTTTAATTTATTTAAAATAAGACACCTTTTGCTTCCACATCGTTTGTTCTGCTAAGTTTTCGATCGTTGAGCGTCAGTTTCACCTTCAAACTGGTTCGTTAGAGAGCTTGTCATATTTTTACTTACTGTTTAGTATAAAACACAAAGCTCAAAAGAATCAAAAATATGTGTTTTTTTTTAAGAGAGTGAGCGAGTCAGCTCCAATTTTCTCTGTCTTTTTGGTGAGCTGACAGCCTAAAAAAAATTGGTTGAGCATATTTTGCGAGCTCTGCATAAAACACAGGTAAAAAGCTTCAGGTGAAATAAGGTTTTTTTTCCCCACATTTCGGCGATTTAACAAAAATCTACGTTTCAAATAACGTTTCCTAACTCGAACTTCTCTAACTCGAATTTCTCTGTAACTCGAATTAAATGAGTGGCAGTAAAATTAATAGTCTTAGGAAAAAGAACTCTATAACTCGAATATTTCCCTAAATCGAACCTTTTCTTTGGATAATGGTGATTCGAGTTAGGGAAGTTCGACTGTATGTTATTTGTTGTAGCAATTCAATTTCGCGTTTTTGACTATAACACATAGCCGTCAAATTTCGATTGGGCAAGATATTACCTGTTAACTGAATATACCTTTTACCTTTACAATTCTGCATGTACACATGCAGTAGCATGCATACAGCAGCAGCAAAGTGTCATAGCAGCCAGAGTTTGAGAGTGCTACTAGCTTTTGCGCTTGGCATGTGTGTTTTAAGGGAACCAGTGTTGGCAGACAGTTTGTTTTAGCTTGTACAAAAAATAAACAAAGTTGATAGAATGAAATTTCAAAATTTTTGATATCTTATTCAAAAATTTCTGATATCTTATAAAAAAAACCCCCTTACGAGGTAAAAGTCTAGTGACGAAAACAGTTATATGCCCCAAAATTTCTGATATCCAATTTTGTGACGAATAATATTAAGTTTGACATAAAAATTATTTTAAAAAAAATTTTTGCATTCGGCACTGCGCAAAACATTGAGTTTTATTTGGTATGAAGAATTGAGACATTTTGGCGCAACGTGCCGAGTGCCAAAATTTTTTTTTAAAATAATTTTTATGTCAAACTTAATATTATTCGTCACAAAATTGGATATCAGAAATTTTGGGGCATATAACTGTTTTCGTCACTAGACTTTTACCTCGTAAGGAGGTTTTTTTTATAAGATACAATAGAGTGGCAAAAATGAGGTCTACCCTATGTACATTTATTGTTATGGTTAGAAAACAAGATTATGCCTGATCAGATTGATGGTATTATATCGGCAGAAATTCGAGATCCAAAACAGGATCCTCTGTTATACGATATTGTCAAATCAAATATGATTCATGGACCTTGCGGTAATATGAACCCAAGCTCTCCATGTATGAGTCAAGGAAAATGCATCAAAAAATATCCCCGACAGTTCTGTAAAGACAGTATAACGGGAAATGATGGTTATCCTCAATATCGACGAAGAGCCCCAAATGATAAAGGCCTTACTGCTAATGTTAAAGGAAACATTATTGATAATCGCTGGGTTGTACCTTACAATAGTGTGCTGTTACGAACATTTGAAGCACACATAAATGTAGAGTACTGCAGCTCTGTTAAGAGCATTAAATATGTTTGCAAATATGTAAATAAGGGCAGTGACCAAGATTCATATACTCTCGAAGATAAAAAAGATGAAGTTAAACTTTATGAGAGTGGTCGATATATAAGCAGTTCAGAAGCAGTATGGAGAATTCTAGCATTTCCCATACATGAACGGTTTCCGGCTATCTTTCAATTAAGTGTACATGTAGCGTGTAACCTTTAACCCAAAAAAACGCAATGAATTTGCTGAAAAGATCAACAATCCGTTTTAAACGACATTAACGGGTTTTTTTCAACTTTGCAAGGTTGACCCCTTTGCATAAACACTTTTGTATGTTGAAGTGCCGTCCTATTACATATGGACTAACAATAAGTTTCAACGAAGGAAGCGTGGGTCAGATGTCCCTAATTTTCCTGGAGTCAAAATGGATAGCACTTTGGGTCGAGTATACACTATACACCCCAACAATAGTGAATGCTTTTACTTAAGGCTTTTACTCCATGAGGTACGAGGTCCAACCTCATTCGTTGACCTAAAAACAGTAAACGGTGTTACCTATGACACTTTTCAATTAGCATGCAAAGCTTTAGGTTTACTTGAAGATGATAAGCACTGAGACTATACCATGGCCGAAGCTGCTCTCTGCCAACACCCAAATAAACTTCGAGAAATTTTTGCAATACTATTAGTATTTTGTCAAATATCTGATGCAGGGTCTCTGTGGGAGAGGTACAAGGAAAGTCTCTCCGAAGATATTTTTCACGAAATAAAATTAACAGGAGACCCTAATGTAGATTCTGCAGTTGTTGATAGAATTTATAATAAGTGTCTGATTCGAGTTGAAAATATAGGATTATCAATAGGAGGCGAGTGCTTAACAAAGTATGGTTTGACTGCCCCAAACAGATCTGAAGAATCCATAAATAATCACTGCGGACGGCAGTCCGCGCTAGTGACGAAAGCAGCACGAAGGGTGCGAAGGCGACTAGCATATATACACAGGAAGAATGGAAAATTTGCTATGACTGGTGTAGACTATGGTGTAATAGGGAGGGAAAAAATTTAAATTATTGGAGCTAATGGGGCCGTTGGAGCCTTTTTGAATTTTCTTTGAATTTTTTACAATTTTCATTAAAAATACGCGTCGAATGACACCTCGATCATCGAAATCGGACAACTGGTTCGAAAGATAATTAATTTTGAAATTTTTGGTGCCCTTCTCAAAACGAGATGAAAAGTCAGTCTGTTTGTTTGTTAGTATCAAAGCGTTGATTTAGCTTAAAAGTTTGAATGAGGACTTGTTTCCGATCAAAAATCTAGTAACGTTTGTTCTACGACTTTTTCGAAAAAAAGCTAGTTTAGCGGGAAATCGCTAAAAACCGTTAAAATTAAAACCTTTATAGCATCCAAACGATATGAGCTACAGACGTAATCTATATATCGTTGGAAAGGTATTTTGAAGGGCTTTTAGGCAAACCTTCAAACTTTTTTTCTAAAGTGTATAGGTAAAAATCAACAGGTGAAATAAGATATTTTGTCCCAGATTTTGGCGGTTTTTGAGAAAACGACGCTAACGATTTTTTTTAGCGTTTTTTGATATATGATAGAAAAAATTTTACCGATGGGTTTGGAAGATATTACTTATTAACTGAATATACCTTTTACCTTTACACTACTGCATGTACATATGCAGTATGTTAATGTACATGTAAATCGCCAAAAGCCACAGCATCCAAACAATAGAAGCTACAGATATGATCTATATACCGTTGGAAATGTATTTTGGAGGGCTTTAAGCCTAGCTGTAAACTTTTTTGCTTAAAACACAGGTAAAAAGCTTCAGGTGAAATAAGGTTTTTTTTCCCCACATTTCGGCGATTTAAGAAAAATCTACGTTTCAAATGAGTTTTAAATACAGTTGAACTTTCCTAACTCGAACTTCTCTAACTCGAATTTCTCTGTAACTCGAATTAAATGAGTGGCAGTAAAATTAATAATTATAATAATAAATATTTCCCTAACTCGAACCTTTTCTTTGGATAATGGTGATTCGAGTTGGGGAAGTTCGACTGTATGTTATTTGTTGTAGCAATTCAATTTCGCGTTTTTGACATATAACACATAGCCGTCAAATTTCGTTTGGGCAAGATATTACCTGTTAACTGAATATACCTTTTACCTTTACACTTCTGCATGTACATATGCAGTAGCATGCATACAGCAGCAGCAAAGTGTCATAGCAGCCAGAGTTTGAGAGTGCTACTAGCTTTTGCGCTTGGCATGTGTGTTTTAAGGGAACCAGTGTTGGCAGACAGTTTGTTTTAGCTTGTACAAAAAATAAACAAAGTTGATAGAATGAAATTTCAAAATTTCTGATATCTTTTTCAAAAATTTCTGATATCTTATAAAAAAACCTCTTTACGAGGTAAAAGTCTAGTGACGAAAACAGTTATATGCCCCAAAATTTCTGATATCCAATTTTGTGAGGAATAATATTAAGTTTGACATAAAAATTATTTTAAAAAAAATTTTTGCATTCGGCACTGCGCAAAACATTGAGTTTTATTTGATATGAAGAATTGAGACATTTTGGCGCAATGTGCCGAGTGCCAAAATTTTTTTTAAAATAATTTTTATGTCAAACTTAATATTATTCGTCACAAAATTGGATATCAGAAATTTTGGGGCATATAACTGTTTTCGTCACTAGACTTTTACCTCGTAAAGAGGTTTTTTTATAAGATATGGAATATCTCAGAGAAATAAGTTATGAACACAATGAAATTATTGTTATTAATAACGAAAATTTGCTAACTACTGAGCAAAATGAGGTATATAAAAAATATTGATCAGCGTTGAAGCTGAAAATGGCAAAACATTTTTATTAAATTTATTGTTGGCAAAAGTTCGTCAAAATAAAAATATTGTCATAGCTGCTGCGTCTTCTGGTATTGCTGCAACATTGCTTACTGGAGGTCGGACAGCGCACTCCGCATTTAAGCTTCTATTTGATATAATGCGTGAAGAGGTTCCGCATTGCAAAATTTCTAAGCAATCCAATACGGCTATGGTCTTAAAAGATTGTAAGCTAATTGTTTGGGATGAGTGTACTATGGCTCATAAGGGTGGCTTTGAGGCACTAAATATAACTTTACAAGACCTCCGGGATAATAATCTTTTAATGGGAGGCATCACAGTTCTCTTAGCTGGGGACTTTCGACAAACGCTTCCAGTTGTGCCCCGTGGAACAAGAGCCGATGAGATAAAATCGTGTCTAAAATCTTCAGTTTTGTGGCCCACTATAAAAAAAATAGCGCTTTCGAAAAATATGCGCGTACACTTAAAAGGTGATACAGATGCTAACTTTTTTTTCCAAATCTTTACTTAGAATAGGAGATGGTAAATTTAAAACAGTCGATGACAAAGTGACCATACCATCATGTTTGGCAACTGTTGTTCCCTCTCTTGAAGATCTCATTTCAAAAATATATCCCTTTGCATATTTCTGAGAAATCATTAGATTGGCTATCTGAGCGAGCCATATTAACTGCAAGAAATGAAAGAGCTGTTTCAATAAATGATTTACTTTTAAAATCATTTAATGGTCAAGAAATGACATACAAATCTATTGACTCAGTCATTAATGTTGACGATTCTGTTCATTATCCAGTCGAGTTTCTCAACAAGCAAAATCCACCAGGATTTCCATTGCATAATCTTTCTCTTAAAGTCGGTGCACCAATAATGTTGATGCGAAACTTAAAACCGCCAAAACTATGCAACGGAACAAGATTGCAAATAAAAGCTCTTCATAAATATTTAATTGAAGCCATTGTTTTTACTGGTTGCGCCAAAGGGGAAACCGTACACATACCAAGAATACCTTTTATAACGAATAACCAGCCCTTTGAGTTTAAGAGACTACAATTTCCTGTAAAAGTCTGTTTCGCTATAACAATAAATAAGTCACAGGGGCAGACATTAAGCTGGCTGGACTAGACCTAAGAGATGATTGTTTCTCTCATGGTCAATTATATGTGGCCTGCTCAAGAGTTAGTTCTGTTAGCAACTTATTTATTTTGACCCCAGATGGCAAAACAAAAAATGTTGTTTACAGGGAAGTATTACAGTAACCAAAGACCTGCATCGGTTGTAGTTTATCTACTTGAAGATAAAATCTCTCAATAGTTGCAAAACTATTGTAACTTTTGAGCAGAGCTTTTATAAAAAAATATATGAAAATATTTTTGAAAAGCCATTAGATTGGATATCTTAGCCAACAACAATAACACTGGACTAAGTCATTGATATTAACAATGCTGTCCATTATACTATCTAGTTCTAAACAATCAGAATCTACGAGGACTTCCATTGTATGGATGTAAGTGGATTATACCTATTGAGGATACCACATTATAAAAAAATGCGCCAAATCCTTTACCTCTGTGGTGTGTAAAGTGCGAAGTTTAGTTTAAAATAAATAGACATGCACGTCAGTGCAGTTTGAGTTCATGGTTCATTCTGTTTTATTCTTTCAGCATAAAGTTCGTTCTTAGCCTAATGTACATATCTTATAAAAAAAACCTCTTTACGAGGTAAAAGTCTAGTGACGAAAACAGTTATATGCCCCAAAATTTCTGATATCCAATTTTGTGACGAATAATATTAAGTTAGACATAAAAATTATTTTCAAAAAAAATTTTGGCACTCGGCACATTGCGCCAAAATGTCTTAATTCTTCATACCAAATAAAACTCAATGTTTTGCGCAGTGCCGAATGCAAAAATTTTTTTTTAAATAATTTTCATGTCAAACTTAATATTATTCGTCACAAAATTGGATATCAGAAATTTTGGGGCATATAACTGTTTTCGTCACTAGACTTTTACCTCGTAAAGAGGTTTTTTTATAAGATATCAGAAATTTTTGAATAAGATATCAGAAATTTTGAAATTTCATTCAATCAACTTTGTTTATTTTTTGTACAAGCTAAAACAAACTGTCTGCCAACACTGGTTCCCTTAAAACACACATGCCAAGCGCAAAAGCTAGTAGCACTCTCAAACTCTGGCTGCTATGACACTTTGCTGCTGCTGTATGCATGCTACTGCATGTGTACATGCAGAAGTGTAAAGGTAAAAGGTATATTCAGTTAACAGGTAATATCTTGCCCAATCGAAATTTGACGGCTATGTGTTATAGTCAAAAACGCGAAATTGAATTGCTACAACAAATAACATACAGTCGAACTTCCCTAACTCGAATTACCATTATCCAAAGAAAAGGTTCGATTTAGGGAAATATTCGAGTTATAGAGTTCTTTTTCCTAAGATTATTAATTTTACTGCCACTCATTTAATTCGAGTTACAGAGAAATTCGAGTTAGAGAAGTTCGAGTTAGGAAACGTTATTTGAATCGTAGATTTTTGTTAAATCGCCGAAATGTGGGGAAAAAAAACCTTATTTCACCTGAAGCTTTTTACCTGTGTTTTATGCAAAAAGTTTACAGCTAGGCTTAAAGCCCTTCAAAATACATTTCCAACGATGTATAGATCACGTCTGTAGCTTCTATTGTTTTGATGCTGTGGCTTTTGGCGATTTACATGTACATTAACATACTGCATATGTACATGCAGTAGTGTAAAGGTAAAAAGTATATTCTGTTAATAAGTAATATCTTCCAAACCCATTGGTAAAATTTTTTGTGTCATATATCAAAAAACGCGAAATTTTACACACTACAACATATTGGAAGCTAAAAAAAATCGTTAGCGTTGTTTTCTCAAAAACCGCCAAAATCTGGGACAAAATATCTTATTTCACCTGTTGATTTTTACCCATGCACTTTAGAAAAAAAGTTTGAAGGTTTGCCTAAAAGCCCTTCAAAATACCTTTCCAACGATACATAGATCACGTCTGTAGCTCATATCGTTAGGGGTTTTAATTTTAACGGTTTTTAGCGATTTCCCGCTAAACTAGCTTTTTTTCAAAAAAGTCGTAGAACAAACGTTTCTAGATTTTTGATCGGAAACAAGTCCTCATTCAAACTTTTAAGCTAAATCAACGCTTTGATACTAACAAACAGACAAACAGACTGACTTTTCATCTCGTTTTGAGAAGGGCACCAAAAATTTCAAAATTAATTATCTTGTGAACCAGTTGTCTGATTTCGATGATCGAGGTGTCATTCGACGCGTATTTTTAATCAAAATTGTAAAAAATTCAAAGAAAATTCAAAAAGGCTCCAACGGCCCCATTAGCTCCAATAATTTAAATTGTTCCCCTCCCACTTACACCTGTTTATCTCACGAAAAAGGTGAGTTTCTAAAAGTCTTAGTATGCACATTTTTATGTTAAGTTAATACCTTTCGATCGGCATATAACTCGACCTGATCGGACAGTCATAGCAAATTTTCCATTCTTCCTGTGTATATATGCTAGTCGCCTTCGCACCCTTCGTGCTGCTTTCGTCACTAGCGCAGACTGCCGTCCGCAGTGATATATTTATAAATATATTTCGATCTTGCTGTAATCGGAAGTACAAAATGTTTCATCTGCCGCAAAAAGAATTCACCACTTGCAAGCAGTATCTTTCCACATGCACTGCAAGCAGTGCAAGTAGTGTGCATGCAGTAGTATACATGCAGTAGTGTAAAGGAAAAAGGTATATTCAATCAACAGGTAATCTTGCCTAAACGAATTTTGACAGATAGGTGTTGTATGTCAAAAGACGCGGAATTAAATTGTCTACAACATTCTACATATTTACAAGTGATTTGATGTGTAGATTTTTCTTAAATCGCCAAAATGTGGACAAAAATACCTTATTTCACCTGTGGCTGTTTACCTATTTTCTTAAAAAAACTTTGAAGGTATGTCTAATAGCCCTTAGAAATACCTTTTAAATGATATATAGATCACATCTGTAGCTTCTATCGTTTGGATGCTATGGGGTTTAGTTTTAGCGGTTTTTAGCGATTTCCCGCTAAACTTGCGATTTTTCGAAAAAGTCGTAGAACAAACGTTTCTAGATTTTTGAGCGGGACCAAGTCCTCATTCAAACTTTTAAGCTAAATCAACGATTTGATCCAAACAAACAAACAGACAAACAGACAAACAGACAAACAGACAAACAAACAAACAAACAAACAGACTGACTTTTCATCTCGTTTTGAGAAGGGCACCAAAAATTTAAAAATAATTTATCTTTTGAACCAGTAGTCGGATGTTGATGATTGAGGTGTCATTCGACGCGTATTTTTATGAGAAATATTAAAAAATTAAAAATGTTGACCAAAAGGCTCCAGCGGCCCCATTAGCTCCAATCATTTAAATTTTGCCCCTCCTACTTACACCTGTTTATCTCACGAGCCAGGTGAGTTTTCAGAAGTCTTAGTATGCACGTTTGTAAGTTAAATTGATACCTTTCGATCGGTATATAACTCAACCTGATCGGACAGTCATAGCAAATTTTCCATTCTTCCTGTGTATATATGCTAGTCGCCTTCGCACCCTTCGTGCTGCTTTCGTCACTAGCGCGGACTGCCGTCCGCAGTGATATGTTCTTATATATAAAGCCGCACAGCTGCGCTTATATCTTTATGTATTGCTTAGCGAGAGAGAGTCTTATGCACATGTGTATATATGTGTTTGTCATAAGTGGTCAGCGTGAGAATGCTGACCAAGCGTTTTGGGCCTAACTCGTAAGAGGGCGATCATATTACGCGCTCGCTTGGGTTGGTTTGTTTGTTTGTCTTAATTGCAACAATGTGTTGCTGCTATTTGCATGCTTACATAAAATGTTATGTACAGTATGCCTTCGCTATATGTAACTCATATGTGCATACTACATCTCCCTCCTTTTGAAAAATGACGTAATACAATGGAGTTATTTTACTTATTTAATTAGTTTCTTATTTATTTTTATTATTATTATATATATTTTTTTTTTATATATTTATTTTGTTGTTTTTTCTATATATATATATTTTTAAATATATATATATATATATATATATATATATATATATATATATATATATATATATATATATATATATATATATATATATATATATATATATAGTATAAATTTTTGTGTATTAATCATAAATTTAAATTTTTTTTTTATATTTATTTTTTTTTTTGTTATACTGTATTTTTGCATGCTTGATTATGAATTAAAAATTTTTAATGTGTCCTTATGGACTGTTTGAGTTTTATTCTTATTTCCGGAAATAACTATATTATAAACATTCTAACTCTCTCTGTGTTCAGTCGTGTTTTTGTGTGCTCCGTAATATTTCTTGTTTTTAGTGCATTTCTTCACGTAAATATTATAAAGTGTTTGTCTTGTTGTAATAACTACGTAGTCGGTGTCTTTTTGGTGCATTTAATGTGTTAAAACAGTGATTGTCTTCAATAATTACACCAAGCTAATTTGTGTTTTCAATTTTGGGCATCAAAGTATTTTGTTTTTGTTTATTTTTCTTTCTTTCTGCTTTTGTTTGGGTAATTAACAGCTGTTAACTTGCTCTCTCGCGCTCAGTGTCGCTCTTCGTGCTCTCACTGATAATCTGTTGTAGCGCTTGCAAGCATTGTCTGTGTTTGCTCACTCATTCTTTTTCTGTTGCTTTGTGCGTGCATTCTGCACTTCAAGCGGCCGTTTGTGAACAAGCTTTGTTTTTGTTGTTGCCTGTCATCTCTTTTTGTGCTTTGCATTTCGATTAGCATTCCCTGAGAGAATACCACTTTACTTTTCTTTTCATAGTCGACTATAAAATACCCTGTTTTATTATGTCGTCTGATCTAATCTGTTTTTATAATAAGTGTCATGGACCTGATCCTAAGCAAGAATTTATTTCTTGCTTCTTTTGTGACCGGACTTTTCACTTGAAATGAGCTGGTATCATGGTGAAAGTCAAAGATTGTCTTGAGAAGAACAATGGTTTGAGATGGCGCTGTGATACTTGCCGGGACATAGAGGTGCAAGTTCGTAAATTTATGGAGCGAACTAGAGATAGTTTCAAGGACTTGTCGAAGATATTTCATAAGGCAAATGTCCTCTTTTCTGATATGGAGAACTTATTTAATAATTCATCCTTATTAAATGAGCCTCCTAAACGTAAAAAGAGTAGTTCTGCTCCGCGCCAGGCGCAGTTATCATTTTCAATCCCGCAATTAGACCTGGGTCTGCAGCCATCTATTGTTAACTCTCAGCCATCTACTTTTCAGCAAGCTAGGACTGACCATAACCCACTCGATAGTGCAGTTTCCGTCTCACCTGCCCCGTCTGTTCCCAATAGAGTAAAATCAAATTCCACTCCAGTTGTTACGGCAGCCAATACTTTGACTGTCGTACCTCCTCGCGTGTCTAAGCCCCTCCAAGGCGTTCCTCCCCCGAAGCCCATGAAGCATGTCTTTGTTTCTAGGCTTGCCAAAGATCAGTCCTCGTATGATGTTAAGGCTTACATCCAAAACATTATACAGGATCCTGATATTTTGGTGGATAAATTTAATTTTAATTACCCTGGGGAAATCTCTTCGTTCAAGATATCGTGTTCGGAAAAGGTTTTTGACAAGATTTGTCATCAACACTTCTGGCCCGAACATATCTTTGTTGCAGAATACAAGGGAAATTCTACTCGAAAGAGAGATCGGGCTCCGATCTCAGGTGCTGGTTCCTCTCCATCTGCTTCATCTTCAAATGAAGCATCAAAGAACTAACTTCCTCTTTAACTCTTGCCTATCAAAATGTACGAGGCCTTAATAGTAAACTCTCTAATCTATATCTTAATAGTCATTCTTTTGATTTCGATGTCATCGGACTTTTCTATTTTTTCGTCCAAATACTCTATATATAGATGTGATCGTACAGCTCGTAAAGGTGGCGGAGTGATGTTGGCCGTGGATTCTAATCTGTCCTCCGAACCTATTTCAACCACATTAAATTTTGACATTGAGTTTATTTGTGTGAAAGTTTCTTTTCTTAAATTTTCAATCTATTTAACATGTTCTTATATTCCACCCCTTTCTGATAACACTTTATATGATAGTCACCTGACTGCTATTAAATTTATATCATCTTTACTTTCTCACACTGACTTGCTTTTTGTCTTAGGTGATTTTAATCTTTCAGATGTTCGATGGTTTTCCTCAAATGACTCGCATTCACTTTTTCCTGATAGCTCTCATGAATTTATTGACGGACTTTCTGAGCTTTCTTTGGTGCAAATCAATCCTGTGTGCAATTCTATTAACAGAACACTTGACCTGTTATTCGTATTGGACTCTGATAATGGCATCATATCCATGATTGATCCATTGGTAACTCCGGAAGACCCTTACCACCCAACTCTAAACGCACATATTAATTTACCTTTGTGGCCTGTTGTTCTATCATCTCAGCCACTTGAGCGAGTACGGAGTTTTTGTAAAACTGATTTTAATAAGTTAAACACTCTGATTTCATGTTCTGATTGGTCTCAAATATACACATGTTCTGACTTGGATAATGCCATTATGCTTTTTTATAATACTCTTAACTCTTTTTTTGACATCTGTGTTCCACTTGTATCACCAATTAGTTGCAATAGACCTCCTTGGTTCTCTAGAGAATTATCACATTTAAAAAATGTGAAATCCAAGCAATTTAAAAAGTATAAAAAATCTGGAAATCCTTATGATTTCTCACGATATTTAATTACCTGCTCTAGTTTTCTAGTTCTTAACTCACAATGTTATAATAATTACTTGCGACGTTGTAAGCTTGAATTCTCTAAAGATCCGAAGCAATTCTACAAATTTGTAAACTCTAAACGTAAAGCCTCATCATTACCATCTTCTGTTGTCTTCAACGATATTCAAGCTAATACTGATCAATCCATAGCAGATTTGTTTGCTGACTTTTTCCAAACTACTTATTCTACGAGTAGTTTCCGTGTTGGCCAGCCTTACCCGTATAGGTTAAGCTGTTCTAACTGTATTTACAGCCCTCTAATCACAGAAAGCTCGCTTCTTTGCGATCTTAAATCGATTAAGCCAGTGCACGCACCAGGTCCCGATGGTGTGCCTGCGTCTGTACTTAAGTACTGTGCAGAATCGTTATGCAGATCATTACATAAGTTGTTTACTTTGTCCGTTGATTCCTCCTCTTTCCCAGCGCTTTGGAAAGATTCTTATATTATTCCTCTTCATAAAAAGGATATTAAGTCCGATGCTCAGAACTATAGGGGTATTTCCAAGTTGTCTGCTATTCCGAAGATGTTTGAGAAAATTATAACCTCACATCTTCAACACTTATGTAGCTCTATTATCTCACCTACTCAACACGGGTTTATGAGATGTAGATCTACAACCACTAACCTACTAGAGTTTACTTCCTTAGTGAATAAAGGGTTCAAGAAAAAGATGCAAACTGATGTTATTTATACTGATTTTAGTAAAGCTTTTGATTCCGTTAACCACTCTCTACTCATTCATAAGATTGATCTTCTTGGTTTTCCATACAATCTTCTTCTTTGGATTTCAAATTATTTAAGTAACAGAACACAAAGAGTTATTTTTAAAAATTCATTTTCAAAGTCAGTTAAAGTTACTTCGGGAGTACCGCAAGGTAGTCATCTTGGTCCACTACTCTTTACGTTATTTATAAATGATCTTCCATCTTTATTATCTCACTCCCATGCTATCATGTATGCGGATGACGTCAAGCTTTGTTTATCGTATAGCGATCCTTCTTCTTTTAGTCTCTTGCAAGCAGACTTAAATGCTTTCCATCTCTGGTGCCAAGATAATTTATTAAATCTCAATAGTTCGAAATGTAAAGTTATGACTTTCTATAGATCTTCCCGCATTATTTCACAGTACTCACTTAATGGCATTATATTGGAATGCTTAAATGATTCCGAAAGATCAGTTAATGACCTGGGTATAGTTCTAGATCATAGACTGAAATTTGATAAGCATATTGCTATAGCTGTCAATAAAGCAATGGGAGTTCTCGGGTTTATTAAGCGATGGTCCAAGGAATTTGATGATCCCTTTACTACTAAACTTCTTTACACGTCTCTTGTGCGTCCAATTCTTGAATATGGATCATGTGTGTGGTCTCCTCAATATGAATCCCATCGTGCCAGGATAGAGTCGGTTCAAAAAAAATTTTTAATTTTTGCTTTACGCGGCTTGAGTTGGAACTCGGAAATGCAGTTGCCTTCGTATTCTAGTAGACGTCTCTTACTCAATCTTCCCTCTCTTACTAACCGTAGAATTATGCTTGGAGTAATGTTCATCCACAAATGACTGCACGGTCATATAGACTCGGCTAATTTGTTGGAAGAAATAACCTTCAATGTACCTTCTAGAGTAACTCGTAACTTTATTCCTTTATATCTCCAACGTTGTTTCACTAACTGGGAATTGCACGAACCTCTTCGTACTCTGTGTGCAGATTATAATAGACTGTACCCTACGATTAGTTTCGAGTGTTCTCGGCTCACTATTAAAGCCTCTATATTATCATGTCTAACTAATATAACCAACTAACTACTCATTAATATCATTTTGGTCTGATTGGGTTTTTCTGGGTTTTCCCCAATCCTAGCAACAAATGTTGGGCCAATCATTTTCTTTTTCATTTTAGATTCCCCAGAGAATAAAAGAATTTTAGAATTTTATAATCTTAATTTTAAACTTCATTTTAATTTATTTTGTAATTTAAATATATATATTATATAATTTTAATGTATTATTTGCTGTGTCGGCTGCTTTTAGCCAGACAATAAATAAATAAATAAATAAATCCCTATCTTCTATTTTTTCTACTCTATAGGGCCCTGTGTATTTAAAATCTAGTTTATGTCCTACTTAATTTTTTAATAAAACCTTATCTCCTATAGATAAATTTAATTCCTTACTATTTAAGTCAAATAGCTCCTTATTTTTCATCTTATTTAATTCGAGCATATTTCTTGCTCTTTTGTATGCTACTTCTAATCTATACTTACTCTCCTTAGCATAATCATCTATTTTATATATTGGTTCTATGTTTGCTATGCTATTGAAGTACTTTGGTAGATTACTAGTCTTACCAAATACTAATTCATACGGACAATAATTATGTGCCGTAGAAGGGGTCGTATTAAAACAATAGACAAAGTATTGGAGCCATACGTCCCAATCAGTTTTATCAACTGATATATACGTATAAGATCGTATGTATTCGTTAAAAGTTCTGTGACTTCTTTCGACTGTTCCAACTGTCTGGTGATGATGTGCAGTTGATGTTATGTTGTCTATTTTCATAAACTTGCACAAATCATTTATAATTGAATTCTTGTATTCTGTTCCCATGTCCGTAATGAACGTCTTCATTGGACCGTACTTTAGAATATAAGATTGGAATATACCTTTGGCTACTGTACTAGCGTTTTTGTTTGGTATTGGTATCGCGACTAGGTATTTAGTCAAGTCATAAATTAATGTGATTGCGTACTCATTACCATTATCAGATTTGGGTAGCGGACCAATTGTGTCCACTATAACCCTATCAAACGCATGTACAGGTGTATCAGTTATAATTAATGGGGTTTTACTATGCTTAGTTATTTTAGCTTTCTGGCATTTGTGACATTTACGTATGTACTCAGTAATATCTCGAGTCATACCTTTCCAAAAGTAATGTCGTTTGACCTTGGCCAAGGTTTTTGTAATGTCAGTATGACCTCCTTGTATTGGGTCGTCATGTAGTGTAGACAATATAGCTTCTTTTTCTTTATTATTTGTTATTGTGGTCACCGGGTTGAGTAGCGCTACCCTTAATTTAGTCAATATTTTATTGCCCATATTTTTTAAATTATCTATTGAAATTGTATCAAAGATATTTTCCCACGGTGCCATTTCAATTGGTTTATTTTCAATATACCGGCTTCATTTTCGAGCCTTGGGAATAGTTGACCTAAGTCAATATTTCCATTTGTATATAGATCACCAATGTCAATTCTTGCAATAATTTTCTTGCCATGTTTAAAGAAACATAGCGTATCTTTTATATGCAAGGTCACTACTTTACGTACCTCGTCATTGTTAATGACTTCGTATACGTTGGGCTGTGAAGCTTTTTCTGTAGATTGCCTTGGCAATTCTACCTAATATTTTCCTGCGCAGGAATTTTGTCTACTTTGATATCTTGTAGTGACTTCGTGGATTGCCCCTATTATTTCTTGTAGTTGTTTGATGGTTATTCTTGATAACGCATCGGCTACGAAATTATCTTTACCCTTCAGATATTCTACCGTAAAGTTATATTCCTCTAATTCAAGCCTCATACGTGCTAATTTTGAACTTGGATTTACCATTGAAAATAAGTAGGTTAGCGGTCTATGGTCAGTTTTAACCGTGAAATGGTTACCATAAATATATGGTCGGAAATGCGTTATTGCCCAATGAATAGCCACTAATTCTTGCTCAGTAGTACTCTTGTTACTTTCTCCTTTAGTAAAGGATCTTGATGCGTATGCAATTGGAAGTTGGAGTCCATTATGGTTTTGAGTTAAAACCGCTCCACACGCTTGCTTACTTGCATCAGCTATTATGCAGAATTCTTTAGCGAAATCTGGATATTGTAACAAGGTTGGGTTTATAAGAGCCGTTTTGAGGTGATCGAAGGCATTCTGGCATTCAGATGTCCATTCGAACTTAACGTCTTTTTTACATAATCTTGTTATGTGACGTGAATAGTCTGCAAAATTTTTAATAAAGCGCCTATAGTAATTGCAAAATGCAACGAATTGTCTAGCGCTGTCCGCATCATGTGGGACTGGGTAGTTCTTTATGACGTCGTATTTTTTGTCGTCTGGCAAGATTCCTTTATCAGTGCATTTATGTCCCAAAAATGTGACTTCGTGCATGAAAAATGAACATTTTTCTGGATGTAGTTTCAGGTTGAATTTCCTACATTTGTCAAAAACTTCAGTTAAGTTTTTGACCATATGTTTTTCGGAACAACCGATTACTATCAGATCATCCATATAAAGGAAAGCCTGAGATGGTTCGAGACCAGAAAATGCTATTGTCATCATTCTTTGAAAGGAGTTTGGGGCTATTTTCAAGCCAAATGGTAATCGCGTAAAGCGATACGAGCCATTGCTCTTTGAAAATTATATCTCTAGAACTTTTTTCGAGTTCGATTTGGTGAAAGCCAGACATTAAGTCTAGGCATGAAAAATATTTTGCTCTACCTAGCTGACCTAGGATATCATCAATTCTCGGTAGCGGAAATTTATCGGACAATAGCTTTTTATTAATTTGACGATAGTCAATTACTAATCATCATTTCTTCTTGTCAGAGTCCGGAAGGGACTTCTTCGGAACTAATAAAAGTGGGCTATTATACTCTGAGGCTGATGGTTTGACTATTTTGTCGTCTATTAATTTTTGCACTTGGGCTTGAATTTCTTGTACTTGGCTGTGAGGACTTCTATAATTTTTTATGTATACGGGCTCATCATCCTTCAATTTAAGCTTTTGCTTGTAAAAATTATTAGTTGTTATCGATTCGGTTTTTAGTCCGAATATGTCGGTATATCTGGTGCATAAATCTTTTAATTGATTTTTAAATAAAGGTGGAAAGTTTTTGATTAATTTTTCCATAACGAAGTTGTCTCTTCCTTCGTTGGTTTCTTTTACTATATCATAATTGTTCAAAGTTTCATATTTTATTTTATTTAAGTTTACTATCTTATTGGTATTTGTTGTATTTATAATACGGACGTATGTATTTTTGTGATTGGATATCGTGTTTGCGATGTAAATTCCTTCATCAATTTCTTGATTTAATATAAGAATTTGATTTTGTATTGAGGAAATTTGTATTTCACGGACAACTTCGGAACGAGCTGGGAGTACTGTGGCATTATTGTCACAAGTATGAAGTATTTGTAATCGAATTGGATAATTTAAGTTGTTTGGGCGAAGAAAAAGTGAGTCGCCACTTTGAGTGAAATCTAGTTGGCAATTATATTGTTTTATAAAATCTATGCCTAGTATGCCATCACTCGGTATTGGGAAATTTTGTTCGACTAAATGAAAGTTATGTGGAATTATATATTTGCCTGTAGTGAGTTCTATAAAGGCTAAGCCTTTTGAAGGAATTATGCCTTCGCCAATACCCGATATTTGGGTAGTAATTGTTTCGTTTACATTGTCGAATATATCTATATTTTCTTTTAATATGGATATATCTGCACCAGTATCTACTAACAGTGTAATTGATTTACCTGTTCTTTCATTCTTAATTTTACAAATATGCTAAGATTAAGGTTGATGGTTTTTATTGAGCCATTTATTGGCTCTGAACATCTGAGGGGGTCTGTTGGTTTTCCGAGTTACCTTGAGTTACTTGGACATTACCTCTATTGTTACTGTTCTGGTTTTGGTAGCCACCTCGGTTTGAATTGTTTCTACCTCGGTTGCCACCTCGGTAATTTCCTCTGAAATTACCCCTATTGATGTTATTGCCATTATAGTGGAAATTACCATTGCCGCGGCTATTGCCTCTACCTCTTTGGTTGTTACGGCTGTAATTTCCACGATCGTTTCTGTCTTTGTAGTACAATATTGTACTTGGGCTTCCAGTTATTTCAGTGCTGCATTGGATATATTTACCCATAGCATCATCACTGCGGACGGCAGTCCGCGCTAGTGACGAAAGCAGCACGAAGGGTGCGAAGGCGACTAGCATATATACACAGGAAGAATGGAAAATTTGCTATGACTGTCCGATCAGGTCGAGTTATATACCGATCGCAAGGTATTAACTTAACTTACAAATGTGCATACTAAGACTTTTAGAAACTCACCTGGTTCGTGAGATAAACAGGTGTAAGTGGGAGGGGAAAAATTTAAATTATTGGAGCTAATGGGGCCGTTGGAGCCTTTTTGATTTTTATTTTAATTTTTTACTATTCTAATCAAAAATACGCGTCGAATGACACCTTGATCATCAAAATCCGATCACTGGTTCAGAAGATAATTAATTTTGAAATTTTTGGTGCCCCTTTCAAAACGAGATGAAAAGTCAGTCTGTTTGTTTGTCTGTTTGTTTGGATCAAATCGTAAATTTAGCTTAAAAGTTTGAATGAGGACTTGTTCCCGATCAAAAATCTAGAAACGTTTGTTCTACGACTTTTTCGAAAAAAAGCTAGTTTAGCGGGAAATCGCTAAAAACCGTTAAAATTAAAACCCCTATAGCATCCAAACGATATGAGCTACAGACGTGATCTATGTATCGTTGGAATGGTGTTTTGAAGGGCTTTTAGGCAAACCTTCAAACTTTTTTTCTAAAGTGCATAGGTAAAAATCAACAGGTGAAATAAGATATTTTGTCCCAGATTTTGGCGGTTTTTGAGAAAACGCTGCCTACGATTTTTTTTAATTTGCAATATGTTTGAGCTTGTAAAATTTCGCGTTTTTTGATATATCATTCATAAATTTATGTTGATTGGTTTGGAAGACATAAACTATTAACTGAATATATACGTTTTACTTTGAATTGAAATAGGACAGCAGCAGCAATTACATTTGACTAACAGTCCAGTAACAATGAAATCTATAATTAGACAGTCGTTCTTAATGATCGCCAGTGGCGCAAAGTGTAGAGCGTCCGATTTTTTCATGAATTCTCAGCTCGGGTTTCGGGTTCAAATCCTGGCACGGACAAAACTTTTTTTTTTTTTTATGTTTAAATGCAATTAATTTGAAACGTTTGTTCTACGACTTTTTCGAAAAAAAGCTAGTTTAGCGGGAAATCGCTAAAAACCGTTAAAATTAAAACCCCTATAGCATCCAAACGATATGAGCTACAGACGTGATCTATGTATCGTTGGAAAGGTATTTTGAAGGGCTTTTAGGGCTTTCAAACTTTGTTCTAAAGTGCATAGGTAAAAATCAATAGGTCAAATAAGATATTTTGTCCCAGATTTTGGCGGTTTTTGAGAAAACGACGCTAACGATTTTTTTTAGCTTTCAATATGTAGTAGTGTGTAAAATTTCCCGTTTTTTGATATATGACACAAAATTTTACCGATGGGTTTGGAAGATATTACTTATTAACTGAATATACTTTTTACCTTTACACTACTGCATGTACATATGCAGTATGTTAATGTACATGTAAATCGCCAAAAGCCACAGCATCCAAACAATAGAAGCTACAGATGTGATCTATATATCGTTGGAAATGTATTTTGAAGGGCTTTAAGCCTAGCTGTAAACTTTTTTGCATAAAACACAGGTAAAAAGCTTCAGGTGAAATAAGGTTTTTTTTCCCCACATTTCGGCGATTTAAGAAAAATTTACGTTTCAAATAAGTTTTAAATACAGTTGAACTTTCCTAACTCGAACTTATCTAACTCGAATTTCTCTGTAACTCGAATTAAATGAGTGGCAGTAAAATTAATAATCTTAGGAAAAAGAACTCTATAACTCGAATATTTCCCTAACTCGAACCTTTTCTTTGGATAATGGTGATTCGAGTTAGGGAAGTTCGACTGTATGTTATTTGTTGTAGCAATTCAATTTCGCGTTTTTGACTATAACACATAGCCGTCAAATTTCGTTTGGGCAAGATATTACCTGTTAACTGAATATACCTTTTACCTTTACACTTCTGCATGTACATATGCAGTAGCATGCATACAGCGGCAGCAAAGTGTCATAGCAGCCAGAGTTTGAGAGTGCTACTAGCTTTTGCGCTTGGCATGTGTGTTTTAAGGGAACCAGTGTTGGCAGACTGTTTGTTTTAGCTTGTACAAAAAATAAACAAAGTTGATAGAATGAAATTTCAAAATTTCTGATATCTTATTCAAAAATTTCTGATATCTTATAAAAAAAACCTCTTTACGAGGTAAAAGTCTAGTGACGAAAACAGTTATATGCCCCAAAATTTCTGATATCCAATTTTGTGCCGAATAATATTAAGTTTGACATAAAAATTATTTTAAAAAAAATTTTTGCATTCGGCACTGCGCAAAACATTGAGTTTTATTTGGTATGAAGAATTGAGACATTTTGGCGCAATGTGCCGAGTGCCAAAATTTTTTTTAAAATAATTTTTATGTCAAACTTAATATTATTCGGCACAAAATTGGATATCAGAAATTTTGGGGCATATAACTGTTTTCGTCACTAGACTTTTACCTCGTAAAGAGGTTTTTTTTATAAGATTGAAATTACTGAAATTGCCTGCTTCTAATATTATGCGAAGCTTTTCGTATTCGCAATTCTTTGTCATGGCAGATATTGTTTCTTTAGTAGAAAATTTCTCTGCGTTATCAATATCTAGTCCATCGTCAATATAGGCTGCTTCCAGTTGCTTACGCAAACTGTCAATTTCAGCTGTATATTGCGAGGCTGACTTGCCTTTCTGCTTTATGTTAAGCAACTTAGCTTTGATAACGTCAGTTGACTCGCCTTTGATATTGGTATTTAATTTATTTATAATACCAATAATGGATGTTTCATTTTGTACTTTGTACAAAATTGGGCCAATTATTTTAGACTTTATGACTTCTACGGCTAAGTCTTCTTGTGTACCTTTAGTACGATCGACTAGTCTTAAAGCCGTTAGAAATCTGACCAGTGATAGGTTTTTGCCATCAAATTCCGGAATTGTAGACGATACCTGTCTTACATATTCGCGGTCTAAGGCCACTTGATTTACTGCCATGTTTGGTTCTGTTAATTCAAGTGGCTCAATGTCGCTATCAGCTTCAATATCGGGGTCACTATTTAGTGTTGGCTTAAACTCATTCAGTTCTTCTAGTTGACCTGGTTCAAAAGTTGCCATTAATTTTAAATCTGTTGGGATATCTATTACTATGTTGTGCCTAGTGCTGATATTCGATATTCTAGTCCCAAGTGATTTGATTATTTTCTTACATTGATTTACGTGCTGCTCTGTAAGCCTATTTTCTTTACTTAAATAAAGTTGAACTATGTTATTATAGTTTAGCACTAATATGTTTATGTGGTGAATTAGCGTTTCAACCCTTATAGGTGCGTTCTTATTAACACACTTATAAGATTTTTCGAATTTATCTTTGAAATTATTTATTTTTTTCGCTAATTCACTCCATTCCATAGTTCTCTATTTATGAAGTTTTACCATTAAATTTGGGCACTCGCCGAACACTGGATGGTCTTCAACTATTTCTTTAATGCCAACATATGGCAGTGTATTTAAAATTATGCCTTTTATTTTATTGTTATAGAATAGTAGTGGGCTGAACATGGTATTATATGTAGTCATGTATTCGTTTTCGAACTCATATATAGTTATATAATCTTTGTTATTGTGCAGAATATTCAATGCACGAATTCTAAAGTCTGGGTCGCTATTATATATTGCTTCTAAATATACTTCTATCGCAAACTTATTAATAGGCATTTCTGGTAATAAGAATATATATATATTTCTCGAAATTTCATTTTATTTATTTATTGAAATTTTATTTATTTATTTTATTTTGTCGCTTATCATTGTTCAAGAAAAAAAAAACTTAGATTTTATCCAGGTCATTTGCGTGACTCTGGTATCTCTTTTTTATGCATTTATTATGATACGTATATAATTTGTACAATAGATGTCCTACTAATATGACAAATATCACAACGACAAAAATTGTTATCAATTTTACATCTGTATTGCTGACCTCAACTTTATTTATTACGTTAGCCGTCGAGTCAACAGTCTTAACGTCTACCAAACCCATATTTGGGGTTGTTATATGAACTTATAGTTTTGTTAACGCTATTCATTAACTTTATAAGGTTTGTATTTTGAGTTTATATTTTAAATTTCTTTTTCATTTTGTATTTACGCCCGTGGGCGGAGAGAAATTTAATATTAATTCGGTTTTTACTGAATGTACATTTTGTCCTGCCTAGTATTTCGAATGGCTTTACGGGCCAAACGACTTGCCGGTCGACTCAATTGTCGTCGGGCATTACAATAGTTTTACAAATATTTTAATAATAATTATAATTATAATTTTTTTTTTGCTGTGCGCCCTCTGTGGCGCTGCCGGTCAGTTCACCCTTGGTGTTTTCCAGCGTTGGTACAAGGGGCGGTTTTCCTCTCGTACTTCTTTTTGTTCCAGCGTTGGTACAAGGGGCGGTTTGCCTCTCGTACTTCCTCTTGTTCCAGCGTTGGTACAAGGGGAGGTTTGCCTCTCGTACTTCTTCTTGTTCCAGCGTTGGTACAAGGGGCGGTTTGCCTCTCGTACTAGCTTTTACTCGTTGATGGCCGCTGACATGTGCCCAGGCAATGTTGGCTGTATAGCGGTCCCTCGCAGTCTGCTGGGCATTCGCGTTGCCTTCTCGGGATCGGTTGTGGCTGTGGTCGATGTGTGTCTGGATTAATAAGTTTTTCCTCTGAGGGACAGGGGGGGCTCTTTACTTTGTTTAACGACTCAAGATGTTTGAGTTCGTCATGTAGCTTGACTGCAGTTTCCCAAGGTAGTGAGTTTTGGGACTTATATAAGAGTCTGACGATCTCAGACTTTCTTTGCCTGATCCGCTCTTTAATGCCACTGCGCCTTTTTAGCTTTAAAGTATTGTTAGAGCTCATGCCCCCTGTACTCACTCAGTTAATTTTTGATTCGCCAGGGTGTGTTTCTCGTTCCAGATGCTTCGTTGTTTCAGTTGTTGCTGTTGTTGTTGTTGGCACTCCAGACACATGTCACTTTTTTCCATTACGTTTTAAGTTACGTTGCGTGACTCTGTCACGGTCGCCATGTAAAGTGCGAAGTTTAGTTTAAAATAAATAGACATGCACGTCAGTGCAGTTTGAGTTCATGATTCATTCTGTTTTATTCTTTCAGCATAAAGTTCGTTCTTAGCCTAATGTACATATATGTTCTTATATATAAAGCCGCATAGCTGCGCTTATATCTTTATGTATTGCTTAGCGAGAGAGAGTCTTATGCACATGTGTACATATGTGTTTGTCATAAGTGGTCAGCGTGAGAATGCTGACCAAGCGTTTTGGGCCTAACTCGTAAGAGGGCGATCATATTACGCGCTCGCTTGGGTTGGTTTGTTTGTTTGTCTTAATTGCAACAATGTGTTGCTGCTATTTGCATGCTTACATAAAATGTTATGTACAGTATGCCTTCGCTATATGTAACTCATATCTGCATACTACAGGTGGTGTGGAAATGAGGAAAACTTTCAAATATACATACTTTTTTTTATGTGAATAAACTTTATTAATAAAAAATAACGAATTTTCATTTACACGAGCGAAGCGAGCTGGGGGTTGGCGAGCGAAGCGAGCAGTATAAATTTTGTAAACCGGGTAACAAAAGACCTTATTTTCAATTTTGCGAGCGAAGCGGGCGGGGGTTGGCGAGCGAAGCGAACAGGGGGCGGAGCCCTCTAGTATTATTATAAAATTGCACGTTTAAGACAAAAGTCATTGTTTGTATATTATGTTTGTGACGTCACAAACCCTTTGTGTTATGAGCTTGCAAAACTATCGACAATGTACCTTGCGTCCTCTAATTCGTTACCATTTGCCATGCAAATACGATCGGAAGGCAAACAGAAGAATGTTTTAACATATATACATAATTTCTGTTGGAGTATTATTTTTATGACGTTACTAGTGATTTCTAACGAGTCGTGTCATTTATATGAAAAAATTATCTACAACTTCGCTTGCGACTTCTAAATTGAGGCCATTTATCACACAAATCCCTGCTCCAAAGAACTTGTGGGATGGTTCGGAGGGGGCTCAGCTGAGGCCACCAGGCGGGTCGCTGGTTGCGGATAGCGAACTGCCACCCCTCGGGGAGGTTAGCTGCTAATAGCGAGTTTGCCTCGTAATAAGCAGTCCCGAACAAACAGCGGGTACGATGCAGAACATCGTACTGACAAGGCGTTTGCCGCCTTCAAACCCAATCCTCTCCCCACATCTCATCCCGGGCCAGACTGAGAGTGTCACTCGTACCGTGCCGAGAGTCAGCCTGGCTGAGGGCCCGGGCTAAAAACTAGCTCAGTCGCTAACGGTGGGCTCAGGCAAGTGGCGACCGCCTGTTCTAACCAGCCTAATAGGCAATTTACACTGAGACCCGTATGAGGCCGTAACGAAAAAAAGCCGGTATACGGCCGGTAAGTAGGCCTTTACCATACATAATTTGACAGTTAACTAGGTTCAAATTAAAGGCTCTACGGCGAGCCGGTATTTGATACCGGCGTCAATACCGGCCTATTTTTGACAAAATAAAGTGGCAGCTCTGGTCAAAATTGATAATTAATCGATTTGCCACCACAAAAAAAAATGACAGTTCAAATCAAAATAATGAGCGCGGCAAGTATGAATATTTTAATAATTGTAATTTTTTGTATGTACCATTTTTGTAATAATATCTATTTAAAATAGCGAAAAAGGATAACAAGAGGAAGCGCAAGAGATGGACAGAGCCATTGGAAAGCGTTTTTTTAGAAACTTGGGACGAGAACATGGCAGATCTGCTCGGGGCCAGGAAAAATGTGCATATATACTCTGAAATGGCCAATAAGATGTCCGAATTTGGAAGGCAATTGACTGCGCTGGTCGTAAAAAAAAAAAAAGTCGCTTAAGAAGAGATACAGGTATGTTAAATTAATTAATTACAATTCTAACGATGTATTAATTTATATAATGATTTCTATTTTTATATTGCAGTCAAGAGAAAAATGAAGTTGGCCTCTCTGGCGGATCACCCTCAACCTGGGTGCACTTTGGCAAGCTCTCCAAGATGCTTTCGGTTTCAAAAGCCATTCACTCAGAATGGGTGGTAGAGGAAAGTTTGGGTAAGTAATTTGATCAATAAAATTTTTTGAATAAAATTAAAAAGACGTGTTTTTAGGTGAGCAGACTGAGAGTGCCGACTCGTGGAATCTTGATGTGGACGAGTCAAGCATAGATGCCCTTGGCGAACACTCCGCTGACAGCTTCGCCTCATCTGCAGCTTCATCAACGCCAAAGCCGAAGCCAAAACCCAGCTCTCTGGAAATGCATCCCCAGAGAATGGAAGACATTAGCAGCACAGCAGCAGAGGCGATGGTGAAGTTGGCCGAAGCTGCAGATAGGTCTGCTACAGCGATGGACAGCATGGTTAAAATTTTTAGTCGCCTGGTGCAAAAATAAAGTTGAGTTGAAAAAAAAAAAAAATTATTTAAATGTTTTATTGACGCTCTTGAACACAAAAATAGTTTGCCAAAGCAGATCGTATGCCTTCGGCTCTGGAGTTTTGGTAAGCCCACACAACCTCGAAATCGAGTTCGTCAACACCCGCATGCTCGTGCCAGAGTTCTTCAACAGTGCTCTTGTGTTCGACTAAAAAATTGTGCAGAACACAACAGCACTTGATGATTGCGTTCGAACTCTCAATTCGGTTGTCCAGGCCTTTGCCAAGTCGCCGAAATCTTCCTTTTATATTTCCAAAAGCATTTTCAACAACGCGTCTGGCCTTTGCGATGCGGTAGTTGAGCACCTTTTCTTCCTTGTTAGCGGCTACGCTGAAAGGGTATGGCTTCAATAAAGTAGCTGAAAGTTTAAATGCCGAGTCCCCTATCAGCATCACAGGAACCCTCGTGCCTCCAAAGTCTCTGGCATTGGCATCGAGAAGATCGCTCGACTCAATTAACGGCTTAAGAAGAGACTTCTCATAAATGCCAGAATCGTTGCAGCGGCCTGGACTGCCAACATTAATATACATGAATTGATATCTGGAACGACAATACCTTTAAACAAACAGTATTGTTGGAAAGTGTATTAAGTCTAATTCGATATCTTTATTTTAAATCGATATCCTATCGATAAACTGAATTTATGTTAATTAACATTATGAATCATTATGTATCGAGCTCGATCATTTTAAGTATTTTGGTATTTTTATATACAAGTAAGTTGGCAGCTTAAGACTACACATATATAGAGAAAAACTAGTCGACGGTGCTACAGTCGAGCATACTCGACTGTCGGAGACCCCGTACTTAATATGCAAAAGCAAACACTGTAATAAATAAAATAATTAGGGTGTTCGCTTGACCCTTGCAGCATTGCAGATTGCAAGTTTGCAATACACACTACGTGAACACCGCTTTACGTTGCAACGGGTTGCACATTTTTTGACAGTAAGCTATTTTTTGTTTACATCTAGTTGACTTTGATTTTTATAATTGTGGTGATTGTGCTTGAATTTTAAAGATGCCATTTAAAAGTTTCAAAGATATGTTCTGCGATGATAGAACGAATCAACTTGTTCGTGATATTCAGGAAATCGAAGGTATGCAGAGCTTGTTGCTTTAATTAGTTGCAGAATTACATGTTTTAAACATTTGTAGATGTATCTCGCCCAGAAGAAGTGGATTCGGAGCTTGACGAGGTTATGGAAGACTTTGTTGACGATGTCGTGGGAATATATTCTTGCCGTCGGGGAGTTAGCCTTAACGTGCCGAAATCAATTGATTGGCGCACTAATATCCTTAGCTCATTTGACAACAGGCGATTTAAACAAATGCTGCGTGTGTCCAGAAGCCAATTTGTGCATTTGGTCAATTTAATAAAAGGATATGAAGTATTCGCGACGGCATCTGTCCACAGGCAAATTGCAGTAGAATTGCAGCTTGCAATTGTGCTGTTTCGGCTGGGCTCATCAGGAAGCAGTGCGTCAGTACGAAAGATATGCACCGTTTTTGGAGTAAGTGATGGTGGAATTTTGGCCAACATTACTGAAAGGGTCTTCAAAGCAATTTTGGCGGCTGATGCCCAGATATATATATTGGCCTGATGCAGCCGAGCGTCAACAGATTGTGGAGCGCACGTTTGAAGAGTTGCCGCACTGCGTGGGATACATCGATGGCAGCGAAATAAAGCTTTTCGAGAAGCCGGCCAAAAATCATGAAACCTACTTTTCTCGCCAGCGAATCTACTCGGTAAAGCTGCAAGTAATTTGTGATCACAAATTGCGCATACGAGATGCCGTTGTTGGAAGTCCGGGTAGCTACCACGACTCGAAGGTGTTTAAAAACTCTTCAATCGGAAAGCACACAGAGCTTTACTTTTCTGGAGAAGAGTGAATTGCAGGGGACTCTGCCTATCCGCAGTCCACATATGTAGTTACCCCGTTCCGCAGTAATTCTCGAATAATGGAGGTCGACAGGCAGCTGCGATTTAATAAAAGGCACAGCCAATATCGAGTAAGGGTCGAGAACTGCTTTGGAGTTCTAAAAGGAAAATTGTGCAGCCTTAAGGAAATACGCATCCGATTGAAGAATAAGAAAAGCCAGTACTTCCTTTGCAACAGGATTCTTGTTTGCTGCATTCTTCACAACATTTTACTGAAAGATACTGACGCAGAAAATGTTGACGAAGAAATGGAAGAAAATTCTGATGGACTTACTGAGGCTGAGACTAGTGGTGCTCACTGTGTGGCTTCTGAAAGCAAAAGGAAATTTTTGTATGATCTAATGTTTAAATAAAAAACCGTTATTGATTTAAATTTTTTTTTGTATTTTATATTTAAATTTAAATTTCTTTATTTTTTATACTTGTATTCAAGCTGAAGTTTGTGCATCTCCATTTTCATCTCCAGCTCCCGTTCCTTCAGCTTGAATTCGTTTTGGATGCGAAGCTCCTCCAAATTGAGCTTTCTTTCTTCAAAGCTGAACTTCTTTTCTTCAAGAGCTAGCTTGCGTTCCTCTATTTCTTTCGCCCATGAAAACTTGCTTTGATTGAGTTTCAGAGAATCCGCCTCCAGAACCAGTCGCTTCTCCCTAAACTCTTTTCATCCTGCCTCAATTGCTGCTACCTGCGCCAACGAATTGTTTTGCACCTTTCGTTTGGTTTTCTCGACAAACGATGCATCCAAATCGTTGGCGTCCATTGAATTGTCCATGGAACTCTCCATTGGGGTAGTCAACAACTCGTTCATTAGGGACTCTTCTTCGAAAGGCATCATGTTGTTTAATATGGGAGTATCTAATTCCTGGTAATTGCTGGATTCAACCACAACCACATCAATTTCCTTGCTGCTGGAATATATGTCGTCAATTTGATCGAAATGAGGACACATCTTTAACAATTTCGCAGTAAATATTAAATGAACCAATTAACTCACATTACACGATAATCGTTTTATTTTGCTTTACCTCGTATGGTTGTCACAACGTCGCCTTCTTCCACTCCTGCTCCTGTGGACTTGCTGAATGCTTCGGCCTTTTGCCAGCCGGTCTTCAGATGACGAACCTTGAATCGCACCAAGTTCCAGGTCGCGTCAATATTTGTTGCAGCAATCAATTTATTATAATAAATTTGGGCAGTAGGTTTCTGTAAGATTATTAACAATAATATAATTATTGTTGACAAAAAGGTTCTATTTCTAACCTCCAAGTTTCTATGCACTTGCATGTAGCTTAAAATTTCGTTTACTTCCTTCTCCGTCCACTTTTTTGGTTCCCTTTGGCGTTTGGGAGTCTGGCGTTTAGGCTTTATTGTTCCTTCCACTATGTATAATAAAAAACTTTAAAATGGGACTATTCTATAAAACAAAAACAGTTCTACTTACTTTTGATTTCGGCGGCCATTAAATAGCTGTCATTTATTTCTTTAACACTAAAAAACACCAAATATACTCAAATATACTGAGCATCGATACACAAAATCGACTTTTTTATCGAGCTTTCCACATCTTTATTTTGTGCAAACATGAAAGACTTTTCGTATTCATAGGGGAGGGTCTAGCATTGTTGCAAGAAATTTTTCTGTGCAAGTTGTTGTTGTGACAAGTTGCAAACTTGCAATCTGCAATGCTGCAAGGGTCAAGTGAACACCCTAATTGTAAATTTTGAGCAAATCGGATGAAATAGAGACTAGAAAAAAAAAAATTAACTGAAGGTACCTCAATGAAATTCCACTACTAACGCAAACAGAAATTCTCTGTAGCCGTTTATTCAGTTTTCAATGCAAACTAAAGCCGGTATAAATATTTGATGAATGTCAAAATGCCTATGAAAAGATTACACCAACTCTGAAGGGTATTTCAAAATGTTTCCAAAGATTCCAGACAGGACATTTTTTTGTAAAGGACGAACCCCGTGAAGGTCGACCAAAATCTTCGAGTTACGAAAGAAATGTGATCCTAGCTAGAGCAAAACTTGCCGGAAACCCTTGATTTACCCAGGATATGATTGGTAGTAAACTGGACTTGAATGCCATGGCCGTATCTCAAATATTGCATCAAGATCTGATGAATCCGAAGAAGTATAAGCGATGGGTTCCAAGCATTTTAGATCAGGCCTAACAAGAAGGTCCAATGCATTTTGCCCAATATCTTTTGAATAAATATGAAAATTGGAAGTCCAGCAACTTTACTAAAATTGTTTTTGGTGCCAAAACTTGGTTTAATACATGCGACCCGGAAACCAAACAGTAGTCTAAGGAAGGGAGCGCCAGAAGAGCCAAAACACCCATTAAAAAGCTTTAAAAGCAAGATTTTAAAGAGTGTTTTGAGAAATGGATTTATAGGCATAAGAAATGCATTGAAATTAATGACGATTATGTAGAGAAGAAAAAAAAATACGAAGATTAAGAATAAATACAAAAACAAATATTTCGAATTTTTTTTGGGGTCAACTTACCGAACTTTTGTTAGTCCCCACGTATGAATATGTTTTATGTATTTAAGCATAAAATTATACGTATTATTCATAGCTCTCGTTTATTATATTCCAACGTAATTCCGCGAGCAATGAGTCTAGCTTTTTACCACACCACCAATGCTCTAATGGAGCTGCAACCTGGTAAAATCTTTCTCCATGCTCATCTGACTCTGGTGGAACTTGCTTCCAAAATGGTCTTTTGGTAAAGTATGGATTTATAAAGACATGTTAACACCTTTGTCTTCAAAAGTTATAAATTGTCAACATAAGTCTGCCAATCTTCAGATTAATGCACTTCAAACCAGTTTTTTAAGACAGCCATTAGAGAATACTATGCAATCTTTCTTTTGTTTTCCGTAACATTCTAAATTAATTTTTTCCCTTAACTTTCTTATGTCCGTAGAGAACATTTGGAATTAACATTATAATCAGAATACAAAATCGAAAAAAAAAATAGATTCTTTCACTTTCGCCACGTGACATATTAAATATATTTTTATTATACATTTAAAAGATTCTTCATTCCGATTCATGATTCCCATCATGATACTAAGACGTTTCAATAAAATGTTTCCGATAGATCTAAGAGGAACATGAATTACATTAACAATATTTTTATTACATTTTGACCAAAACAACCAATTTCGCATTTTATACTGATTTCCTTGGAATCGGATATTCAAATGGAATTAAAGCAAATATTCTTGGTATAGCCCGACAGTAAACCCGTAAGCAATGCAATAACTTTTAAGTCGGCACATATCTTTTATAGGTACTGAATGTACTGGACTATCCAATATAAATAAAACTGTGTGTGGCAGTACTTTGCGACATCACGCATCCTTTGCGACATCACGCTTCCTTTGCGTTGATGCCTTTGGCGATTTTTTAAAGATTCAATGCATAAACGCTAAATTCTGGACTATGCAATATTTGCAATATTTGTGCTGCAATAAAGCCAGGAACATTTGTGCATTATGCAAAAGTTTTGTCGCCATACAGTTGGAAATAGTCTAACATCTGGTCTTGTCGCTTTCGGTATCCACAAACTTTTATATTTAATATTAAATATAAATAAAGTGATAAAATAATACTTAATTACATTAAACATATTCATTTTACATATTAGATACACTCATTTTATGTGTAATAACAAATAATGTTGATTTAAATATGTTGTGAAAATGTATAAAAAAAATATTTTTTGGATACCTGCATATTTTTTAATGGTGAATTTTTTCACCATGATTTTTATGCTAAAGCTACTTAGAATAACAGGATCTTCATTTTAGTATACGTATCAGATAGAAAAATTCGATTGTAGGACAACATGAACGAAAAATCTTAAAAAACAAGTGGTAAAGATTTGATTTTGTTGATATGTTGACCCAAAACACCACCAAAACAACCATTTAGAGGCTTGGTATGTTCCCAAAACTTGTAGCGTAAGCTATTTCAAGCAACTTTGTAGAAGAAATTTTGCAAAAAAAACCAACACCTTACAAGTTAGTCTGAAGAAGAATGTCCTATTTCCTTAAAAATAGCAAACTTGGTCAAAAACTTCGCGAAAAAATTTTGTATGAAACCATCATTGTAACTCAAGAAACTAATGATGCAGTTCTATTCGTAGGACCCGAAATAGGGGGAAACCGTTGAAAAAGGTCATGTCTTTTTTTTTTTTTTTAAAAAAAACTATCACAGTGTAATAATCAAAAATACGCGGTTCGGTGCGTTAAAAAGTAATAATGTGGATGGTGGTTGTGGAAGGAATTGGGATATTAAGAAAGGTAACTAGAAGCTCGGGGTAACTGTTGATCTCAGACAATTTACTTGTTTTAAATACGTTAACAATCTCGCGGCTTTTTATTCTGTAACGACCTACTCGTGCTCCCATTCTGGATGCCATATATTAATGTACAGATACTTCAGCTCCACGTCTGAATGCGATTATATAACGACACAGTACCTCGGCTCCACGTCTGGGCGCCATTTAATTATGTAACGAATACGTGTGAAGTGTGCAGCAAACTGGAGGCGTACTCTGCCTACGGGTTCGACTAGAGGTCAGGGAAAGTGGGGTGGGTCTTTTGCCGCCTAGCAAGCCGCCGTGTTACACAACTAAAAATTGTAGACAGAGTTAAACTAGGAAATAGATATCAACCAAGAAAAGGAACTAAGAGCAGACACGAATGATTTATCAGATGTGAAGAACTAAGATGTTGTTGTTCTTCTTCTTTACCCTCCCAACCTGTAAAGACTTCTAAAATTATACATATACATTTCGAGAGATAATTTTAATTTAACCGAAAGATTCTAGCTTACGTCTGATTTCTGTGGCATGTTTATATTCTTCAAATATATATTGTTCAGATAGTTGCTGTTATATGACTTACATGATTTCAGATTGTTTTCAAAAGGGTTGCGGCCGAGCCGTACTCACATACTTTAAATTTTGATGATTAAACTCCACCGTAGTCGACAGGCCTGAAGACGAAGATGTGCTGTGTGAACTTCAAATGGATTAGAACATATAACAGCTGAGAATTTGACAATATATACATACCATACCAGAAATAATTATATTTATCTTACTTGGCTAAATTGTATTCAATTCGATTCTTAATATGACAATTTTTGTATCATATTCTTTGTTTGGAATGTTATAATAAAGGTTTAAAGTATTTAAAATTTAATTTAAGTTTATTTACGTTACTTTAAGTGCCATTGGGTGTAATTCGATGACACGCAAATGAAAAGAAAAAGCAAAAAGTCAAAATATCAGCATACTCGCTTCCACAGCGATATTATCTGCAACAGGGGTCATCGAAGCAGTGTCTCTAGTCCATCTTCTTATTTCCAAAGCAACATCAACGCTTCCACGAGGGTATCGGGTACAGTAACGCGACTATAGCAGGGATTCTACCATGTCGTCGTTATCTGTATGTTGGCTGCGGCGTGTTTGAGCACGCGGCAGCGTCAGCAATGCAAAGGGGTTGTGCGCACAGAGTCTCCCCCACGAGGGTGTGCTCACATGGTTGTCAACGAGAACGGAAACAAAGCCAGAAATGGCCAAACAGAGCAGCGTCTCAGTAGAAAAAGGTTGACGAAATCCGGTTTTTCAGCGATCGTGTGCGACCGCTTGCAACACCACAGATGTGTGCGTGTGTGTGTGCTTCTCAGCTCCGCAGCTTCTCTGCGGCAGCGGCAACTAGAAAATGCGTTTGTTGGCTGCGCAGAGTTTGACGCTGTTCGTTGGTCTTTTATGATGGCAGTCGCCACACGTCGCACAGACTCCGATGCCTACATACAAAGAAATCACTGCGGACGGCAGTCCGCGCTAGTGACGAAAGCAGCACGAAGGGTGCGAAGGCGACTAGCATATATACACAGGAAGAATGGAAAATTTGCTATGACTGTCCGATCAGGTCGAGTTATATACCGATCGAAAGGTATTAACTTAACTTACAAATGTGCATACTAAGACTTTTAGAAACTCACCTGGTTCGTGAGATAAACAGGTGTAAGTGGGGGGGGGGGGAATTTAAATTATTGGAGCTAATGGGGCCGTTGGAGTCTTTTTGAATTTTCTTTGAATTTTTTACAATTTTCATTAAAAATACGCGTCGAATGACACCTTGATCATCGAAATCGGACAACTGGTTCGAAAGATAATTAATTTTGAAATTTTTGGTGCCCTTCTCAAAACGAGATGAAAAGTCAGTCTGTTTGTTTGTCTGTTTGTCTGTTTGTTAGTATCAAAGCGTTGATTTAGCTTAAAAGTTTGAATGAGGACTTATTTCCGATCAAAAATCTAGAAACGTTTGTTTTACGACTTTTTCGAAAAAAAGCTAGTTTAGCGGGAAATCGCTAAAAACCGTTAAAATTAATAGCATCCAAACGATATGAGCTGCAGACGTGATCTATGTATCGTTGGAAAGGTATTTTGAAGGGCTTTTAGGCAAACCGTCAAACTTTTTTTCTAAAGTGCATAGGTAAAAATCAACAGGTGAAATAAGATATTTTGTCCCAGATTTTGGCGGTTTTTGAGAAAACGACGCTAACGATTTTTTTTAGCTTTCAATATGTTGTAGTGTGTAAAATTTCGCGTTTTTTGATATATGACACAAAATTTTACCGATGGGTTTGGAAGATATTACTTATTAACTGAATATACTGCATGTACATATGCAGTATGTTAATGTACATGTAAATCGCCAAAAGCCACAGCATCCAAACAATAGAAGCTACTGATGTGATCTATATATAGTTGGAAATGTATTTTGAAGGGCTTTAAGCCTAGCTGTAAACTTTTTTGCATAAAACACAGGTAAAAAGCTTCAGGTGAAATAAGGTTTTTTTTCCCCACATTTCGGCGATTTAAGAAAAATTTACGTTTCAAATAAGTTTTAAATACAGTTGAACTTTCCTAACTCGAACTTATCTAACTCGAATTTCTCTGTAACTCGAATTAAATGAGTGGCAGTAAAATTAATAATCTTAGGAAAAAGAACTCTATAACTCGAATATTTCCCTAACTCGAACCTTTTCTTTGGATAATGGTGATTCGAGTTAGGGAAGTTCGACTGTATGTTATTTGTTGTAGCAATTCAATTTCGCGTTTTTGACTATAACACATAGCCGTCAAATTTCGTTTGGGCAAGATATTACCTGTTAACTGAATATACCTTTTACCTTTACACTTCTGCATGTACATATGCAGTAGCATGCATACAGCAGCAGCAAAATGTCATAGCAGCCAGAGTTTGAGAGTGCTACTAGCTTTTGCGCTTGGCATGTGTGTTTTACGGGAACCAGTGTTGGCAGACAGTTTGTTTTAGCTTGTACAAAAAATAAACAAAGTTGATAGAATGAAATTTCAAAATTTCTGATATCCTATTCAAAAATTTCTGATATCTTATAAAAAAAACCTCTTTACGAGGTAAAAGTCTAGTGACGAAAACAGTTATATGCCCCAAAATTTCTGATATCCAATTTTGTGACGAATAATATTAAGTTTGACATAAAAATTATTTTAAAAAAAATTTTTGCATTCGGCACTGCGCAAAACATTGAGTTTTATTTGGTATGAAGAATTGAGACATTTTGGCGCAATGTGCCGAGTGCCAAAATTTTTTTTAAAATAATTTTTATGTCAAACTTAATATTATTCGTCACAAAATTGGATATCAGAAATTTTGGGGCATATAACTGTTTTCGTCACAAGACTTTTACCTCGTAAAGAGGTTTTTTTTATAAGATAGAATAAGACACGAGTCTTGCACTTTTGACACAACATACCTTTTATTGCCAAAATCTCACTTTTCACAAAAATATGTGCACGTATGCACGTTGCACGATCAGTGTGCACTATTAGTGCAACAGAAAACACAAAATTTATGATGCAAAGCTCGGATGCTTCACAATGATTTAAATCTTTTGTCACCAGGTGCAGTCTGCACTTGCCAATTGGTAAAAGCGAAAAGAGACAGATCGACGGAAGCTAGGCGTCACTATCGCGAAAATTAATAGTATGCCCATGAACGATTTGCAGACTTTATCGATTAATCGATTAATTACTCAAAATGGTAATTAGTAGTCCTGCCAACGCATCAAAAATGTTATGTTAGCCGACTGTAAGTTAACATTTCGCCTTACAGCTGCTTATTAACAATACAGTAGTACAGTACAAAATAATGTATAAACAACAAACAATTCTGCAAGTGAAAACTAAATGAAAAATTTTGCAGAATAAGTTTGAGCAAAATGCTCACCACTACATGTGGAGCGCTAGGAGGATTGAAATACCAGGATAGGCCGCTGTGACTGAACTTGGACGTCACCAGTTTTGTAGCCGCTAGAAAGTCTCTCGTGAGTGCCCCAGAAGCACCAACAAAGGTTTTCCCATTGTCAGAATGCATTCGACGAGGACAACCACGTCTCGCAACGAATCTTGAGAACGCAGCCAGGAATTTTTCTGTTGTAAGGTCGGATGTTGCCTCTAAGTGGATTGCCTTCGTACTGAAACATACGAAGACACAGACGTAACCTTTCGTTATCAGGCACGTACGACCAGTGTAATTTTTTATGTCGAAAGGACCCGCAAAGTCGACACCCGTGGTGATGAAGGCTCTTGAAAACGTTGTCCTTTCGACGGGAAGGGAGCCCATCAGCTGAGTCTGCAGTTCCCTGCGGTGTATGATGCACACCTTACAGGAGCTGATTGTGGCTTTGACCAGAACTTTCACCTTAGGGATCCAGTACCTGGCCCTTATAAGGCGTACCATCAGCTGGTTGCCTCCGTGCAGAGAAATTAGATGGGTGAAGCGGACCAGGAGGCGTGAAAAGTCACAATCATGGGGGAGGAGGATTGGATGCTTTTCGTCATAGCTTAAGGAGGCGGACGCGTTAACACTTCCGCAAGATCGAAGTATGCCCTTCTGGTCGACGAAAGGATTCAAGTTTGCAATGTTGCTGGATTTAGGGAGCTGCTTCTTTTCCTTCAAGCATCAATATTCCTTTGGGTACCCTGAGCGTTGTGACAGCTTTATGAGCTGGTCTTGAGCCTTAGCAATTTCTGCGCTGCTGAGCTCAACCGGAAATAAGACCTTAGGTTTTCTACAACGCTGGATGAAGCGCAAGGCGAACGCGAAAGCTCTCAATGCCTTGTCGAGCTTCGAAAAACGCTCTAGCACGTTGCTCAAGGGTACCTGTGCAACATTACATTTTACAGCGCGTTGCTCCAGCTCAGTTTCCTGGACAGCCTCTGGAATGGGCCATTGATCCTCTCCCTTTTGTAGCCAGTCCGGCCCATGCCACCACAAGGAGCTTCCGATCAGGTCTTGTTTTGAAACGCCTCGGCTCCCCAAATCTGCTGGGTTCTGCTCCGACCGAACATGAGCCCATTTGCCTTTGGATGCACTAATTTTTGCCACTCGATTGGCGACGAATGTGATCCACCTGCATGGAGTCCTACTCAGCCAGGCCAAGACAATTGTGGAATCTGTCCAATAGAATATTTCGGAACTATTGATAGGTAGCTGAGGGATAATGGCAGTTCCTAATTCTGCCAGAAGCGCCGCGCCACACAATTCCAAGCGCGGCAGCGATACCGTCTTGACTGGCGCCACTCGTGTCTTCGCTGTGAGAAGATGAATGGAAATCCGTCCGCGGACTTCTGTGCGCACATAAAGGGCTGCGCCGTATGCGCGTTGAGATGCGTCACAAAATCCGAGGAATTGGACATTTGCTTTGGGCTAAAAACCAACATAGCGAGGAACGCGGATCTGGCCAAGAAATGGATAATTGTGGAGGAATTCGTTCCATCGTCGCACCAGCTCTTCTGGTAGGAGATCATCCCATCCGAGTTCGTGGAGCCAGATTTCCTGCATGAAAATCTTGGCACTGACTATCACAGGAGCCAGCCATCCTGCGGGATCGAACAGCCTCGCGATCTGGGAGAGCACCTCACGTTTGGTTAAGAATTTCGTGAAGGACAAGTCAGCAGAAGCAAAGAAGAACTCGTCGGACTTAGCTTGCCATCGAATGCCTAGTGTTTTTGCAACGCTAGCTTCTTCAATTTCGAGGAATTCAACTCGCAGTAAGTGCTCTTACGGAATATTGCGCAGCACAGCCTTTTCATTGGATGTCCATTTTCGTAATGGGAACCCAGCTGTGTCGAGCGCAGCACGCAGTTCTTTGATTGCTAGAGTTGCCTGGGACGAGGAGTGCGCTCCTGCCAGCACATCGTCAACGTACATGTGCTCGGACAGAATGACGCTTGCCAATGGATACTGGCTCTGAACATCTTTGGACAGCTGCTGTAGAACCCGAATCGCCAGGAACTGAGCACAGTTGACACCAAAGGTGACCGTGTTGAGCTCGTAGTCGCACAACAGATCATGTTTGTTGCGAAAGAGGATTCTCTGAAAAGGAGTGTGCTTCGGGTCTACAAGTATCTGCCGATACATCTTGGTTATATCGGCGTTGAAAACGTAACGATAAAAACGCCACTTTAGGATCTGAATCGTCAGATCAGATTGGAGGACTGGTTTCGTATGCAGGACGTCATTAAAGCTTTTACCATTGGAGGTAGGATTGGAGGCGTTAAACACAACGCGAACCTTTGTTGTGGTGCTGTCTGGCTTAAACACAGCATGATGGGGCAAGTAGAAAACACTTGAGTCGTTACTTGGAGGGACTTGCCTCATATGGCCTAAGTCCAAGTACTCCTGAATCACTGAGTCGTACTGTTCTTTCAAGGAAACGTCTCTGTTTAAGCGGTTCTCGTTCCTGAGAAACTGAGCCGGTGCGATGGATCCAGAATGTCCCAATTGAATATGATCAGGAGTAACGAAAGGAAGAGTAACGACGTAGGTTAGGTTAGGTAAGGGCGGTGTCGACCAAAAGTCGACGCACTTAGGCCTTGGATAGGCCCATTGTGATACCGCGGGATCATTCCCCCTCTGTCTGAGAGGGACACTAAGTAAACTGAGTTAAAAGGGAGCCCAGTTTGAAAGTTTAACAAAAAGGGCTATTCTACTTGGTGCCAACGTAGCGAGTTCGCCTAGACTGGTGAGGAAGGGTTTTCCCAGAGCTCTTCGTCTTCTGTTGCTTAAGGCTGGGCAGAAGCAGAAGAAGCGCTCTGGGGATTCCTCCTCTTCCTCATCCCTGCAGCTCCTACAGAAATCACTGTAGGGGGCTTTCAATCTGAGGGCGTGTATGCCCACTAGCCAGTGGCCCGTTATGGAACGGACCACGCGAGAGCAGTCGGTTCTGCTTAGATTGCACAGTGCTTTAGATCGGGCCTTGTCAGTATGGGGCCAGGTCTTTCGTGCCACGCGACAGTTGGGGTTCACGTAGAGATCTGCGGCATTTCGAGACTGAGGTCGACTTCGAAGTGGTCGATGCGATGGACTTGATGGCCGCTTGGCTATCACTGTAAATGTTAATTTTGCCTGGGGTGGCTTGGGATTTCTTTAAAAAGATTAGAGCTTCATTTATTGCTAGGATTTCGGCTTGAAACACACTGCAGTGGTCCGGAAGCCTAAATGAGTGCTTAATACACAATTTTTGAGAAAATACTCCGCCTCCCACTTGATTGTTCAATTTAGAACCATCAGTATAGAAGGATAGAGCATTCGAGTGCCCTGGTAGTTCAGTGATCCAGTCCTCTCTGCGAGGAATGAGTACGTTGAACGGAGCTGTTACGTGCTCGGTCGGCACGCAACAATCTGTTTTTGGGGGAATGATGGCATTTTCCTTTAAAATAAGGGAGTGTCCGGAATGGAAATCTCCCCAGTTGTTGGTATCTCTAATACGTATGGCCGCCAGGGTGGCTACTGCTTGACTTGTCTGTTGGATTGGAGGAAAATTTAGGATGGCATCAAGAGCATCATTTGGTGTTGTGTTCAGAGCACCTGTGATGCAGATTTCAGCCATTCTTTGTACCTTGTTTATTTGATTCCTGATGGATTGCTTTGATAGAGCGGGCCACCATACTAATATCCCATATAGCAGGATGGGCCTGATTATGGCTGTGTATAGCCAGCGGACTATGTACGGGGACATGCCCCATTTTATACCAATTGCCTTTCTGCAGGTGTAGAGGGCAATTGTCGCTTTCCTACATCTGTCATGTGTGCTTTGATTCCAGTCTAGTTTCTTGTCAAGTACTAATCCCAGGTACTTGGCACTATCACTAAAGGACAGTGCAGAATCTTTTAGTTTTGGAGGGATAAGTGTGGGAACCTTGTAGCGTCTGGTGAAGAGTACGAGTTCTGTTTTGTCTGGGTTTACGCCTAAGCCACATTTGTCGGCCCAGGCTACCAGATTGCTTAGTTTGACCGTCATTAGGTCGCACAGAGTTTGTGGATATTTCCCAGTGAAGATCATTGCAACGTCATCCGCGTAGGCAATTAACTGACAGCCCCCGCCTTCCATGTCACATAGCAGCCTGTTGACCACTAGATTCCATAGGAGTGGGGAGAGTACCCCCCCTTGAGGGGTTTCCCTGCTAACGTACCTGGTGAGAGTCGAGGAACCAAGTGTGGATGTCAGCGCCCTGCATGTGAGCAATTGGCTGATCAGTCCCACTTGCCGGTTTTCGATGCCCAGGTTCGTAAGTGCTTCAGTAATTGCTTCCGGGAGGACGTTGTTGAAAGCACCTTCTATGTCCAGGAAGGCTATGAGGGTGTATTCCTTAATAGAGAGGGATTTTTCTATTATGGCAACAACTCAGTGAACAGCCGTTTCGGTGGATCTTCCTTTCCTGTATGCATGTTGAGAGCTTGATATAAACTCTGTCGGAAAAGATACTCTCAGATGGAGAGAAAGGATACGCTCAAAAGTTTTGAGCAGAAAGGATGTCAGGCTGATCGGTCTGAAATCTTTTGGGCTAACGTGGGAAGCTTTGCCCGCCTTGGGGATGAATACTATTTTTGAAAGCCCCAGGGGTCCGGGATATAGCCGGTCTTAAAAACTTCTAGAAATATGGCTTGAAGCCAGTTAGTGGCGATGCTACCCGCATGCTGGAGATGTGCTGGTGAGATTCCATCAGGTCCAGGCGACTTAAACGGTTTGAAACTGTTTATTGCCCAGTTGATGTTGTGCACGCTGAGGAGAGATGGGCCTAAGGGCACCTCTTGTGGGGGGATAAGATTGTCTGTCTTTAGTTGACGACAGCCTGGAAAGTGCTTTGTTAGTAGGGCATCCAGTGATTCTTCACTGGATGTTGTCCAAGTGTCATCCTCTTTCTTTAGATAACCTAGAGACGGGGTTGACTTAGATAGAATCATCCGAAGTCTGGCTGCTTCGGATGTTGATTCAATGTCAGAACAAAAAGATCGCCATGAGGATCTTTTGGCTCTTCTGAGTTCTTTTTTATAAAGGGCAAGATCGAGCTTGTAGTTTGTCCAAGATTGCTCCGTGTTTGAGGCTTTGGCTTGATTGAAAAGAGCTCTACAGCTCCTTCTAAGGTTACCGAGGTTTTGGGACCACCATGGTGGTTTTTTATTTTTCTTGGGTCTACTAATCGGGCATGCTGCTTTCCCTGCAGAGTTGCATGCTTTAGTGAATGCTTTTATTAGGCCATGCAGATGCCGAACGGAGTAAACTCCATTGGGTGCTGTTTCCGGAATGTAATCCCTAAGTAGGGCTTGGTATTTTGACCAATCGGTTTTCCGAAGGTTGTAAAAAGGAGGTGGAGTCGACTGACTAAGATTAAGTACGAATTCTATGTACCTGTGGTCGGAGAAAGAATGCTCACTTGATACTTTCCAGTTATTAATAAGATCACTTATGGAATGGGAGGCAAGGGTCAGATCAATGACCTCCTTCCTATCCTTGATGACGAAAGTAGGATCATTACCTCTATTCAAGACCTCTAGGTTTGTGGTTAGGATATAGTCTTAGAGTAACTCACCCCTCTTGTTTATGTTTGTGCTCCCCCATTGAGTATGGTGAGCATTGACGTCGCATCCTATTAGGAGGCCAATATTGTTGGTCACGCAGTCATTCACTAGCCTTCGCGTGATGTCTTCTGGAGGAGGGCCTGGTTGGTCGTAGGCCATGTAGCACGACAGTAGCCTGATCGGAGCTGACTGGAGCTTTAGGCTTACTGCCGTATTATTCTCGTTGCTAAAGCTATGGAGCAGAAAGATACTAAAATGCTTTCATGCTAGTATGCAGGTTCGAAAATTACCTTGTGATTCAGCTACTACAAGCTTGTATTCTGGTGCGCGTAATCCAGAGACCTTGCCACCCACAATCCAAGGCTCCTGAATCAGCGCTATGTCGGCTCCGTTCCCAGCCAAACGGAGCAGTAGGGCCGCAGAGGCTGCTTTACAATGGTGGAGGTTTATCTGCAGAATCTTTAGAGACATCTGAAGATATACCCTCCACCACTGTCGTATTAGCGTCCTCGTCGTCAGACGCCACATCTGAGGTGAGGTCCATCTCACCCATTTTACACAGCGCACTGAGGTCGCGCGTTATTGTGGATGCATCCGAGGTGTATCCATCTAATTCGGGCCGCTCTGGGGCCTCTAGCTCAGTGATGTCTTCCTCGGATGGTTTGTCCGAAAGATCCACACTTGGTGTTGCGTCTGCCTTATAGACGCGGATGTACACAGAGCTAAACCCGAAGTTTAGCTCCCCGCCAGCCGCGTCGATTCTTGCTCAGGATCATCACTGCTTGGTTTGTTGGTCCCGGCATCTCCTCTATCTTCGCCACTTTCCAATCCTGGGTTGGCAGACTTGGGTTACACCGCTGCAACATTTTTAGAAGCCGTTCTGGCTCTTTAATGGAGGACGGGATCCACAGTCTGGCCCGAGGGCGGACTGGGATGTCCTTCCAGTTTACGGCGACCAGCTTGGCGCCTGGGTACACTTCTCCGATGTTGGAGACCGCCGTTTTATACAGCTCTGCCGATCGCTCATCGTCGCAGGCTATAACCTTCACTTTCCCCTGGAACCAACCGACGTCTTTGCAGACAGGGAGAGGTCCAGGTTCCTGCTCCAGCAGTTCAAAGCAGGCGGTGGCTAGAGCCGTCTCCACCCACTTCCACTGATTTCTCGGGATTGCAGCGTTACCTTGGTCGAGAACTCCAATGAGGACTCTCTCCTTGGCGATCTGGGAAAAAGATCTGCCCTGCTGCACTCTCGACTTCTTTGCACTCGGCCCGGGTGCTTCTTGGGGGCGCTGTCTCTTGGCTTGATCCAGCGCTGTAGGTGACTGCATATCGTAGTCGGGCAGCAGTCTTCGCCCATTCCACCTTCTTCAGCCAATCGGCTGACCGGTTTGAGCCTGTGCTTGCTAAGTGACGCTGGAGAACCCATCCAGCACTTCTCTTCTCCGTGTAGGAGAACTTTTTGCCGACGCTGGCTGTAGGAACTTCACCCACCGTCCCTGTACCAGCTGGAGCCTTGGCCGTGCTTTGAGCGCTCTGCTTCGGTTCCGAGGTATCGGGGGGCGGCAGGATGATTCCTTTTACCCCAAGGCCCGGGTGGAATGCGGGTTTGCTTGAACCAGCGCCGTTTGTACAAACAGCTGGCATGGTGACCGTCGCCGTTGTATTTGTTGAGCATTGGCCAGGCCGCTGCCGCTGCCGAGGAGGACGAATCCAGGATTCCGGTCGGCTTTTTCGGAGTGCCAGGCTCCTTTGTTTTATTTGTGTTTTTGTTTATATTTGTGATTTTATTTTTGTTATTAATTGTATTCATGTTAGTGTCCCACGAGCTACGGAGAAGGGGTGGTCCGCTTGCACAGAGATCCGCACTATGCAGGTAAGGCTAGCTAGTTCGAAGGGCGCCAGGTATCCGAACGCTCCGTTTACGACTGAGCTATTTTTGGTTAGGGCCCCCAGCCAGGTTGACTATCGGCACGGGTCGCATTACACCTAAGTCCAGCCCTAAGTACCTCAGACCATGACATGTGCCACCATGCATATAGCAGAGCTATTAAAGAGCAAAATTATATACATGGAGCAAAAGTCTTGGCTAACACCAGCTCTAAGGAGCTACTGGAGTGTTATTTCCAGTCGGCACCCTCGAGGAGGGTTCAGTCGAGGATTTTTGCCGACCCAGTTCAAAACGACGTATCTGCCAGCACTATTTCTTGTAGTAGTGCGGATAAAGTTCTTTTCACATATGGAATCAGACTCCTTCACCAGTTTAACTGGTAGATCTTCCACCTCCCAAAACTTGGTGAGAAGATTCTCGAGTCTTTGTGCTGGACTGACCGTGACTCTCGTCGAAAACGAGGAAACTGCCTTGGCAGGCGACTTTGCTACTGACCCTGTCAGAATCCATCCAAAAATGGTTTCCTGGCCTAGTAGAGAGCCGCATATATTTGAGAGTGAGCCGCCAACTAAAATGGATGGGAGGATATCTGCACCTAAAAGTACATCTATCTGCGAGCTCAGGTGAAACGAGGGGTCAGCCAGCTGAACATTTAGCAGATCTTTCAACAGACTTTGTGGAATCGGATACGATGGTAGATTCCCTGCCAATTGTGGAAGAACAAAGGCCGAGGTCTCGACTTGAGTCCTCGGCTTTGATGGGGAGCCAATGTTGAAGTGACATAACTTCGATGGACTAGCAGCCACTGTTTGATTTAAGCTAGCGACTTGTGCTTGAACGGGCTGATATGGGAGTTTGATCAGATGAAACATTCGTTCCGAAATGAACGAAGCCTCTGATCTGGAATCAATCAGCGCCCTTGCTTTGTAGGTTGTCTCTTGATAGCAAATGTTGATCATGGCCGTACCAAGAAGCACGCCTTGGACTCTTGCTGCTAAATAGTTCTAAACATTTGGAACATTGGATGAAGTGGACTGTATGCTTGGAGGAGTTGAACTTGATGAGGCAGTTGTGAGCACTCGTGCAATCTTTGAGAAGATGGCCTCTGGCAGAGCAGTTTATGCATAGCTTTTGCTTTTTGATATACGACGACCTTTCATTGAAGGACAAACGTTGAAAACTAGGACATAAACGGATCGGATGATTCTCTTTCGAACACAACTTGCAGGACTGGGGTTTCACATTGACCCTGGTTTCGAAAGATTTCACCTTTTTCGGGGCTGTCTCCTTCTTCCCTGGATTGCTTTGGGATTGCGTATTAGCTTTGATAGCTGCTATCGCCTCCAAAGTACGATACCGATCGAGCAAAAACGAGTTAAATTTAGACCATGTCGGAATGTCTGACTTATTTTGGATGGACTGCCCCCAGAGGGAGAGTGTCAGAGTCAGCAATTTGAGGGAACACATATAAACAAGGAAACAGTTCCAGTTCTCTGTCTGAACGCTCGCGAGTTTCAGTGCATTGAGGCACCCTTGAACTGTGGCCTGCAATCCCTTTAAGGCAGCACCACACTCGTGCGGAATGGATGAGAGACCGAACAAAATTTCAAGCTGACTCGTCACGAGCAGCCTTTTGTTCTCGAACAGTTGCGTCAAGTTTCTCCATGCGGACTCAAAACCGTCGTTGGTAAGCGGGGACCTAGAAACAATATCGTTTGCTTCTCCACTTATTTTTGAGTTGAGGTGGAATAATTTCTCAACAGGAGTGAGCCTCGGATTATTGATGTAAATCGCCGTAAACAAATCGCAGAAAGTGGGCCAACGTGAATAATCGCCATGGAAGACTTCGGTTTCACACGGAGGCAGCCTGCAGCCGCCGGAAACAGGAGCTGCTTGGTGCGTGGGCGGTCTATTCTGGGTTTCCATGTCTTCTATTTGATCGCCTAGTTGAGAAGCACATCGCTCGTAAACAGCGTAGCAGTGCGCGTACTTTGCTTGCATAGCTGTCAAGTCATTGGCATTGGAGGGGTCTTCGCTCAGAGCCTTGGAGCAACGCCCATACTCCTGCTCAAAGATCGCCCAAATATTCTGGACCTGGTCGCGTCGGATCTTCAGGGAAGATAACGACGGAACAGTCTGAGAGGAACCTGCAAGAATAGCCTCGAAATGGCTGAGCCGGTCACTGGCAGCAATGAAATCATTGAGAGCCATTTTACTACGACCTTGCTGACTTTGAGTTATAGAACGGGTGATCTTTGTAGTTAGAGTATCGGATTTGTTGCTCGAACTAAGAGATTTCTTAACGTTGGGCGTAGGCGCTTTCGTTGAAGGTTGAAGCCTTAACGACGAAGGAGATGGTCCGGCCAGGAGTGGGCTTGCGTGTAGGATCTGATATCGATTTCCTTCTAGGCTTGTCTCCACTGGACATAATAGACTCACTACGGAGTCAATGTTTTAAATATGCGCGAGCTTATTTATTAGGTAAATTATATAGTACATGTGTGTGTGTGCGTGTTATATTATTGACCGCTTAATACTCCGTTGTTCTGTCCAATGTGACCCTCGTAGGCTAACTGGCAAATCCCTAATCAGCTGTTGACGAAGGGTTGTCAACGCCGCTTATTACATACACAACACCCCTTAACACCCAGATGCGTCGTAGAATTGAGGGGGCTGGCGGTTACGCTCAGACCTACGAAGTTCGCCTGCGGGCGCATTCGTTGGAGGATGGTCGAGCACAGGAGAAAACGCCGGTGATGAGGAACACTCTCGTTGGTTAGTAGGGCATGTACCGTCACTCCTTCCAATTGGCGCGCATTCATCATTCTCGCCGCAATCGGCAGAAACATTTTCATTGTTGTTACCAGAGTCAAGTGCCGGCATACGGTTGCGAAGCTGATCGTAGTGTCGTTTAACTATACGGTTGTCCTCTAAGCGAACCGCATACGAAATTGGTCCTGTTTGAGTAGTTACCCATCCTTCAATCCACTTGGGGCTAGTGGAGTAGTTTCTGACCCATACTGGGGTACCTGAAATGAAAACATCGTTATGCATGACCTTGCAGGGCTTTCCAATTGATATCTCTGTAGGCTGGATCTTGTCGAAGTATGTCTTGAGTTCTCTGTTGAGCAGCAATTCAGCGGGAGAACGATTCGTCGTTGCGTGTTTTGTTATGTGCTGATACAATAAGTATCTGGCTAGGCTAACATTTATATCAGCATTGCGGTCGATTTTCTTCAGATAGTTTTTCGTACTTTGTACCATACGCTCAGCTTGTCCGTTGGCAGCCGGGTAACACGGAGCAGAGCGAATGTGTCGGATCAAGTTGTTTTCCATAAACATTTCAAATTCTTCTGACGTGAAGGCAGTACCGTTGTCTGAGACTAGCTCATCGGGAAGTCCGTGTGTGGCGAATAGCTGACGGAGGAACTTGATCGCCCCGTAAGCAGAAGTTGAGTTGACCACGGCGACCTCCAACCATTTAGAGTATGAGTCAACTACCAAGAAGAACGTTTTCCCCTGGAAGGGTCCGGCGAAATCCACATGCAGGCGTGACCAGGGGCGCTTGGCCTATTCCCAATGATGAGTGGGCGTTTTTTGAGGCTCATTTCGTATCTCCTGGCACGCGCAGCTGCTTTTCACCATTGCTTCGATTTCAGCGTCAATGTTGGGCCACCACACATAGCTGCGTGCCAGTACCTTCATTTTAACAATGCCCGGGTGAGCAGCATGCAGAACTGTTAGTATTGTACGTCTAGCTTGGGGAGGAATAACGGCTCGAATGCCCCATACTAAGACTCCTTTATTCGCTGATAGTTCCTCTCGACGCATATAGTATGGGTATAGTGTGTCTGCTCTCTCAATTTTCGAATCAGGTCATCCCCTTAGCACCCAGCTCAGTACTTTAGAGAGTGTTGAATCCTTTGAAGTGTATGATGCTAACAGCTTCGGGTTGACGACAGGTGTTGCTGCCAGCTCAATCATAAGAATCTCTTCAGGTGCTGTGACTTCATCTTCTGTAGATATCGGGCAACGACTTAGGAAATCCGCATTACCCATTTTACTTCCTTTGCGATAAGTAATATTAAAGTTATAAGCGCTGAGGAATATAGATCTGCGTAGCATTACATTAGAAATCACGTTTTGTAAATATTCCTAAGAGTGGCTGATGATCCGTGATGAGCGTGAAGAAACGCCCATATAAATAGTTATGAAATTTTTTTACTCCTGCAATCAATGCCACCGCTTCCCTGTCGAACTGTGCATAATTTCTTTCTGACTTTGATAATGTGCGAGAGTAAAAAGCAATCGGCCTTTCTGATCCATCCGGGAATTTGTGGCTAAGAACGGTTCCGAGCCCGTAAGGTGATGCATCGCACGCCAGCACCAGTGGCAAGCGATCATCGTAGTGCACCAAAAGCTTGTCGGATGTTATGAGTTCTTTCAATGTAGAGAAAGCATCTGCATGCTGCCGCTTCCAAGTCCAAATGGCATTCTTATCTAGCAAACGATGTAATGGTTCGGCCAGCGTTGCTTTATGTGGCAGGAAAGCGTGATAAAAATTTATTAATCCGAGAAAAGCCTGCAGCTGCTTTTTGTCTTTCGGTGTAGGCGCATGTTGAATTGCTGTAATTTTTTCAGTTGATGGCCGAACTCCTAATGCATCGATTTTGAATCCCAAAAATTCTATAGACGGTTTGCCAAACTCGCATTTATCCCTCCGCAATCGTAATCCCGCCGTTTCAAAACGGGTGAGTACCTCATTCAGCCTCTCAGCAAGCTCGAGTTCCGATTTTCCCATTATTACAATATCGTCGAAGTATGGCAGCACGCCAGAAATACCTCGAACAACGTTTTCAATGCAGCTTTGAAATATTCCTGGAGCAGACGAAATCCCGAATTGCAGCCTATTGACTTTGAAGGTGCCCATGTGTGTTGTAATTGTTTGGAGCATAGCTGAGCGCTCGCCCACGACAAGTTGTTGATAGGCTTGCGCTAAGTCAATTTTAGCAAAAATTGAGCCTCCCTCAATTGACGCCAACAGTGTGTTGATTGCCGGAATCTGATGGCCATGTGGTTTGATAACCTTATTCAGAGTTGACTTATACGAGTAGTCTCCACAAATACGGACCGAGCCGTCCTTCTTGATAACAGGTACGATTGGGGTTGCCCAGTCTGTATATTCCACGCTTTCCAGAATGCCCTGGTTGCAAAGGCGGTTGATTTCTTCTTCTACCAAAAGCAAATGGTATTCGTCGTGAAGGTAGACGAACAGGTGTGGCAGACGCGTCTATACACAACGACACTGGCGGCCCAGTCAGCTGGCCCAGGTTGGTGGAGAACAAATTATTAAATTTACTGAGAACAGATTTAATAGTTGTGTCGCTTGTTATTAAGAATATCCCTTCAATTCGTATTCCAAGTGCGTCGAACCAATTACAACCGAGTAAGTTCGCGCCATTACCAGTGACAATAACGAGCGGTAGATTCTCGATTTTGCGTTGATTATAGAGAATAGATACATCGGCGACTCCCTTTACAGGAATCGGATTCTTCTGGTAGTCATTCAGATCCAAGTCACATTTGGAGAGATCTAGCTTTCCTTTAGGCCAGATGTAGCGGTACGTTGACTCTCTCATAATAGTCACAGGCAACCCCGAATCCACTTCAAATATGCAGGATCGATTGTTAATGATGATGGCTATCGATTTCTATTGATTTACTAGTGGACGTATATGGTTCACATGATGAGCACCATGACGAGTGTTTGATGATGTTGACGCTGCCGTGCGTGCGTTGTCCTTAGACGTATGAGCGCGGCGACAGACGCGCTGTAGATGGCCCTTCAGGCCGCAAGAATGGCAAACACTCTCACGATGCGGGCACTGCTTCCGCATATGATGACCACCGCAGCCTGCACACGATCGCTCGTCGTTGCGTCGACTACGTTGAGATCTCCGTGACCGGCTCGCTAAGACACCATGTATTGACTCGGAAACCTCCACTTCGCTTCCTTGCCTCATGACAGCTGCACTTGCTGCAGCGGCCTCGCTGGTTATAGCACGTTCTAGAACTCGTTGCAACGTCAACGCTTCCTCGGCTAGAAAAGTTCTTTGAAGGTTTCCATCCTTCATTCCACACACAAAACGGTCTCGCAGCATGCGGTCCAAAGCCGCCCCGAAATTGCAATCCTTTGCCAATGTACGCAGCGCGGCCATGTAATTCCCTGGAGACTCGTCCGTTTGTTGGTCGCGCTTATGGAAATGATAGAACGCAGCGATTTCCGACGAACGAGGAGACAAATGATCGGTGAGTACTTTGCAAATTTCCGATAGATTCAAATCACTAACCTTTGCTGGGGAGGCCAATGATGTTAACAGTTCATACAGCGGCGCGCCCGCCAGTGTAAGAAAAGCCGCCTTTTTCCGTTCTTCCTCTTTAACATCATTGGCCAGTAGGAATAAAGTGAAACGTTCCCAATAGGATGTCCATTTGTGAGGTTGAGCCAGGTCGCATTGTTCTAGATTGCCAAGTGCGACCATTGGAGCTCGTTGCTCTAATAATTTTTTGCCTTCTAATTGTTGCGAATTTTTACCACGTGGGTTTTTGACTGTCGCGGCACTTCCACTATGACTGGAAGCTTGATCGCTCGTTTTCTTTTGTTTTTCTAATTCGTTACTTCCACTGAATGCAGTATTGACGTCTCTATCTTCCTCTTTGACTAACGCGGCATTTCCAACAGAGTTGGAAATTTGATCGCTGTCTTTGTCTTCCATGTACTTATAATTTTTACTCGCGAATTTAAAATATTTTCAAATCATATCCTCGTCGACAGTTTTAAATATGCGCGAGCTTATTTATTAGGTAAATTATATAGTACATGTGTGTGTGCGTGTTATATTATTGACCGCTTAATACTCCGTTGTTCTTTCCAATGTGACCCTCGTAGGCTAACTGGCAAATCCCTAATCAGCTGTTGACGAAGGGTTGTCAACGCCGCTTATTACATACACAACACAATGTTTTCTTGGACTTGCAAAAAAAAAAACAAATGCAAAAAAGAGAAAATTTATACCCTTCGATTCTGTGAGAAAGACTCCACAAAATAGGAGTGGAACGATAGAAAAGGAACACTGTCAACACGAACTGCAGAAAATAATTTTCTGTTCCCACGATGTATTGAAGGACACGACAAAATGTTGTTGATTCGCAAATGGATGCAACAAGCAAAGTGGAACAACGGAATTGGAACAATGTCAGCACAAGTTTCAGAAAATAATTTTCTGTTCCCACGATGTATTGCAGCACACGACAAAATGTTGTTGTTTCGCAAATGGATGAAATCAACAAAAAGGAACAGCGGAATTGGAACGATTTCTGCACAAGTTTCAGAAAATAATTTTCTGTTCCCACGATGTATTGCAGCGCACGACAAAATGTTGTTGTTTTGCAAATGGATGAAATCAACAAAAAGGAACAGCAGAATTGGAACAGTGGATCAACACGAAATGCAGAAATATTTCGATTGGAACGGCACACTGTGAAGCTGATATATTCATATATACACTTAATTTAAAATATATGTAAATTAGGAAAAATAATAATTTCAAGCAATAAATGTTTATAAGTTTGTCTTAAAAAATTATTAAGTTGGAACATATGAAACGACAAGTCACAAGCAAAACAAAATTTGAATATAATTAATTTTCTTATTAATTGCACTTTCAGCAGTTTTCAGGAAAAGTTGCGTTTAATGGAGCTACGTGTAAACGATGATTACACTTGCTGAATATGATCTGGACTGCATATTCATCGATAGTTTATCGGGTGATCACCGTCACTAAGTGTTGTGTTGTGGTAATTGGTAATTAAAATTATATGTTATTTTGTTTGTTTTGTTTGTGAACTTGTTTTTTTTTTCCTTTTATATGTTATTGTTATATGTGGATAAGTGTTTTATATGTTGATAAATGTCGTATATGTGGATAAGTGTTTTATATGTGTGTTGCGCATGCACGTAGGTAATACGCCGTTGATGGATATTGTCTCGTTCCAGAAGTTAATCAGGTAGGTTCCCTTTATCTGCTTCGCGTTGCCTGGCCAGGTTATGGTGCCATTGAAGTCGTTCGCTAGGATGATTCCCTCGTCGATCTCCAGTGTAGGTATGTGGTCTGCATTGTTGAATTCACACATTGCCTGCTCTCCTCTAAGTAATTTTGGCAAACAACTATTCTGACTTAAATCTTCTATCTTATTTTTATTACAGATTTTTATACTGTAAAGATTCTTACATTGACCTTTAATACCAAACATTTCATTTTTACTTTTGTTTCTGAATATTTCATTTGCTGGTAGGTTAACAATGCCATTGGATTTAATTATTGGTTTTATTACATAGTTTTGAAGTATTGTTGTTTTTAAATTCGGTATCTTGAGTAAATATATTAGTGTTGTTCCATTGCGCAAAATGGAGACATCTGAGAATTCTAACATTTCTTCAGTAGTTAATGGTGGAATATGGCCATTTTTAAATTGAATACTTATTATATTTATGTTTAACCCCTTTCTCTTTAATGAGCTGAACTTGATTCTGAAAACTGATGGCCAATTCGTTACTCAAAAGTGAGTCTCTTTTAATTGAATTTGCAATATCGTTCGAAATTTTGGTCAATTTATTTAGTCTGTCTTTTAATTGTCTGTTAATTATTACCTGAATTAATTTTTAAGTTTTGATGTGGCTCTTATGTACTATACGTCCCGATTCTGTTAGTATTGTAGTGTTTTTGTCCTCCTTTACTATTTATTTTTTGAATCTGTTTGATAACTTTGAACCTAATCTTGTATTTATTTTCACAAATATTTCTTCTCCTGCCTCATAGGTTCGAATTGGTTTCCTTCTGCTATTGTGGTCTAAAAGGTCTTCGGTCTGTTTACGTCTCAGTTGTTTTATGTTGTCCAGTCTTGCCTGTTCGTATTGCGTGGGGTCAGTGGTAACTCTTCTGCCGAAGAAAACTTCTAATGGCCTTTTCTTCGTTACCGAATGAATTGAGTAGTTATATTCATAAACGGCTCGATCAAGAAGTTCTTCGAAGTCCCTATGAATTTGATCTTTTTTCAAACACCTCATTATTTCAGAGAGTGTTGAATGAAATCGTTCAATCTGTCCGTTAACTGCACTTTTATTAGGGGGTGTTTTATAAATTTGCATTCCTAATTGGTCAACTAACATGAACCGTATTGATTCAGAATTCAGAGATTTTTCATTGTCCATTACTATGAATTTTGGTATGCCAAAATAGAAAACTATATCGCGAAGTGGTGTCCTAATATCTTCTATTGCTTTTGATTTTATGATTTGTGCTTTTGCTAACTTGGAAAATTTGTCTATTGCAGTGAGTACGAGGTATCGTTCAGTCGAGTAGATGGCGATGTGAATTATGTGTCCGGGGTATTCTGGTATTGGCGTTTCTCTTATCTCGGGGTTTGGTGGATGACGATCGTATTTCGTCTCTTTACAAATCTTGCACTGTTTCACTATGTTTGCTATTTTCTGTTTCATTTTTGGAAAGTAGAATTCTTCTGATAGTTGGATTTTATTTTCTAATACATTTCGGTGAGCCCTATTGTGTGTCTTGAGGATTTGCTCCTCTTGGTCTGTTGTGTTGGTCAGGTCTTTTACTAATGTCTGCGTGAAACGTACCTTAAAATTTTTGAAATGACTTGGGTATAATTGTTGGATTTTCCACATTATATCTTCAGTCGTGTAGATACCGTTGATTACCGAGGAATTTAGATATTTTTTCAGGTCGGATAATAGTTCGTCCGGATTGTACTGTTGTCTGTAAATGTCGTGTCTGTGAAAAGTTGGGAATGGTATGCTGAACTTGTAGTCGGTCATTTCTGCTTTATGAAAGAAAATCTGGTTCCTAAAGGCGTTAATAGGGACTTCCATACTTGGTATTAGTTCTTCGCCTGAGCTCTCGTCGCTGTGTTGCGTCGAAGTTATTGAATTTATTTGCCCTACAGGTGGTATTCTGGATAGCGCATCAGCTACCACGTTCTCTTTTCCCGGTTTATAATATATTTCATAATCATATTCCTCTAAGTAAGATTTCCACCGTTTGATTCTTGCATTTCCGTTCCAGCTACTCAAGGAATGAGTCAATGGCTGGTGGTCAGTAAATATTTTAACTTTCGCTTTACCGTACAGGTAATTCTTTAGGCTTTTTAGGGCCTAAATAATGGCTAACATTTCTTTTTCGTTAGCGGTGTAGTTTTCTTCTGCCTTAGACAGTGTTCTTGAGAGAAATGAAATAGGCTGGTTATCTTGCGATAGCACTGCACCTATTGCGAAGTTGGAAGCATCGGTTGTCAAATGAAACTCCTTTTTGAAATCTGGGTAACGGAGTATTAAATCTTTAGATATAAGGCTACTTTTAAGTTTTTTGAATGCTTCTAGTGCTTGGTTGTCAAGCGAAATAAATTTGTTTGACGACATTTTTTGGACACTCGTCCGTCCTCCCCTCTTAAAAGCGTGGTAAGGGGCTTGGCGAGCTTAGCATAATTCTCGATGAATCTCCTGTAATACCCGGAAAGTCCCAAAAATGATCTAAAATCTTTCAGGGTCTTGGGTAGGGGATACTGAGCTATAGCTGCAACTTTATCTGGATTAGTCTCGATGCCCTTATCGGAAACAACAAAGCCAAGAAATTCAACTTTGTTTTTCAGGAACTCGCATTTGTCCAATTGGCATTTCATATTGGGTTCTTGCAAAGTTCGAAAAATTTTGTCCAGATTTTTTAAATGTGATGCGTAATCTTTACTGAAAATTATGATGTCATCAATGTAGATGAAACATATTTTGCCAATATAATCATGAAGAATGTCATCTAGTGCGTGCTGGAAAATTGCTGGCGCGTTCTTTAGTCCAAAAGGGAGTCTTGTAAACTCATATTTTCCGTTGTTCACGGAGAAGGCGGTTTTTTCTATGTCAGACGTTTTCAATGGAATTTGGTGAAATCCACTCTTAAGATCCAGTACGGAAAAGACTTTTTTGTCACCTAATTGTGCGAGAACTTCGTTTATTTCTGGTATAGGGTATTTATCGGCTATGGTAACCAAGTTTAATTTCTTGTAGTCTATGACCATACGATATTTTTTTTCTTTTGAGGCGTCTGCTTTCTTCGGTACTATCCATACAGGGGAGTTGTATGGTGACCTTGATGGTCTGATTATACCGTCGTTTAGTAGTTCAGAGACTTGTTTATTCACCTCGACTTTCAAGCTCATTGAATACTGATAGAATTTTGAATACACTGGTGTGTCTGAAGAGGTTCGGATTTCTGCCTTCACATTGGTTGTGTAGGTCAGTTTCTGGTTTGGCTCTGCGAATAAGTTTGGATATCTTTGAAGAAGTTCGTTTAAGCTGTCACTCTGAAATTTATTTAAATGTTCAATTCTTGGTACTATTGTGTTTACTGCCTCAAATTTCTTTTATTTTATGGGTACGTGAATTTTGTTTTCGATTGTCATGATTTTCTTGCTTACTTTAATTTCTGCATTCATCTCTTTCAGGCTGTCGTTGCCCAAAATGGCATCAAATGACTTTAAAGTTGGCAACAAAAAGAACTTGACATTTATGTCGGGGTGATTGAAGAGGTTGGCTATTTTATGGTGGGTGACGCGAACACTGCCCCCTACGGACACAGCGTTAAAAGGTTTTTGATTAGCTATTGGATTGGTGACAAACTTTGGTTGAATGTAGTTTCTGTTTGATCCTGTATCTATTAATATTTTTAAAATTTTCCCATTCCCCAGCTTGCATTCAAAGTATGGAAGCGAGAAATGCTCTATTCTAAAAAATTCATTGCAGAGTTGTCGTGTTGTTCGGTTTCGTCGTAGTCGTATCCGTCAATATATTCATCTAAAGTTTCGTCTTGGGTCTCGTCTTCTTGATCTGCAAGTGCTTGCGCATATTCTGCCACAGTGGCATAGGTCTCAGCAGATTGCATTTCATTATGTTCACAGTCGTCAGTTTGAATGTTAAAGTTTCGTTGTCTTTTTTGTGGGTCGGGCATTGGGCCTGGAGGTCTTTTTCCTGCCTCAAATTGTGGCCTATTCATATAGTTCACCATTTTGGACCTAATGCTTGGGTCCACGTCCATGGGTTCTGGTCTTGGTAGGGGTTTCGGCGCTATTGGCCTAGGTGGTACGTATTGTTGTTGTCGGTATTGGTTTGGTTCGTATTGTCTTGGCCCAGCGAATTGTCGTTGCTGTCCAAAGTTGTTGTAGCTCTGAGGCTGTGTGAAGTGCTGATATTGTATAGGGCGATTTCTGGGGGGAACCGGTGATGGCTGTCGGAATCCTGAGCTAACGAATTGCATGTTTCGTGGAGCTGGTATTGGTTTGGCGTTGGCGCGTTTGGCCTGCCCTAGAGTCACTGCATGCATGGTACGATATTTTTGATTTTCCATTTTCAGGCATATGTTCAAAGCCGTAGGAAGATCTCTTGGCGCGTGTGCACCTAAGATGCGTGGTAGGTCTCCGCGCAGGCCACATACAAATGTATCTGTGGCTTTGTCGCGGTACATCTTCTTTAACAATCGATGAGCTTCTTCACCTAAATCCATGCAGTTCACCTTGTTTAAGAGAAGAGACAGATGTTGATACACCATCTGATGAAATTCTTCTACCGTTTGATTACCTTGAGACAACATTGTCATCTGATACTCTAGAGTACCAAGATCACGCATGTCTCCGTAATGCATCGTCAAGCACTTTACTATTGCTCTCCAATTAAATGGAACGCTATATGCTTCTAGTGCCGTGTCCGCATTACATGTAATTTTGCTCCTAATCGAGTGAACAATACCAAAATATTTTGAGGTACCCACCATCTGATGAAATTCTTCTACCGTTTGATTACCTTGAGACAACATTGTCATCTGATACTCTAGAGTACCAAGATCACGCATGTCTCCGTAATGCATCGTCAAGCACTTTACTATTGCTCTCCAACTAAATGGAACGCTATATGCTTCTAGTGCCGTGTCCGCATTACAAGTAATTTTGCTTCTAATCGAGTGAACAATACCAAAATATTTTGAGGTACCACCTCTCCTGCATAGGCTTCCATTAGGCGGTCTTTTTCCAAGAGCTGAACTCCGCTGGATTCCCAGAAAATTCTCTCAAACATTTTATTACGTCCGGGACTTTGTCGAGTCCCCCTAGGCTTGCACGATGTTCTACATTTATTACCTGATCTATGGCGATACTAAAGTCGCTTTCTGGGTTATTCAAGGCTTCTACTATTCTCGGGACTTGTTGTGCTATTATTTGTCCCACTAACTCTGTGATTTGTTGCAAGGACGCCATGTTTCTGTTCTGTTGCTGTCGTTCTGTCAATCTAGCTAACGATTGTCTTGGTTCAAAATGGGGGGTCGGATCAAATTATTAGGATTGGCCATAAATTTTCAAGATATAGAAAATGTTTTATATTGTTAAAAATGTTAGAGTAAAATCTTAAAGTTTTTCAAATGATATATAAAATGATTTTTTTTAAATTTTTTTTTTTTTTTGTTAGAATAGTTGTTTAATATGTTTGTTTATCTTTTTTTTTTCTTTTTCTTTAAATATTAAAGATAATAATATTCAATACGGAAATTGTGAAGAAATTAAAATTAATATTTTGTGAAAACCAGTAGCTGGTTTCTTCCTTCTACCTTGGAGGGTCCCTTTTTTTGGGAATCGCAAGATTGGAAATTTTTATACTACTCTTGGAGTTAGTTATATTTGCTTTGTTATCGTTTTACAGTGTTTTATTACAAAAAATTTTTTGCTCTAGGCAAGTTTTTAATTTAGTTTTCTTTTCTCTTTGTTTATTAAACTGATTGATGTGGCTGCACCTCCCGAACGTCCGGATTTCATACTTTTTGCTGCTGCTACTGGGGATCCTGCGACCAGTACACCTTGAGGTTGTCCTGCGAGCGAGTACAACAGGACTGCAACCCACCGATGGACAGTGATCAATTAAGATCCACTGCCGAACTGATAGAACAATTAAGTTCTGATCAGTAAGTGATTTTCGACGACGCGAATTAACGCGAAGGAGTCTCTCGCGAGAATTTGGCAATTGGGTTGCGCGTGCGGGAAGTTGGTTGCTTGTGCGGGAAGTTGTCCAGACGCTGAGCTCAGCAATATTGGGGCTACTGCACCTGACGGCCGGATGTTGCAATTGCAGTTTTGTAGCTTTTGAATATTTTGGTTCTTAACTTACATACTAGCCAGGTTAGTAAATACAGAACACATACAACGCCACATTTGTAATTAGTGTTTGTTTTTTCTTTCTTTTCAGTGTAATTATATATCTCAATTAGTTTAAGTAATTGAAGAATGTTATAAAAGAATGTGAATCAATGTTTAAATAAAATTGATAATTAAACATATGTATAACCATGTTATTTCTACTGCGGCGCAGATTTGCCGCTTCCTAGGGGTGGGGTATTTTAATAAGAATTCCAACCAGATTTCCCTACCAGAATCAGACAGAATTCCAACTGGAATTTCCCTACAGCAGAAATACACATACAGAATAGTACGCAGCCGAATCGTATGAGGAACTCAGTAAAACGTTCGAGAATTTCCTACCGAGAATTCCGGCCACGCATGTATAAAAGCGGATGAGGGTTTTACACGAACTCGGCGCGCAGAACTGTGAGGCGCGCTGTACAAAATCTGTACACTTTTCTGCGATAAATTTACTGTTGGGTGAATTCCCTGCTGGGTTAAAACGTCTGCGTCGATTGCCGGTCAGTATAAAGTGCAAAGAACGCAAGGCATGCGAACAAAACGTAGGAATAACGGACAATAGAAAAACAAACGAATGTTGTTGGTTTTCTTCTCTTGCGTTGCTCGCTAAAACGCGGATAGAACGAATGCAACGGCAAGCAAAACACAACAAAACAAACCCAAAAGAATCGAACGTACGTATGTTGTTGGGTTTCTTTCTGTGCGTCGCTCGGTAAAATGTGCAGAAAACGAAAGCAAAAAAACAACAGCATCGGTTGTTTCATTTTTCCCCCTATTCATTTATCGTATTCAAGCTCGAATGCGATAATTTGACGATACTTTCGCATTTCGTATCACCTTCCAGCTCGAATACGACAGTTTTACGATACTCTCGTTTGACACTCGCTTCGTGGTGCAGTGGGATACCAGTTGCAAACAAAAGTGCAAGTACTGTCGCAAAGGCAATATTCGAAAATTTTATACTAAAGTACGGTCCAATGAAGACGTTCATTTCGGACATGGGAACTGTTTATTAGAATCGAATAGTATCAGACATGTGCAAGTACCTGAAGATTAAAAATCTTACTTCTACTGCATATCATCATCAGACTTTGGGAACAATAGAACGAAGTCATAAAACATTCAATGAATATATTCGGTCATACATTTCTGCAGACAAAACTGATTGGGATGTTTGGATACAATATTTCACGTATTGTTTCAACGACACCTTCGATTATGCATGAATATTGTCCATACGAGCTAGTATTTGGAATACTACCAAGACAGTTCATAGATTTTAACAAAATAGATAGAATAGAACCGATATATAATATAGACGATTATTGTAAGGAAATAAAGTTTAGATTAGAGACAGCATATAAAAGAGCTAGACATATGCTAGAAAAAGCTAAAGCTTATAGAAAACTAATTTATGATGAGAAGATTTTAGATTTTGAATCACAAATAGGAGATAAAGTATTGTTAAGAAATGAAGCAGGTCATAAGTTAGATCCGGACTATATAAAGTAGAAAGTATAGAAGATAATGATAATATTATAATATTGGACACGAAGAATAAAAAACAAAAAGTACATAAGGATAGATAAAAAACTTTTATTTCATAATTATTATTAGTATGATCGTACATAAGAGTAAGCATGCAACAAGAACAAGCATTGATAAGCATAGGCGTAAATGCAAATATGAACATATAAAAAAAAAAAAAAACTGAATACATATCGTTTAAAAATATATATTACTATATTATTATATCAAAGCACATTTCATTTTTAAATAAAAATTACATTATTATCCAATAACTTTACTCAATATCTTTCTTTACTTAATTTTTTTGTTAGATTTTCAAGAAGCTTGTGTAAAGTAAAACAAGTAATGGCTTTTCTTAGACTTATATATTATTATGCGCGTGTGCGTCTTATTCAAAGCGACGATCGCGAGAGAGTAATACAAAGTGTATTCAAAAAGGAATAAGAAGAGGTAAACTTAAGTGTGACCAGATTTCTAGATATAATGGTTGTCACCAACAAATACATATTTCAATACTCCTTCTCAACAATTATATACTTGATTACATTCTAAAAACAATTCATTTTTGTTATACATTGAATATGTTTGGTTTTCTGCAAGTTCTTAGTTAATACATCGTCATATTATTAGTACAAATATATTGAATATCAATTTCATTTTTGGAATAAAGTTCTCTTACATGATGATACTTTATATCAATGTATTTGCTGCGATTATGCAAAGTTGGATTCTTAGCTATACATTGTGCACTTTGATTATCGCAGTATAATATGACTGTCTTCATTTTATCAAAACCTATTTCACGTAACAATTTCTTTAAATATGTTGCTTCCTTCGCTGCAGTTGATAAAGCAATATACTCAGCTTCTGTGCTGCTTAAGGCCACCAGACTTTGTTTTCTAGACTCCCACGAACTAGCCTCGCCTGCTTAAAGAAACACGTATCCACTGTACGATTTGCGGTCTGTAGAATCGTTTGCCCAGTCTGCGTCGACGTAACAATGCAGCGGCTCTCCAGTATCTTGATAGTGAATCTTCAGATCAGCTGTGCCTTTCAAGTATCTCAGCACCCGCTTTGCTGCTCCTTGTGTGGATTGGCGTTTCGCTGCGCCAGCTTTCCAACGGAGTGTAGTATATCTGGCATAGTGGTTATTGCCAAATTCATCAAAGAACCTATTAATGACTGGTAATTCTTCTCATTAACAGTCTCGCAATTGGGGTCATCACACTTGACTTGGTGACCGGCCTCCAGGGGTGTATCTACAGGCTTACACGTTGACATGCCTCAAGCATGTAGCATCTGCTCGACATACTGTTTATGACCAATGCTTATGTTGCCCGTCTCGCTTTCACGATCAACTTCTATGCCCAAGAAATGACTGAGCTGGCCTCCATCGACTACGTCAAATTCGTTTGCAATTGACGCCTTGATGTCCATTAGGTCTTGTTTGATTGAACTAGCAATTAAAAGATCGTCGGCATATATAGCGATTATGTTAAATTTACCTTGCCCATTGCGCGTATAAACGCAGGGCTCGCTGATACATGGAACAAATCCCAGTTTCTTCAGGGCTGAATCAAGTTTAACCTTCCACTCTCTACCGCTCTGTTTTAGCCCATATAGAGATTTCTTCAGCTTCAATACTTTATTTGGGAATTCGTCACTCACGAATCCATCCGGCTGCTTCATATATACATCTTCCGAGAGCTCACTACTTAGGTAAGCAGATGACACGTCCATTTGATGCAGGAACAATTTATTCTTCACATCCAGTGCCATGATCACTCTTACGGACAAGTATCTCACAACTGAAGAAAACGTTGCAGTCGACACCATAATGTTGTGCGCACCCCTTAGCCACCAATCTGGATTTGAAGCGCTCCACATAACCTTCTTTGTCGACCTTTATGCCAAATACCCAATTGCAGCCTATAGGTTTCTTGCCCTCTGGGAAGTCAACAAGCTCCCATGTCTTATTGGCTTCAAGTGCGTCGATCTCCTTCTGAATTGAGGCTGACCACTCCAATTTCATCTGGGACTTGTTAACGTCATTTATAGTTGCTGGGATTACGACGTTCTCTGCCTTCAACAAGTTCAACATGTTGAATTTCTTGCGCGGTCGACCTGGCTTGCCGGTTCTGATCGTCTTTGGGCGCCCTCTACCACGAACCTCACTTGGTGTAGATCAGCGGTGGGCACAAATTTTGAACTTGGGAGCTCGACAACAAAAATTACAACAACAACCCTTTTCGCGTCTACCTACTTTGTCGATCACCCGCGAGCAAAAAAAAAAGTCTTCAGCGCGCACACTGCGCCTTTGCAATGTTGTTGTTGTTGTTTTATTGACAGTCATAAATTTGAAGCGTCAAAAATGCCTCGATTCGAGCTGCTTGTGTGCGTTGTTGTTGCTAGCTTACTCGCGATCTGGGTCTGCATTGTTGTTGCGTCGCGACGCGTCGTCTCGAGTCGAGATGCTTTTGTTCGTTTTTGATGCTTTTTATGACGGCCATAAAATGCCTCGACTCGAGCTGCCTGTGTACGACTTGACGGCGCCTACAAATGATGTGAGCTGCCTCATAGCTCCCAGAGCCCATGTGTGCCCACCGCTGGTGTAGATGGCTCTGCTTCATCGCTCACAACACTCTCATAGTGCTCGGTATCGGAACCTTCAGTGATGCAATTTTCTTCGTTGGCCTCGGCATCTGCCTCATGCTGGACGTCCTCTTCTTCTACGTCCACGTGCGTTCTCATCGACTTGCTGCTGCTGACGAACCTACTCACTTTCATCATATAGGAACATATCCTCTTCGTCGTTTGTTCAGTCACCATAATCATTCTCCAAAAAGACGACATTTCTGCTTTCGATTACTTTCTTTGATTCTGGACAGTGTAGTCGATATGCCTTTTCTGTAATCGAGTAGCCAATCATGATGTATTCGGCACCCTTTTCCGAGCAATTGCCTTTGAGCCAAAAATGCGTAAGTGTGACACAATTGGTTTTTTGCCAGTCCAAACCTCAAACGGCGTTTTGCAATTTAGTGCCTTTGTTTTTTAACTATTCCGTCAGTATGCTGCCGTGCGTACTGCCTCACCCCAAAGTGATTCGTTTTTACCCGAGTGCACCACCATGCTTCTGGCCATTTCTACCAGTGTGCGGTTTGCACGTTCAGCAACACCGTTTTGTTGCGGGCTGTAGGGTACTGTCAATTGCCTCTTAATGCCGTTTTCTGACAAAAAGTTCTCAAAATCGCGACTCACATATTCGCGCCCATTGTCGCTTCGAACTGCCTTTATCTTTTTCCCGCATTGTCTCTCCGCGAACACAACAAAATCTGTCAATATTTGATCCCGTGTTTTTAAAAAATACACAAATGTATATCGCGAATAGTCATTGATAAATGGTGCGAAGTAACGCGCTCCTCCAGCTGATTGTTTATTCATTGGTCCACTAATGTCTGTGTGTATTAGACCCAATACTTCTCTTTCGCGATTCTCCGCGGCTTTTGGGAATGGCTTAACACTCAATTTACTTTTCGCACAAGTCTCACAAATATCGCCTTTCAAGTCAATACTTTTATTGATTGATTTCAGCCCATAGATTTGCCATTTTTCTTAAACTTGCCATTTTAAGTGGCCAAAACAATAATGCCACTTCCACAACTTGCCGCTCAGTGCGTTTGAGAACATACAACGGTTCATGTCGCGTCAACAATAAACAAATCACTACGTCTGTTTGCCTGTAGCATTTTATTATTTTGACTGTTCTTTATTACAGCACATTCTTTGTCAAATATCACTTTGAAACCTTTTTCGACGGCTTTTGATATTGACACAAAGTTAGCTTGCAGCTCTTCAACATGCAACACATTCTTCAGTTCAATGCAATAATTTCCCGAATTAAAGCACACTGTGCCAACACCGTCAGCAAATATGAAGTTCTCTCCAGAAAGTAATATTTTATCTCTGTGCTCTTTAAAATCCACAAACCATGACCTTACACAACACATGTGAGCTGTGGCACCACTGTCTACACCACATTGATTTTGTCATTTTCTCATTTTTCGGCACATTCGCGAGAATAGCAAACGCTTGCTTCTTTTCACTTTTGTCCTTGCCTTCTTTATTCCTTTCTTTCTCTGTGCACTGCGCAATAAAATGCGCTTCTCTGCCGCATCTATAACACTTCTTTAAATTCTTCTTTACTTCCGAATTCTTTTGGCCCGTGTTCTTCGTGCGCGACACAAAAATTTACTGTACACTGCTATCCGTTGCATCGTTGCTCACTTTTTGTCTCTCTCCTTCCTCAATTATTTTGATCTTCAGATCAGACAAGGACGGCAACTCTTCCCTAGTCTCTATGGCTACAACAAAACCTTCGAATGTTTTGCTGAGCCCCGACAGCAACAAAATTGAGAGAATGTCTTCAGAAATATCCATGTCAATTTCTTTCAGCTTATCGACCAAATCCGAAAACTGATTCACATATTCTTTCACTCCCGATTCCTCCGACAAGCTTAATCGAAGCAGTCTTTTGAACAACGATATTTTTCGTGCAGGTCCACATGGTTGATACACCGCTGCGAGCTTCTCCCAAGCTGCTTTCGCTGTTAAACTGTTTTTTATAAAGTTGATTTGTGACGCCTTTACACCCAGCAATATAATTGCTAATGCCTTTTCATCAGGTTTATCAAAATCAGCTTTCTGCTTCTCAGTGTCACCTTCATTTTTGACGACTCTGCCGCAAACCACTGACCACAAATCGTTCTGCACCAAGACGCTTTTCATTTGCACCGACCACATGGCATATTGCCCGTGTCCATTCATGATTATTAATTAAATTAATATTACTTTTCACACACTAGGCCCTGGGCCCATAACCAGTTAGATTTTCAGGAAGCTTGTGTAAAGTAAAACACGTAATGGCAGTTTTTAGACTTACATTTTATTATGCGCGTGTGCGTCTTATTCAAAGCGACGATCGCGAGAGAGTAATACAAAGTGTGTTCAAAAAGGAATAAGAACAAAGCAGAAGAGGTAAACTTAAGTGTGATTTCAAGATATAATGGTTGTCACCAACTAATACATATTTCAATAGGTTAGGTTAGGTAAGGGCGGTGTCGACCAAAAGTCGACGCACTTAGGCCTTGGATAGGCCCATTGTGATACCGCGGGATCATTCCCCCTCTGCATGAGAGGGACACTAAGTAGAAACTGAGTTAAAAGGGAGCCCAGTTTGAAAGTTTAATAAAGAGGGCTATTCTAATTGGTGCCAACGTAGCGAGTTCGCCTAGACTGGTGAGGAAGGGTTTTCCCAGAGCTCTTCGTCTTCTGTTGCTTAAAGCTGGGCAGAAGCAGAAGAAGTGCTCTGGGGATTCTTCCTCTTCCTCATCCCTGCAGCTCCTACAGAAGTCATTGTAGGGGGCTTTCAATCTGAGGGCATGTATGCCCACTAGCCAGTGGCCCGTTATGGAACGGACCACGCGAGAGCAGTCGGTTCTGCTTAGATTGCACAGTGCTTTAGATCGGGCCTTGTCAGTATGGGGCCAGGTCTTTCGTGCCACGCGACAGTTGGGGTTCACGTAGAGATCTGCGGCATTTCGAGACTGAGGTCGACTTCGAAGTGGTCGATGCGATGGACTTGATGGCCGCTTGGCTATCACTGTAAATGTTAATTTTGCCTGGGGTGGCTTGGGATTTCTTTAAAAAGATTAGAGCTTCATTTATTGCTAGGATTTCGGCTTGAAACACACTGCAGTGGTCCGGAAGCCTAAATGAGTGATTAATACACAATTTTTGAGAAAATACTCCGCCTCCCACTTGATTGTTCAATTTAGAACCATCAGTATAGAAGGATAGAGCATTCGAGTGCCCTGGTAGTTCAGTGATCCAGTCCTCTCTGCGAGGAATGAGTACGTTGAACGGAGTTGTTACGTGCTCGGTCGGCACGCAACAATCTGTTTTTGGGGGAATGATGGCATTTTCCTTTAAAGTAAGGGAGTGTCCGGAATGGAAATCTCCCCAGTTGTTGGTATCTCTAATACGTATGGCCGCCAGGGTGGCTACTGCTTGACTTGTCTGTTGGATTGGAGGAAAATTTAGGATGGCATCAAGAGCATCATTTGGTGTTGTGTTCAGAGCACCTGTGATGCAGATTTCAGCCATTCTTTGTACCTTGTTTATTTGATTCCTGATGGATTGCTTTGATAGAGCGGGCCACCATACTAATATCCCATATAGCAGGATGGGCCTGATTATGGCTGTGTATAGCCAGCGGACTATGTACGGGGACATGCCCCATTTTATACCAATTGCCTTTCTGCAGGTGTAGAGGGCAATTGTCGCTTTCCTACATCTGTCATGTGTGCTTTGATTCCAGTCTAGTTTCTTGTCAAGTACTAATCCCAGGTACTTGGCACTATCACTAAAGGACAGTGCAGAATCTTTTAGTTTTGGAGGGATAAGTGTGGGAACCTTGTAGCGTCTGGTGAAGAGTACGAGTTCTGTTTTGTCTGGGTTTACGCCTAAGCCACATTTGTCGGCCCAGGCTGCCAGTTTGCTTAGTTTGACCGTCATTAGGTCGCACAGAGTTTGTGGATATTTCCCAGTGAAGATCATTGCAACGTCATCTGCGTAGGCAATTAACTGACAGCCCCCGCCTTCCATGTCACATAGCAGCCTGTTGACCACTAGGTTCCATAGGAGTGGGGAGAGTACCCCCCCTTGAGGGGTTCCCCTGCTAACGTACCTGGTGAGAGTCGAGGAACCAAGTGTGGATGTCACCGCCCTGCATGTGAGCAATTGGCTGATCAGTCCCACTAGCCGGTTTTCGATCCCCAGGTTCGTAAGTGCTTCAGTAATTGCTTCCGGGAGGACGTTGTTAAAAGCACCTTCTATGTCCAGGAAGGCTATGAGGGTGTATTCCTTAATAGAGAGGGATTTTTCTATTATGGCAACAACTGAGTGAAGAGCCGTTTCGGTGGATCTTCCTTTCCTGTATGCATGTTGAGAGCTTGATATAAACTCTGTCGGAATAGATACTCTCAGATAGAGAGAAAGGATACGCTCAAAGGTTTTGAGCAGAAAGGATGTCAGGCTGATCGGTCTGAAATCTTTTGGGCTAACGTGGGAAGCTTTGCCCGCCTTGGGGATGAATACTATTTTTGAAAGCCTCCAGGGGTCCGGGTTATAGCCGGTCTTAAAAACTTCTAGAAATATGGCTTGAAGCCAGTTAGTGGCGATGCTACCCGCATGCTGGAGATGTGCTGGTGAGATTCCATCAGGTCCAGGCGACTTAAACGGTTTGAAACTGTTTATTGCCCAGTTGATGTTGTGCACGCTGAGGAGAGATGGGCCTAAGGGCACCTCTTGTGGGGGGATAAGATTGTCTGTCTTTAGTTGACGACAGCCTGGAAAGTGCTTTGTTAGTAGGGCATCCAGTGATTCTTCACTGGATGTTGTCCAAGTGTCATCCTCTTTCTTTAGATAACCTAGAGACGGGGTTGACTTAGATAGAATCATCCGAAGTCTGGCTGCTTCGGATGTTGATTCAATGTCAGAACAAAAAGATCGCCATGAGGATCTTTTGGCTCTTCTGAGTTCTTTTTTATAAAGGGCAAGATCGAGCTTGTAGTTTGTCCAAGATTGCTCCGTGTTTGAGGCTTTGGCTTGATTGAAAAGAGCTCTACAGCTCCTTCTAAGGTTACCGAGGTTTTGGGACCACCATGGTGGTTTTTTATTTTTCTTGGGTCTACTAATCGGGCATGCTGCTTTCCCTGCAGAGTTGCATGCTTTAGTGAATGCTTTTATTAGGCCATGCAGATGCTGAACGGAGTGAACTCCATCGGGTGCTGTTTCCGGAATGTAATCCCTAAGTAGGGATTGGTATTTTGACCAATCGGTTTTCCGAAGGTTGTAAAAAGGAGGTGGAGTCGACTGACTAAGATTAAGTACGAATTCTATGTACCTGTGGTCGGAGAAAGAATGCTCACTTGATACTTTCCAGTTATTAATAAGATCACTTATGGAATGGGAGGCAAGGGTCAGATCAATGACCTCCTTCCTATCCTTGATGACGAAAGTAGGATCATTACCTCTATTCAGGACCTCTAGGTTTGTGGATAGGATATAGTCTAAGAGTAACTCACCCCTCTTGTTTATGTTTGTGCTCCCCCATTGAGTATGGTGAGCATTGACGTCGCATCCTATTAGGAGGCCAATATTGTTGGTCACGCAGTCATTCACTAGCCTTCGCGTGATGTCTTCGGGAGGAGGGCCTGGTTGGTCGTAGGCCATGTAGCACGACAGTAGCCTGATCGGAGCTGACTGGAGCTTTAGGCTTACTGCCGTATTATTCTCGTTGCTAAAGCTATGGAGCAGAAAGATACTTAAATGCTTTCTAGCTAGTATGCAGGTTCGAATATTACCTTGTGATTCAGCTACTACAAGCTTGTATTCAGGTGCGCGTAATCCAGAGACCTTGCCACCCACAATCCAAGGCTCCTGAATCAGCGCTATGTCGGCTCCGTTCCCAGCCAAACGGAGCAGTAGGGCCGCAGAGGCTGCTTTACAATGGTGGAGGTTTATCTGCAGAATCTTTAGAGACATCTGAAGATATACCCTCCACCACTGTCGTATTTGCGTCCTCGTCGTCAGACGCCACATCTGAGGTGAGCTCCATCTCACCCATTTTGCACAGCGCACTGAGGTCGCGCGTTATTGTGGATGCATCCGATGTGTATCCATCTAAATCGGGCCGCTCTGGGGCCTCTAGCTCGGTGATGTCTTCCTCGGATGGTTTGTCCGAGAGACCCACACTTGGTGTTGCGTCTGCCTTATAGACGCGGATGTACACAGAGCTAAACCCGAAGTTTAGCTCCCCGCCAGCCGCGTCGATTGGGGCAAGTGACTCCTTGTTCAGGATCATCACTGCCTGGTTAGTTGGTCCCGGCATCTCCTCTATCTTCGCCACTTTCCAATCCTGGGTTGGCAGACTTGGATTACACCGCTGCAACATTTTCAGAAGCCGTTCTGGCTCTTTAATGGAGGACGGGATCCACAGTCTGGCCCGAGGGCGGACTGGGACGTCCTTCCAGTTACGGCGACCAGCTTGGCGCCTGGGTACACTTCTCCGATGTTGGAGACCGCCGTTTTGTAGAGCTCTGCCGATCGCTCATCGTCGCAGGCTATCACCTTCACGTTCCCCTGGAACCAACCGACGTCTTTGCAGACAGGGGGAGGTCCAGGTTCCTGCTCCAGCAGTTCAAAGCAGGCGGTGGCTAGAGCCGTCTCCACCCACTTCCACTGACTTCTCGGGATTGCAGCGTTGCCTTGGTCGAGAACTCCTATTAGGACTCTCTCCTTGGCGATCTGGACAAAAGATCTGCCCTGCTGCACTCTCGACTTCTTTGCACTCGGCCCTGGTGCTTCTTGGGAGCTCTGTCTCTTGGCTTGATCCAGCGCTCTAGGTGACTGCATATCGTAGTCGGGCAGCACAGTCTTCGCCCATTCCACCTTCTTCAGCCAATCAGCTGACCGGTTTGAGCCTATGCTTGCTACATGCCGCTGGAGAACCCATCCAGCACTTCTCTTCTCCGTGTAGGAGAACTTTTTTGCCGACGCTGGCTGTAGGAACTTCTCCCACCGCCCCTGTACCAGCTGGAGCCTTGGCCGTGCTTTGAGCGCTCTGCTTCGGTTCCGAGGTATCGGGGGGCGGCAGGATGATTGCTTTTACCCCAAGGCCCGGGTGGAATGCGGGTTTGCTTGGACCAGCGCCGTTTGTACAAACGGCTGGCATGGTGACCGTCGCCGCTGTATTTGAAGAGCATTGGCCAGGCTTTAGAGCCGCTGCCGCTGCCGAGGAGGAGAAATCCAGGATTCCGGTTGGCTTTTTCGGAGTGCCAGGCTCCTTTGTTTTATCTGTGTTTTTGTTTATGTTTGTGATTTTATTTTTGTTATTGTTTGTATTCATGTTAGTGTCCCACGAGCTGCGGAGAAGGGGTGGTCCGCCTGCACAGAGATCCGCACTATGCAAGTTAGGCTAGCTAGTTCGGAGGGCGCCAGGTATCCGAACGCTCCGTTTACGACTGAGCTATTTTTGGTTAGGGCCCCCAGCCAGGTTGACTATCGGCACGGGTCGCATTACACCTTAGTCCAGCCCTAAGTACCTCAGACCATGACATGTGCCACCATGCATATAGCAGAGCTATTAAAGAGCAAAACTATATATATGGAGCAAAAGTCTTGGCTAACACCAGCTCCAAGGAGCTACTGGAGTGTTATTTCCAGTCGGCACCCTCGTGGAGGGTTCAGTCGAGGATTTTTGCTGACCACATATTTCAATAACTTTCAATACATTTTGAAAAATATATACAATTATATATATAACACTTGTGAAAGGATGCAATCATTTATCTACATATCTTATAACTAGCTAGCAAATTAAATAGTTAATCGTAAATAAAATAATGGGACAATTACGATATTCGAAAAGGCCAACTCGAATTATGAACCACCTTAATGTTAAGCGACCGGCATTTTACACGCTTACATGCATATGTGTTTACACATGTAAGTGTCTATGCATAGCGACAGACGATTCGGCTGTGCATGTAGTTAGCTTAAAGAATAGCATAGGTACAGCAGATCCGCAGAAAACGCATGGCTTCATTATGCCGAGAAGAATCAAAAGCAATGGACGTCTGTGCAATCATAGTGCCAACATTTTTCACGATACACGTGTTCCTAAAGTGCGGTTGCGTAACTTCATCTTGCCAACATTACTGGGGCAAATAAGTGGTCGGTGATCACCTGCATTTCCGAAGGTACGGATTATAATCAGTGCAGTGCATTTTTTTACAGACAAATCACCCTTTTGCAGGTGAAGCTTCTGCCAACAGACCGACAGAGTCTGGCAGTAAAGCCTCTGCTACATTTTGGGAGCACTAGAGGTGCCTCTCAAGACGTTTTCCAGTGATCTCGGGGATAGTTCGTCGATAGTTCGTTGACTGTCAAAGCCTTGGGAAAATTCCATATTCTCCGGTGTGGAGATCGCACGTTACATCAGCAGCTTCGGCTGCAGTAACAGTAACCCCCAACAGCAACAACAACGGCGGCACAGCTACGTGCGAGGTGCCCTTAAACATAAACTTAGGATATAAAATATTCATACTTATATATATATATACTCAAACCTAAGTATTAATGTCTAACTCACATACACTCAGCTCGTTCCAGCCGACCTTAAAAAGTATCATACATAAAGTGCAAGTGTGAATGATCGCGCGTTTGATTTTGCTTTCACTTTCATGCCTAATTTCAAGTTCAAGGGTTGTTGGAATTGTGTGCTAGAGGCCAGCAGCATGCGCTGAGCTGCAGCTCTTGATTTGATTTACTTTGCTCTCACTTACGCATACTCTCATGAAGATGTGCATATAAGAGAACGGATTTAAATACGTAACTATAGACGCAGAACACATGTTTTTGTATCTGCGCTTAAGTTCTTAATTGTTTGCAGATTGAAAATTCGAATTCGACTACTATTTAATGTAATTTAAAGTTATGGGTCATGAAGTTAAATATTAATTAACCGAATCAAGTGTATATGAGTTGGATATTTGAGTTTTGACATTATTTGGCTAGGCAGCTCCAAACTTAATATGCTATCTTCCATTTAAACAGCTTCTTTGTCTTGCATACGTCATCTTGGGCCCAAGGATCTCATCGACAACTTCGAAGGGAATGAATGCTGAGAATTGATTTTGGTCGTGAGTAAATAATACAGTACTTTTAAATAAGTTTGGAGAGCCATCCCAATATCCCAACGTAACGTAACTTGTTTAACTTTTGATGGAACTCATTTATATAACCTAGATTTAAACATACTCAATCGAATGTTAGTATAATATTGTAATACGTAGGCTGCTATATATATTTCTGGCCTAGGCAACAATAAGTGTTGCCAGGTGCAATCTGATATTTCCATTGGAAAGGTTGACATTTTTTAGCATAACATCACTCAGAACGTGTTGTCATTTAATCGTGAATTGTTAAACTTACAGAGCTTTGAACAATTCAATTCCGTTAAAAAAATGGAATTGACACGTGAGCATTTTCGTGCGATCATTTTTCACAACTTTCGAAGTGGATTATCCAGACAAGAGTGCATCGATGAACTTAAGTCTTTGTATGGCGATCAAGCACCATCCTATAGCACCGTGAAAAACTGGTATAACGAATATAATCGTGGTCGCAGTTCGCTCAACGACGAATTCCGTGAAGGTCGTCCAAAAACGTCCGTTGTGCCAGAGAACATTGATGCCGTGCGTGAACTAATAATGCAAGATCGTTGTTGGAGTAGATTAGCTTACTCAAATTATGAATTTCGTAGCCTAAGTTAAGTTAAGAGAGAATTATGAATTTGCATAGATTTAAGTTGAAGTTGCTCTTAGTTTGTATGTTTTAATTCACCTCATTAGCCGATCGGCAATTTGCCGACGGCGAATTACCATTGCGTGCGGCCGAACTGTGGTCCACGCTCTTTCTTAGGCTTAGCTAAATTTAATCGTCGTTTGTGCACTGAAGCCAACACAATATACACTCGCTTTATATATACCACGAAAGCCGCGTCTCTTTTTTTAGTAATTGCATTTTTCAGCAAGTTTATTTTAATCTAAAAATTATTAGATTTTTCATTGGCGCCCGAGCAGGGACTTCGGTTTTTTCGTGTTTGTTTGATTCGCGGTGTTGGCTTTGTGCTTCGCGAGTGGCTTAATTCTACAAATAAACAACTCGACATCGTTACTTGGACTTTGCCGCTGCATTTTTGCATCCTCGATTGCCGCCATCTTCAACACTTTTATTTTCGTTTGGAATTTTCCATTGGAGGAAAATATGAGCCGATCGGTTTCCATGGATTCTCTAGAAAGCCTTCAGGTATTCTGTGCCAAAAATTGAGCTTGTGTCATTTTGTGGTGTCGCTAAAGTCGACAAAATTAATTTGTTTGATATACATACATACATACATATTATATGTACGTACGTTCATTACACGTATAAAACAGCTCAAACTTTGGCACTCACCCCCCTTGTTTGTAATATACTTATTTCGCATTAAATAATAAAGTTATCTACAATATTTATTAATTTAAATTAATTTGCATCAACACATATATGTATGTGTGTCAACATAATTATTGAAAACACAACATAAAATAATTTTGCACATAACTTTATTACAAATACAATAAACAAAACGGCAACATTTACCTTTTAATATAAACAAACAAAAAAGTGGTCTATCTATTGCATATTTGGTTGTTTGTGTGTTTGCGCAAATGCAAAGTGTCGCTGTTTCTCTTTGTTTAAAGGCTACGTACAAATATATGTAAATACATACAGACATATATTTGCACTTGCACATACACACAACGCTTGTTCACAGTTTTGGGCATCAACATCTGTTCGTTTGGGCGTTCGTTCACCTAACTTCGCTCTTTGCTTGCTTCGGTCCAATACATTGGTTTGTTTGTGCGTGCGCTCGCGCCAATTTCGTTTGTTCTTTTCATTTCGTTTTGCTTGCAGTTCAAGCTTGGCTTGAGCAGCTGTAATTACATTCGTTTACTTGTGTGTGCGCTCGCGCCAAATTCTCTCACTTGCTCTCTTTCCCCCGCACCCCGCATATTCTAACGCTGCTGCCCACAAGTGGCTGCAGTAAACGTTTAGCTTGCTTACTTTCGGTCGCTTGGATCTTTTTCGTTTTGCTTGTACACATAACGCATTACGTGCGTATGTGTGACAAGTAGGCAAGCTTGTCGTTTTCGTTACATACTTGCAGTGTTTGTGCGAGGGTAGCTTAAAAAGTTTGTCGGAAAGTTTGTGCGTTTGAAAAAGTTTTTTTATTTTTATTTTTGTTTTATTAGCTTTTTCCTCCGCTTAATTATGGTAGATCCAGATAATCAATTATGTGAAAAGCCAACAGGATCCAAATATAGTGCAAAGTTAACATTGTGTTTACAGAAATTCGATAAAGTCAGTGCTGATATTGCTCGAATGCAAACAGCAGTTAAGTTAAAAACTATTTCATCTGACAAAACGGAGTTAGCTTGTCGCTTAGAGCTATTAGAAGGATATATAGAAAAAGCTATGAATTTACAGTCTGAGCTGGACAGTTTAAATCCAGCTAATGAAAGTAGAGGGCCGTTAGAGGATTTGTGTGTGATAACAAAGGCCTTGTATATGAATGCAGCTAAGCCGCAACCTGTTCCACAGGCACAACACGACTGCTCAATGAACTCGAGCCAGCGATCGCAGCTGCCGAAAATGCGTTTACCTAAATTCAGTGGTAAACATTCGGAGTTCAGGAACTTTATGTGCCTCTTCGAAAGTCTAGTGGATGATGATGCCTCTTTGACAAATGTTGAGAAATTCAATCATTTAGTGTCTTGTTTGTCAGATGAAGCGTTAGGTGTAGTGAAGCCGTATCCGCTAACAGATTGTAATTACCCTAAGGCTCTCGCCAGTCTCAAGTCTGTATACGACAATAAATGCCTTATATTTTTTGATACGGTTGCCCAATTGTTTGATATAGCAAGCATGACCAAACCATCGGCGTCAAGTTTGAGATCAATGATAGATACAGTGTCTGCTATATATGCTTCGTTGTCGTCGTTGGGTGATGAAAAGGATATTTCTAATGCAATGATCATTCATATGGTTATGGCAAAGGTGGACCATGTGACCAAATCTAAATTTGAGGAGCAGCTTGATTATGACAAGCTGCCATCCTGGGAAGATTGCGCTAAACAATTAAATAGAAGGTACCAATATTTGTCAGCAGAAGAGTCCACTCGTGATAAGACAAAGTCACGTAATGACGTTAGAAAGCCGCAACAGAAATCTTCTTTTGCTTGTGCTACTGGAGGTCACAAGTCGTCGTCTGCATGTACTTATTGCAAGTCTGCTGACCACAATATATATTCTTGCCCGTCGTTTAGTGCCATTTCCGTCATGCAACGGTTTGAGTATGTCAAAACTCAAAAGTTGTGTCTTAATTGTTTGACCGTGGGACACATAGTTTCAAATTGCAAGGCGTCGAAGTGTCGAGTCTGTTTGAAGCCTCACCATTCCTTGCTCCACAGGTATAATGCACCTGTACAAGGTGAGGCAGTGGCACTTCAAGCCTCGACTTCAGGGGCATATGTGGGTCACGTGCTGAATGCAGATCAAGTCGTTCTCGCTACCGCTATTGTGAACATTAAAGATAGATTCGGACAATTGCAGCCAGCACGAGTTCTGCTCGACAGTGGTTCACAAATAAATTTGATGTCTGAAAGCATGGCACAAAGATTACGGCTCAAGCGGGAGCCTACTTCCCTCGCTATCGCAATGGTTGATGGTGCAACTACAGATAGCAAAAACAAGGTTTGCGCATCATTTCAATCTCGTTTGAATTCCCACACTTTTTCCGCTGAGTGCTGGGTACTCAAGTCGATTTCTACATCTCAGCCTGGTCAATCTATTTCCACATTAAACTGGAAAATACCACAAAACATCAAGTTGGCAGATCCAGAGTTTTATAAGCCAGCTAAGGTAGACTTGCTGTTGGGAGCGGAAATGTTTTATGGATTATTGTGCGTTGGGCAAATAAAGTTACACTCCGATCTTCCCATAATGCAAAAAACATTGCTCGGCTGGATTGTTGCAGGCAAATGTTCTGGTCAAGTGCCTCGGCAACAGTTTAGTGGGAGTTCGGTAGCTCAAGTTTTCAATTGTTCTCTCGACTCATTAGTCAACCGTTTTTGGGAATTGGACCACTGTCCAATCGAGTCGAAGGCTGTATGCCAAACAGCTGAACAGCAGGCCTGTGAACTACATTTCCAGAAAACTGTAAGACGGCTATCTTCTGGTCGTTTTCAAGTGAATCTTCCCTTTAAGACCGATCCCAAAGTTCTTGGCCTGTTCTTTCAAACTGCTGAAAGGCGGTTTTTGCAACTTGAGCGCAAATTATCAAGGGATGAAACCCTTAAAAATATGTATCATGACTTCATGAAAGAGTATTTGGATTTGGGACATATGTCCATTCTGAAGTCTACTCCTCTCGAACAGCATTACTATATTCCTCATCAATGCGTTCTGAGACCTGAGAGTACCTCAACCAAACTTCGTGTTGTTTTTGACGCATCAAGCAAGTCTTCAACAGCAGTTTCACTTAACGAAACACTAATGGTGGGGCCTTCTATTCAGAGGGAGTTGTATTCAACACTGGTCAACTTTCGGTTGAACAAGTATGCCGTAACTGCCGACATTTCAAAAATGTATAGGCAGATAAATGTTTCTGAGGAAGACAGAGACTTTCAACTTATTCTGAGGAGGAAAAATACTTCGCAATAAATACAGGCATACAGGTTGAATACTGTTACATATGGTACAGCGTCAGCACCCTTTTTGGCTGTACGTTGTTTATTTGAATTGGCAAATATTCACATACTATCACATTCCATTGGCTCGGAAGTGATTAAAAATTGCTTTTATGTCGACGACATGCTGGCAGGTGCAGACAGTTTAACAGAACTGGACACCATCTGCAGCCAAGTAACTGAGATATTGCACTCAGGAGGGTTTCCACTGGCCAAGTGGGTTTCTAATCGTCATAATCAGTCTGGTGAAAGTGACACCAGTGAGGAAATTGCGATAAAAATTGATGAGCAAAGCTCTGTCAAAACGCTTGGAATGCGTTGGGCACGTCAAGAGGATGTTTTCAAATATAATCTTGACGTGGATAGTTTTGCCTCCTTAAAACCAACAAAGCGGAACATCTTGTCCATAGCCTCTCGTTTGTTTGATCCCCTTGGCTTATTATGTCCCATTGTCACTAAGGCAAAAATGTTGTTACAGGAATTATGGAGGCTGAAGGTAGATTGGGATGAAGCTATTCCTATGAGTCTTCACACTGCATGTAACAAGTTTATCACTACCCTGCGGGACTTGCACAAAATCTCGATTCCTCGGTATGTGTGTTTGAATTTTTACCAGCAGGTCCAAGTCCATGGCTTTGCTGACGCCTCCAGTCATGCCTATGGTTGTTGCATCTACATCCGAACATGTAACAACAAAGATGTTGGCGTTTCTTTGCACACAGCTAAGTCCAGGGTAGCTCCGCTCAATGTGAAGACAATACCCCGGCTAGAGCTTTGTGCAGCACTTTTGCTGGCCAAGCTGTGGCAACAAGTGTCGAGTACAATGACGAAGTTCACAATAGAGAGTGTGAATTTTTGGTCAGACTCGCAGGTCACTTTGTATTGGTTAGAGCGTGACTCGTGTACATTGGGTACTTTTGTGGCAAATCGAGTGGCCGAGGCTCAGGAATTGTCCAATGGAGTAGTGTGGCGTCACGTTCCTACAGACTCTAATCCCGCAGACTTGGTTTCAAGGGGAACCGATATTAATGAAATTGTAAGTTCCTTGTGGTTCAACGGGCCAAGTTTTTTGATGGAATCAGAAGATCGATGGCCTCAGCTCCACCAGTTCGAAATTGCATCAGAAGTTAAAGCGTCAGAAGATAAGAAAAGTGCGCTCGTTTTAACACTAGGATTGGCTGAATCGGAGTCTAGGTTTTCTAAGCTGATCCGCATAATGGCGTATGTACTTCGATTTTGTTTCAAGCAGCTCAGACAGGAATCTCATATTGTATCTGCATCAGAAAGACAAATTGCTTTTTTAAAGCTGGTCGCAGTTGTACAGAGCACAACATATAGCAGTGAGTTGAAATTGTTGAAAAGGTCGGCTGTTCTAGCACCAATGCTGCAGTCATTGAATCCATTCATCCATGAGTGTGAGGAAAATGGCGTAAAATTTGAATTAATTCGAGTAGGAGGGCGTTTGCTACATGGGCCTATTTCGTACGACGCCAAGTTTCCCTTGTTATTACCCAAGAAGTCTGAATTCGTCAGACAATTCGTTAGGCATTTGCACCTGAGGCACTATCATGCTGGTGCAAAAGTACTTGTTGGACTGTTGAGGCAGCAAGTTTGGGTGGTCAATGTTCGAAGCATATGCACTGCAATTGTTCGAAATTGCGTACACTGCTTTCGATACAAACCAAAATTGTTGGGGCAATAATGGGAAATTTGCCAGTAGACCGCCTTCGAGAAGGTCGGCCCTTTAGAGTTTGTGGTGTAGATTTCTGTGGACCGTTCTACGTGAGCTACAGGATTCGAGGTAGACCACCAGTAAAAACGTACGTTGCCGTTTTTGTTTGTTTTGCCTCAAAGGCGGTTCATTTAGAACTGGTGACCGATTTATCCACTGACGCCTTTCTTAATGTTTTTAAAAGGTTCATTGGAAGACGAGGACTGCCGGAGACGATGGTCAGCGACAACGCCGTGGGAGCGAGCAACGTGCTGAAGGAGCTGCAGGCGGCGTTTCTGGAGAGCAAGGCGAGGCTGACGGAGTACGCAGCGGAGAGAGCGGTGCATTGGAGGTTTATTCCTCCGAGGGCACCACACTTCGGCGGGCTGTGGGAAGCAGCAGTAAAGGCTGCCAAACACAGGCTGGTACGAGGGGCAGGCAACGCCAACCTAACGCCGGACGAATTGAGCACGCTTCTGGTGGACGTCGAGGCGTTGCCCAATTCCAGGCCTCTCGTGGCGGACACCAGCGATCCGAACGATGGGGAGGTCATCACTCCAGGGCACCTGCTCATCGGGCAGCCTTTGCTGGAGCTGCCGCAAGGATCCACGCGAGGAGAGTCCAGCAACAAGCCCGTACCAGGATTTTTGAAGCGGTGGCGACAGTTGTCGGAGCTCAAACTGCTCTTCTGGGGCAAGTGGTCCAGGGACTACCTGCACAGCCTGCAGCAGCGAGGACAATGGAGCAGAGGCGAGGCCAATCTGGAGGAAGGAGCGGTCGTGCTGGTGCACGACGACAACAGCCCCCCGCAACGGTGGATCACATAGCTGGAGAGGACGGCAAGGTGCGGGTGGCCGAAATCAAAACGGCGGCCGGCGTCATTAAACGGCCAATCCACAAGTTGGCGCGCATTCCAAGTTGTTGAAGACCGGAGCTCGTCAACGGGGCCGGAATGTTGGAGTAGATTAGCTTACTCAAATTATGAATTTCGTAGCCTAAGTTAAGTTAAGAGAGAATTATGAATTTGCATAGATTTAAGTTGAAGTTGCTCTTAGTTTGTATGTTTTAATTCACCTCATTAGCCGATCGGCAATTTGCCGACGGCGAATTACCATTGCGTGCGGCCGAACTGTGGTCCACGCTCTTTCTTAGGCTTAGCTAAATTTAATCGTCGTTTGTGCACTGAAGCCAACACAATATACACTCGCTTTATATATACCACGAAAGCCGAGTCTCTTTTTTTAGTAATTGCATTTTTCAGCAAGTTCATTTTAATCTAAAAATTATTAGATTTTTCAATCGTCATGTGACATACCGGGAGATAGAGGCATCCTTGGGCATTTCTCCCACCAGCATACATTCGATATTACATAAACACCTGACCGTAAAAAAGGTTTGTTGTCGTTGGATCCCGCACAATTTGACAATCGCTCAAAAAAAGGCTCGTGTCGATTGGTGCAAAGAAATGTTGAAAAAATACGATCGCGGTGCTTCAAAAGATGTTCATAAGATCGTCACAGGTGAAGAATCTTGGATCTATGCGTATGAGCCCGAAACAAAACAACAATCGACCGTGTGGGTCTTCGAAGACGAGCCAAATCCAACGAAAGTTGTTCGTGGAAGAAGCACTTCGAAGCAAATGATCGCCTGTTTCTTCGGCAAAACTGGTCATGTGGCGACTGTTCCGCTTGAGCAACGAAGGACGGTCAATTCTGAGTGGTACACCACAATTTGTTTGCCTGAAGTCTTCGGAGAAATTCGAAAAACAAACAAGAGAAGACGAATCATTCTTCACCATGACAACGCGAGCTCTCACACATCGGCTCAAATCAGCGCCTTTTTGACCGGCCAAAACGTCGAATTGATGGGTCATCCGCCGTACAGCCCTGACTTGGCACCCAATGACTTCTTTTTATTCCCGCACATCAAGAAAAAAATGCGTGGTCAACGATTTTCGTGCCCAGAAGATGCTGTTGAAGCGTTCAAAAACCATGTTTTGGAGGTGTCTCAATCGGAGTGGAAAAAGTGCTTCGACAATTGGTTTGAGCGCATGCAAAAGTGTATAAATCAGGTTGGAGAATACTTTGAAAAACAATAAAACAATTTTTGATGATAAATATTCGCATTTTCATTATTAGGCCAGAAATATATATAGCAGCCCTCGTATCTTAAATAAGAAACCCAAGCATGTGCCTGGGTAAGAGCCCTATTGAAACTGGCGAATTATAATGAATTTATATGAATTTACGATGAAATAATTTTCTTTTATTGGGCACCTTGAGTATCTAGCACAGCTGATTTTGGGTGGGATCATGATTCCTTTCATGATTCTACAGGTTGGGTGGGTATAGATGGAGAACAACCCCATCATGGTTCTCCACATCCGATAGAAACAGCATTATTTATTCCGTCCGATATCCTTTGGTTTGTCCGTCCATCTTTTTTCCCCCCCTTATCTCTGTCTACGACTTTGTTATTGTGACGAAATTGAAGAAGCAGCACAACACCCACGCCAATTTTCCCTGAGCTTAGCGGACACCCTAGTAGACAGATTGTGCTGCCGAAACAACGCTTCGTGCGTGTTCGTTACACACTTACCAATATAAAATATAAATCGTCAAAATCCTAATGACTTCGCTACGGATATCTCTGTGGAACGCAAATGGTTGTAGTAGCGCTTGTAACAGGGAAATTTAAACTAACCGCGTAAAAGTATGCAACGATTTTTTTTGTTAAGCTGGTTTTAGTTTAAGCAGTAGATTGTAAATAAGTAGTAGCTGGATCGGTGTTGCTTTGCTTTTGGCGCCAACTCCGCCACCTATGGTTCGAAAGACGAACTAATTGCCAAATTAACTTTGATTAACTTCAAAGCATTCTTGGCAACTGAGCATTAAATCTTGGTTCGCGAACAATATCGCAAGCTTCCCTGCCCAAGTACTCCATTGAGTTTCCTGTCTATTTTGAGGACCCGGCCTCTTTCTTCTCCCTATAACCATCGAGCCGAACAGACTGCACGTCACCTGAAGCATCGCTTTTCTTGGGGAGCTGAACAAAGCCAGGAGGAAAAATATTCCAAATTCACTCTATTTTTTGGAAGCGATAAAAAAATTAAAACCATCAATTTTGGCCAATTTTTGAGTTCTTCGCAAAAGTTGGCGTGGGCGGCAGCCCACGAACGGAACCTTTGTCTTTCATATCCCAAAAAAAAAAGAAGGGTAATTATGCAAATAAATTATTGACATTGTCGGCCCACGGTAATTATTCTCCATTTATTTTGTTCTCTATAGCTTTGGTTATTGTACCAGATTCAGATGTGCTCTCCAACCAGCACTTGGGCTATCACCGCTACGCTTTAGGCTGGTTCTCGTACCGCCTAAAAGCATAGAGAACTCCGTTTGGAGTTACCCCCTATCGACAGTACACTGCAATACTTCTTCGAATCCGCACGCGCGTGCCGACCAAGGCCGCCCTCGTGTAATGAGAATCCGCCAAGATCTTTCCAGGGAGGTGTCGCATATGCTTCAGAGCTAAGTGCTCCAATAAGTGTTATAAATAAGTAAATTTTCCGTTAAGGATTAATCAAAAAAAAAATTTCAAATTACAGTCGAACTTCCCTTACTCGAATCACCATTATCCTAAGAAAAGGTTCGAGTTATAGAGATATTCGACTTATAGAGTGCTTTTTCTAAGGTTTTTTAAATTTACTGCCACTCATTTAGTTCGAGTTAGAGAGAAGTTCGAGTTATAGAAGTTCGAGTTATGGAAGTTCAACTGTAATTAGAAAAATTAACAACAAGTGAAGCTGATTTAAAATAATTCTATTTTAAATAGGAATAAGTGAAAAAAGGTAAGTCTAGGCAATTATATTTTTTTTGGTAGTGAAACATGGTGTGGTTGTTAGGGTGAAGTGGAAAAAAAAAATAAGAAAATCTACAAGCGCAACTACCGCCCAAAAACCAAAAATAAAATGCAAATAAAAAAAACTAATAGACTAATTCAATCAAACTAACAACGATAACCCAAAAACAAATCCAACGCCGGTCACCACTGGAGAAAGATCTTTCGCCGATGGGAAAAACACCTGTGAGTAACGTTATTATTTAATTATTTGATTTTATTTTATTTGCAATTTTTGATTTGGGACATTACTTGTGCATTTAATTCGTGATCGGTTTTTGAAGAATAAAACCTTAAGTTTACACCACAGTAACCAAACTTAAAGAAAAAAAAAAAAGAGAATAAGAGAATTGATAAAATCAAAAAAAAAAATATAACTGTTGAGCTCTTATCTATTCACGGTCAGCCGTGGCTGGCATATGCCTGACCTAGTCTAACTTATTGCTAGGCCACAGTAGTGGCACGAATAAAGTGCCCACCTAGAAAAATTTAGTAATTAAGTTCTTTTGACAGTTAAGAAAAAAATTAGGAAAAAAAAAAATGAATTGAAAAGAAATAGAGACAGTAATCAAAAATAGATACTTAAAGCCAAAAATTTTGAGTGAATTAAAACTATACTAAGCAAAAACTTATAGAACTTAATTACGAAACAAAGGAAGAAACGGCATTGAAGCTAATACTTACAAATTATGTTATTATTATCTCCTAACTTAAACTAAATAAAAGCTTGTTTATAATGTATTGCACTTAAATTGTTTATTAATATCCGAAGTAATGGTAGGCGGAAGTGAGGTTGAGGATTATTAGTATCTAATTGGATTGCAGGGATCGCCAAGTAATCTGGCTATTTGCACCCAGGCGATCATGGTAGGGCGGGGAAATCGGCCACTGGACAACATCTCAATGTGTCCACCAATCCACTTTAGGTATCTGTGAGCCCCTAGTATTGTTTTCCCTTTTCTTTTTTTTCTTTTCTGTCCTCTTGCCCCTTTGTAACCCCAAAATGGTTGAACGGCTTCCTTTTTTTTTTATAGCACGCGATAATAATAGAAATTAATGAAAACTCAAGAGCAAGAAATTTTACAGTTATTTTGGAACCCCCCAGCCGACGAGAAATAGCCGGAATCCAGCGCGTGCTCCGCAAAATTTTCATCAACATCAGCTCGCTTTTCTCATGGACGATGTCTTCGTGATATGCTACAGATTAAATATTAATTAGTTAATTTTTATTATTTGGCGCCCGAACGTGTGGGGCCCTATCCGGCAAGCCCCAAAGAAAAATAATCAGGCCTGTTCCGGATGTCACTTTTTACTTTTAAGCATTTACTGATATGCATTTATTCACTTTGAATTTAGACTAAGTGTTTGAAAATGTTCGTTTTTCGCTTTATCGGACTAAAGCTCATCAACTCAACGTGATATTAATCCGCTGAATATAGCCGAAATGGTATTAGAGCAGCTTATAGAAATTCAATTCCGACAAATCTTATCGAAAGTGAAATTCGGAACAGGCGGGAATATATCTTTTCTCGATTTCCAGTCAATAACACCTGACTAATTCAACTAACGGTGAACTCTTTTATCTCTGTCCTTCTCTTATAATTCCCTTGTCCTAGGATTTGTTTTAAAAGGTCGTGGATTCAATAAAAAGCTTCAAAATAGCTTATATTGCCTGCCTTTAGAAGAAAACAAATGCTTAATGATGAATAGTTCTGATCAGCTGGATATGTTCTATCTACAATAGATTAAACGCCGAAATCATTCTACGACTATTGTCATCTTATCCTTTTCATTCTGTTGTAAGAGGTTTTGCTGGAAGCGAGTTCAACGTGGTCTAGATCTATGGCTCACCGCAAAACAGCATTGCAGCAGGAACTCACCCAAATCCCTTAGCTTTTCACTCCCTGAAGGTGTTGTTAATCAAATCCTCAATTTGACGTGGCTACATGAGTCGAATCGTTATACATCGCGTGGTCTGTATTGTATTGACGACGTTCTATTTTCTTGGCATAGTCACCGAAAATTCTTCTCCTTCTCCTCCTCTGTTTTTATTCTTCACAGAATTAAATCACAGCTCATGGAAGCATTTCATAGACTTCGGATAGTATATTTTTGAATTTTGGTACTAGTTTTCTTTATTTTTTGTCTATTTATTTTATTTGGAAAAAATCATTGTGAAATAAGGACAATATATTTTTACAATCTAATAGTTTTGTCAGTGTTGACATGTTTGTAACTAGAAGCTGCGATAACTTAGTCTCTACTGGTGACAAACATTGCTACATTTGCGTAAGCACTATAAAATACCCTGCGCAACTGTTAACTACCAGTTGTGGACACACATTTCACTGGGTATGCTTTAATACTAAAGTAAGAAACGGAGAAATTTGTCCAGTTTGCCAAAGCCCCTTACATTCGTCCACTTTAAACCTAACTTTTAATTCAGAATCAGCTCAGTCAACTGAGAGTCTACCAGCAGCAACAATGTTTACACGGAGTCAATCACAGCGCGCAGACCCTGCTTCAGAAAATGCAGAAAATACCGACGACGCAGCAGGTGCAGCTCAGTTGCAACAAAGCTCTCTCGAGCCTGCCTTGCCTGTGAGTGAGATCCAAAAATCTTTAACTGATGCTATGTCTACTGCCGCTGCCAGACAAACTGATCAACTTATTCAAGCCTTAAATATGGGGTTTCAGAGCCTTCTCACAGCAGTGACTTCACAAACCTCTCCACTTAGACAAGTCGAGTCTGTTCAGCCAGACAATCGACCTGGAACATTGCCTAGGCAAACAACCGACTATCCACAGCAAACGTCCTCTTCTCGGGGAAATTCTAATCCAAGAGTGACTCCTCTAAGTGCTGAAATTCGCCCCGATCGTATAAGTCAGATCATTAGCAATTGGAAAATAAGGTATTCTAATAAGTCTGCAATGAGCATAGACGATTTTATTTATCGCATTGAAGCGTTAACGGAGCAAACTCTCGGAGGCAATATGGAGTTGTTAGCTCAAAACATGAGTAATTTGCTGGACGATAGTGCCAATGAGTGGTATTGGCGCTACCATAAAAGTGTGGAGCACGTTGAATGGTACACTTTACGAACTGTTTTGAGAGCTCAATTCAAAGACGAACGCACTGACGTGAACATACGAGCGGAAATTGATCGCCGTAAACAAAAGGAAGGGGAAGCTTTCGATGAATTTTACGAATCAATCGCTCTTCTGGCTGATAAGTTGGCCACTCCTTTATCAGACTCCTCCTTGCTTGAGACAGTTCGGTCAAATTTATTGCCGGAAATACAGCACGAGTTGCTGTATGAAAAAATTTCGAACTTAGCTCAATTACGTCGTGTTGTATGAACCCGAGAGGTTTTTATGCGAACCGTTATTAAGCCACAAATTTTGCTAAGTTCATTCTAGAAAGTAATATTCCCTTTAAGCCAATCGATTCATACGTCCGAACGGCCGATGGCCAAGAGCAGAAAATAATGGGTGAGATTCGTACGGATCTACAGTATCGTGGGGAATCTAAAATTTTAACTTTCTACTTAATTCCTTCACTAATACAGCCCCTATATCTAGGCATTGATTTTTGGACCGAGTATAGATTATTGCCTCCTCATCTTTTGGAGAATAATACCTGTAAAAGCCTAGCATGTCTCTCAGCTCCAACCGATGAATTTCGACAATTGTCTGAGTTGCAGCGCATCCAGTTAGAGGAGATTATGAAGCTTTTTCCTTCTTTTGCCGACAAAGGGCTTGGGAAAACCTCGATCTTATCACACATCATTGATGTAGGTGAAGCTAAGCCAATCAAACAGCGGCACTACCCAATCTCTCCAGCCATGGAAAAATTGGTGTACGCTGAGCTGGATCGCATGATAGCAATGGGAGTGATAGAAGAATCTGACAGCTCTTGGTCATCTCCAATTGTGGTAGTTCAAATGCCAGGGAAAGTTAGATTTTGCCTCGATAGCCGCAAGTTGAATGCCGTCACACGCAAAGACGCCTATCCAACTCCCATAATAGATGGAATCTTGAGCCGATTGCCGAAGGCTGAATTTATAACGAGTATCGACCTAAAGGATGCCTATTGGTAGATCCCTTTAGAGGAAAAGTCTAGAAATAAGACAGCTTTCACGGTCCCAGGAAGAGCTTTATATCAATTTAAGGTAATGACATTTGGGCTTACCAACGCTACCGCCTCCATGTCAAAACTTATGGACAAGGTCGTTCATGTCAAGTTTAAAAACGAAGTGTTCGTATATTTGGACGATCTACTAGTAGTGTCAGATACTTTTGAAAGGCATCTTGACGTCTTGAGGGAAATAGCTACTAGCTTGTCAGCTGCAGGATTGACAATAAATATTCAAAAAAGCAAATTCTGTGTAAATGAAGTTAAATATTTAGGCCATTTGGTAGGTAACGGGAAAATCTCGATGGACGCTGACAAAATAACTGCTATCGCATTCGCTTCGCTCTAGCCAACGGACGTGTTTTTTTATTGCGCTTCGCATTTGTTTATTTTTCCCCGTTTAAATCTGTTTTTTATTTGTAATTGTTGTAAATAAGATTCAGTGGCTTTTTTGTTACATCGGTAGTGTTTCAAGAAAGTTTAAACTAACTTAATAATCATAACATCATTAAATTGTGTTTAAATACAACAACAAATCGCAGCCCAAACAATCTGTTTGTGCATTTTACATTGCCGCCTGCTGATATTTTGTTTTTGTATTTTCACTTTGTGCTGTGCATCGCGTTCTTTCGCGCTCTAACGTCGCTCTCATTGTGCTCTTTTTATTCTTTCCCTCTCAGCGGGCTCTCTAAGCTTTGTTGTTGGTGTTGGTCGCGGTGTTCCGTTTTCCATTCATTCTCTGTGGTTAAATTCCGTTGTGCTTCGGTTCGTGCTCGCGCTCGCGCTCTCGTTCTCTTGTTATTGTCTATTGTTGTGTGTGTTTGTAAGTACAAACTTAGCATCTTTAGCAATTAACCCTAGTGTGCCTAATAATATAATTTTATTTTCTAATCCTTAATATTTAATTCCCTTACTTTTTTTTTTTTGTTTCTTGTGTATTCTTTTAATTATTTTCTTTAAAATGGTTGTCTGTTACAACAAAAATTGCCAGGTGCGAGCAAACGTTAAGACGGGTTTTGTTTGTTGCTGGCTGTGTGATAATATTTCACACGAAAAATGTGCTGGCCTAAACGGCCGTATTGTTGATTTAATTCAAGCCAAATCTGGCTTAAAATGGACTTGTGAGTCATGTAGGGATGTCGAAAGGGATATGATGGGATTCATGAGGCAGACTAAAAGTGGCTTTGGGAATCTTTTCGGCCAGTTTAAAGCGCTGTTCGATAGCTTCTCAGCTTTGGATGCCAATTATAAGGGCATGAAACTCTTGAATGAGTCTCCAAGGCGAAAAAAGGCCAATTTTAGGCTGTCTATTGGCCCGAATGAACTTTCAGTTCCTTCATTCTCACCCACCGTGTCTGCTCCTGCTCTAATTAATCTTTCGTCCCCTTCTCCTCAAACGACTGTCAGTATGGATGGCATTGCTTTGTCTATGGATGTGGTTCCTCCTGACACCGTTGAAGCTTCTGATTCGGTTGTTGTCAGTGCTGATGTTGCCGATCAACATGACAGCGCTAATACAACAGCTGTCTCAAACGGTCAATTAACAAATGCAGTTACTGCTGCTGCTGTTAAAATGACTCTGGTAGGTGTTCCACCAAAAAAACAAATTTTTGTTTCTAGGCTGTCCCCTGATACTACATCTGATGATGTCTTGGCCTTTATTCAGGCCAAATCTGATGCCAAAATTTCGGTGGAAAAATTCCAATTTTCATATCAACGGGAGATATCGTCGTTTAAAATAAGTGTTCCGGTCAATCATTTCAACGAAATTTGTTGTAAAGAATTCTGGCCCGATCACCTAATAGTAAAGGAATACACTGTGAAAAAGAAAAATCGGACTCCGATTGTATTGCCTTCATCTTCCTCTAAATCTACTAGACCTGTTCAACCTCAAGGACCTTCTAATAGCTCAAAAAACTAACATCCTCCCTCTCTTTGGGCTATCAGAATGTAAGAGGGCTTCGTAGTAAACTTAGTAATCTTTATCTAAATAGCCTGTCCTTTCATTTTAATGTCGTTGCCTTTTCTGAAACTTGGTTAAGGCCCGACATTCATAATTCTGAAATTCTTTCTAACAAATTCTCCATTTATAGAAAAGATCGTTCCCCACGTATTGGTGGTGGTGTACTTATTGCTATTGATGCTGATTTATCTTCGGAAGTAGTAATAACCGATAGTTCTATGGATATTGAATTTGTTGCTGTCAAACTGAGTATATGTGGCATTGATGTTTACATTACATGTTCTTATATTCCTCCTTCTTCAGACAACTCAGTCTATTCTTCGCATGCTTCTGCTATACATTCTGTTTTATCGTTGCTCTCTGATCGTGATGTTCTTGTTGTTCTTGGTGATTTCAATATTACCGGAACACAATGGATTTCGTGTTCTGACTCCAACGTTTTGACTTCCACGACGCAACATGATTTTCTTGATAATCTTTTTGGGATGTCATTGTGTCAGATCAATGATATCCCAAATTCTCTAAATAAGATGCTTGATCTTATTTTTGTTTTGGATCCCGCTTTCTTATCTGTTTCTCTTACTAATCCCATATCCTTTCCTGAAGACCCTTATCATCCGACTTTGGAGGTGTTGATGGACTTACCTGTCCGGGCTCCTAATTTTTGTAATGAGCCTACAAAGAGAGCTCGTCAATTTCTCTTATTACAGACTGACTGGTCCCGGCTATATGGGTGCAGGGATTTGGATAGTGCAGTCTCGATTTTTTATTCGACTTTAAACACCTTACTTGATTTATGTGTTCCCTTATGTGTTCCATGCAGGTCTAATAAACCTGTTTGGTATACGAGGGAGCTAACTAGCTTGAAAAATAGAAAATCAAGAATGTACAAAAAGTTCAAGAAAACTGGCTCTTTCTTTGATCTTTCGCGTTATCTGATTGCACGGTCCAATTTTTCTGTTCTGTGCTATAAAGATTATCTCGAAAGATGCAAACTGCAGTTTCGAAATGATCCTAAAAAGTTTTATACGTTTGTCAATTCCAAGCGTAGATCATCAACACTTCCATCAACTGTGTTTTTTGAAAGAAAGACCGCGGATTCTGATCAGGCTATCGCCGATTTATTTGCCGAATTTTTTCAAACAACTTACAGCGTTCAAGATGATCAATTAAGATCGCCTTATCCATATCGTGTAAATGTTTCTAATTGCATTTTTGGACCTTTAATTACGGAAAGCTCGCTTTTAAGTGATCTAAAGGCCATAAAACCGGTATTTTCACCGGGACCTGACGGAGTACCAGGATGTGTTCTTCGGTACTGCGCTGAAGGTCTTTTGAAACCCCTGTATAGCTTATTTAAACTTTCTGTTGAGTTATGCTCTTTCCCAAAAGTTTGGAAAGAATCATTTATTATTCCTCTCCTTAAGAAAGGAAACAAGTCAAATGTCTGTAACTATAGAGGTATTTCTAAGTTGTCTGCGATTCCTAAGGCTTTTGAGAAAATGATAACTTCTCAGCTGCAATATCTTTGTAGATCTATTATTTCACCCTACCAGCATGGGTTTGTGAAACATAGATCTACTACCACTAACTTATTGGAATTTACTACGTTTGTTATACATGGTTTTCAAAATAAAATGCAAACTGATGTCATTTACACTGATTTTAGTAAAGCTTTCGATTCCGTTAATCACAATCTTTTATTGCGTAAACTCCATCTTTTAGGTTTTCCTAATAACCTAATTCTGTGGATTTCAAGCTACTTAAATTTTAGAACCCAAAAAGTTTTTTTTAATGGTTTAGTTTCTAAACCTGTTCAAGTTTATTCTGGAGTTCCACAAGGAAGTCATCTCGGCCCCTTGTTATTTACGCTTTTTATAAATGATCTGCCTTCTGCTATAAATCACTCTCGGGTTCTCATGTACGCCGATGACGTTAAACTTTGTATGTCGGCCACTGACAATCTTCTTGGTGTCAGGCTGCAAACTGATCTTGACAGTTTTCAGACATGGTGTAACGTAAATTTCTTAAATCTTAATTGTAATAAATGTAAAGTTATGTCTTTTTGTAGGCGAACTCCTTTTGAATTTAATTACGTTCTTAATTGTAAACCACTTGAACGTATTATGTCGGTTACTGATTTGGGTATTCTTTTGGATCCTAAACTGAAGTTTGACAAGCACATTGCATCTATTGCTAATCGAGCATTTGGCGTCTTGGGTTTCATAAAGCGTTGGTTGAAAGAATTTGACGATCCCTATATTACTAAACTACTTTATATGTCACTTGTCAGACCTATTCTGGAATATGGGTCTTGTATTTGGAGTCCCCAATATAAGATTCATCAGGACAGAATAGAATCTGTTCAAAAACAATTTCTACTCTTTGCCCTCCGAGGTCTGAACTGGAATACTAACATTCGCTTGCCTCCTTATCGTAGTCGACTTTTACTAATTAATCTTCCCTCTCTTTCTGATCGGAGAACAATGCTTGGTGTAGTCTTTCTACACAAACTGATTATTGGTGAAATTGATTCATCTGAATTAATTAGCCAAATTAGTTTTGCTGTCCCGATCAGAACTTCTAGAAATTTTTTACCTCTTTCTCTTCAATCCTGTGTTACTAATTATGCTATTCATAACCCTTTCCGAGTACTTTGTTGTAACTATAACAATCTTTCTCAATTTATAACTACTTCTTCTTCTGTGCATTCTTTGAATATTTCAATTATTTCTTACTTATCTAGCTTATAGTTAATTTATGGTTTTGTTTTTTGTTGTTTACAATACAATTGTTTGTCCGTCTTTGTCTCTTTGTCCGCGCGTCAACAAGCCCGTGCTTGGTGTCGTTTGGGCCACTTGAGTGTACTGCTCGTTTAGTACATCAACGTCCAAATATCACCAACTACCCCACTCCTCATTCACTGAAGCAACTTCGAAGGTTCCTCGCCATGACAGGGTGGTACCAAAAATTTATTCGTGGATACGCTTCGCTCACATCACCACTCACTGATGCGTTAAAGCACAAGAAACGCTTTGAATGGTCTGAAGATGCTGAGAAGTCGTTTCAAGCTCTCAAGGCAGAGATGTGCAAAGCCCCAGTGTTGCACACACCAAATTTTGAAGCACCATTTTTTATTCACTGCGACGCTAGCCACACAGGTGTTGGGGGTGTGCTCATGCAAGTGAATGAAGAAAATGACGAAGTTCCCATTGCTTACATGTCGCGTAAGTTGAACAAGTGTCAGCGTAATTACTCCGTCACTGAGAAGGAATGCTTCGCAGCGATGCTGAGTATTAAGAAATTTAGACCCTACGTGTAAGGACACGCATTTACCGTGATCGCAGATCACGCCTCATTAAAGTGGCTAATGTCACAAAACGACCTGAGTACCCGCTTAGGACGATGGGCTCTCAAACTACAGGCTTACACCTTTGAGATCCAGCATCGGAAAGGTAGCAAAAACATTGTGCCTGATGCTCTGTCTCGTACTTATACGGAGGATTTATCGGCAATAAAGACAGACCAAATAGTGGATTTACAGTCACCTCATTTTCAGTCCAAGTCCTACACGGATTTAGCTGCCAAAGTTACTCAAAATAATAATTAGATACCGGACTTAAAAGTTACAAAGAGGTTTATATATCGCCGAGCAGAGCATGCTTCCGGTGATCGCGTAGATGATGACGTGGCGTGGAAACTTTGGCTCCCCTCCGAGTTAATACCCACAGCCTTGAAAATTGCTCATGACGACCCTTTATCATCTCATGGAGGCATTAACAAAACTTTAGAACGAGTACGACGATACTATTATTGGCCCAATCTGATAAATAACGTTAAGGAGTATGTTAACCAGTGTGAGATTTGCAAAAGTATAAAACACCCAAATAAAGTAATGCGTCCCCCAATGGGCAAGACAGGCGAAACACAGAGATTTTTCCAAAAGCTCTATGTTGACTATCTGGGCCCTTATCCTCGCTCGAAATCCGGACATGTAGGAATTTTCGTGGTACTCGAAATTTTACAAAATTCCCTTTTCTTAAGCCCGTTCGAAAATTCACTGCTGAACATATTTTAAGCTTTTTAGAAAACGATTTATTTCATTGTTTCGGGGTACCAGAAGTTATCGTGTCGGATAACGGAGTCCAGTTTAAATCTCATGTATTTAACAACTTACTGGACCGTTACCATATCAAACATGCTTACACGGCAATATACTCCCCACAAGCTAACGCCTCAGAGCGTGTAAATCGTTCAATAATTTCAGGAATTAAATCGTATGTTGACCCTAGCCAATCTAATTGGGATGAGAATTTAATTTGGACAACATATGATCGAAAGTGGGCATATTTACAAGTAGCTGCGTGAGCTAAATTTGTTGGAAGATCGATCAACCATTTTCAACAGGGAGGATGCGTTTGACCTCTTAAGAAATAAAGCAGTGGACGTTATGCGTAAACAACAATCCAGTAACGAAAATGCGCACAATTTAAGAAGTCGAGAAGTCTCTTTTTTCATTGGACAGGAGGTGTTCCGTAGAAACTTTCAGCAAAGCAATTTTGCAAAAGGCTTCAACGCCAAATTAGCTCCGACATTCGTCAAAGCCAGAATCCGGCGAAAGCTTGGAAACAGCTATTACGAAATCGAAGATTTGCAAGGAAACTTGGTAGGAAAATACCATGCCAAGGATATAAAGCAGTAGTCCTTGTGACCTCTTGGTTACCAGCGCGGATCGCCCTTATTGAAATCCCTAAGTGCGATTTTGGTGGGGGGGAATTGTAGTAGCGCTTGTAACAGGGAAATTTAAACTAACCGCATAAAAGTATGCAACGATTTTTTTGTTAAGCTGGTTTAAGTTTAAGCAGTAGATTGTAAATAAGTAGTAGCTGGATCGGTGTTGCCTTGCTTTTGGCGCCAACTCCGCCACCTGAGCATTAAATCTTGGTTCGCGAACAATATCGCAAGCTTCCCTGCCCAAGAACTCCATTGAGTTTCCTGTCTATTTTGAGGACCCGGCCTCTTTCTTCTCCCTATAACCATCGAGCCGAACAGACGTGGTCTGCACGTCACCTGAAGCATCGCTTTCACTCTATTTTTTGGAAGCGATAAAAAAATTAAAACCATCAATTTTGGCCAATTTTTGAGTTCTTCGCAAAAGTTGGCGTGGGCGGCAGCCCACGAACGGAACCTTTGTCTTTCATATCCCAAAAAAAAAAAGAAGAGTAATTATGCAAATAAATTATTGACATTGTCGGCCCACGGTAATTATTCCCTATTTAATTTGTTCTCTATAGCTTTGGTTATTGTACCAGATTCAGATGTGCTCTCCAACCAGCACTTGGGCTATCACCGCTACGCTTTAGGCTGGTTCTCGTACCGCCTAAAAGCATAGAGAACTCCGTTTGGAGTTACCCCCTATCGACAGTACACTGCGATACTTCTTCGAATCCGCACGCGAGTTTTATGTTAATTAATAACAATAACTTTATTTATTTATAATAGAAATAATAGGTTTATTGAAAATATTAATGTCTTTATGTAATCTGTTTCGTGGTCACTTCATTACTGAGCTTAATTACAAGGAAGAGCTTTACAGATATTTTTGATCGAGCTTTCGCTCTCTGAGAGGAGAGAGCTGAAAGCACAGGTTATAATACATAACTTCTCCACCACTTGACTTAAAACTCTCCCGGGTTTTACAAATACAATATAAGTAATTTTTAATTATTCATAGATATTACAAAAATTTAACTTAAGTCTCATATTTTTTTTTTTTTTATATTAGAACTATGTATGTTTTTTAGATTACATTTGCGATATTTGGGTTCATCTTTGTGTCTTAGAGACTTATAATTTTTTATGTATCCCTTGTTCCTGTTTTCTACAAAACCCTCTCTTGATTGATTCTTAAAATTAATATACTTTTCCTTATATTTTAAAATATTTTCATATATAGTTTTTTTGTTACAATTTCCGTACTCAACATTCATTGGCGTATTTTGTATTCCTGAGTGATAGCTATTATTATAAAATTCTACGGCTTTACTAACTTTGTCCTTAATATTTAAGGTTTTGTTTTCTAAATATAAAACTCTATTTTTTTCAGTAAGTGTATTATGAAATCTCTCGACATCTGCATTACCAGTATGATTGTTCGGTTTGACAAGATGAAGTTCCATATTTTCGTTTTTAAGATAGTCTTTAATATTTATACTATTAAATTCATTGTCAGTAATTAATTTTTCAAAATAACCTCTTTGGGACTTACACTGCCATTCAACTGAATAGGTTCATGGTAACCGAGGTAGGAATTGGGCTGTAAATCCTAAACCAATGTTCCGATTTACATGAAATTTTTACCTATAACTCTCTGATCTTTAACCAACAAATCACACGATTTAAAGTTTATACAGTTGCTTTAACACCACAAATTTTTTTAGTTTTAGAATCTGACAGGTGGAAATGGGATGCAGTACGAGCAATATGTCACCTGTCTGCCGTAGGGGTCGCGTGTTTCACTCCGTTTTTGATATTTTTGTCATATTCGGCATTGTTTCTTCAAAAGTTACTCACAACATTTTGGCTCCGTCCAATTTTTTTTAACGATTTGGATATGGCCAAGACCACCTTAGTGATAGGCCAGGGTTTGGCCTCTTTCGTACTCGGAAAATTGCTATTCACGACTAATTTTTCATTTAATATAAAGAAAATATATTAATTTACTAATTTGCAAACAAATTTTGTCGATTTATCGCGAAATTTCATCACAAACTGAAACTTAACTCAGCTGAACCTATTCAGATGAACGAAAAAAAAAGTATTAAATTAGTTACCCTTTCAGAAGAAAAAATAATACGCAATAAATATAAAGTTTATGAAAATCATACTTTGGCATCTAATTAAGATAATATCAGAGAGTTATAGGTAAAAATTTCATGTAAATCGGAACATTGGTTTAGGATTTACAGCCCAATTCCTACCTCGGTTACCATGAACCTATTCAGTTGAATGGCAGTGTATATAAACGTAATTTTTCAATTATGGTTTGGTTGTTGCGATCTTCAAGAAAGAAGGCAGTAGCAAATTTTGAAAATCTATCAATAAAAGTAAGAAAATTACATTTTGAGTTAGTATATATATTAGGGCGGGTCAATTTTTTTTCGCGAAAATCGTCCACCAGAATTGGAATCTACGATGAATTCTAAGAATATTTCACCAAGAAACTATGTGTCTAAAATCAATTCCTAGCCTCCGCTGAGAAGCATGAAGATGTTAGGTTAAAGTATATGGTATTAGTCTAGTAAAGGACACTACTCTCCAAAAAAAAAAAAAAAAAAGACAGTCAAAGAGAAGGCGATTTATGATAAATTTTGGTGAAAAAATGTTTGGGAGGTCTTTGGTAGTTTTTTTTAAATTCAATTTTGAAATTTTGAGATTATATAGAAAAATGAACTTTTTAAAAAATTTTAAAATTCAATTAAAAACAAACTAGCAGAGACCCCACAAAAATTTTTTTATCAAAATTTATCATAAATCGCCCTCTTCATGTTCTTTTTTTTTTTTTTTTTGAGAGTAGTGTCCTTTACTAGACTAATACCATATACCTTAATCTAACATCTTCAGCTTCTCAGCGGAGGCTTGGAATTGATTTTAGACACATAGTTTCTTGGTGAAATATTCTTAGAATTCATCGTAGATTCCGATTCTGGTGGACGATTATCACGTTTTTTTCGACCCGAACAAATTGACCCGCCCTAATATATATCCATATATTTTTAAGTCATTTGGGGTTTCCGTCTGTTTAAATTTTTCTTTAATTGGATTTCGATCATATTTACATCTATTGCAAATGTAGCAGTTATTGATATATTTTTGAATGTAATCTTTTAGTTTTGGAAAGTAAATTAATTTTTTTAAGCTTTGATAGTTTTCATTTATGCCTGTATGGCCAGTATAATATTTGTGAAATCGTTCAATTTCCTTATACAAACTATCTTCGTCTTCAATGTCTTTTGCATGAAGTGAGCATTTTACAAACTTAACATTTTTATTTCCCTCGAAAATCTCTATTATTTTATTTTGAAACTTATTATATTCATGATCACTGTATTCGCTAAAAATTCCAACTTTGCCCTTGATGATATGTTTTTTCAAAATTACATCCATTCCATCTTCCAAATCTTTTAAATTCAAATAAATTTTCTTGTTTTTATTTTTTATTTCAAATTCTTCAGTTTTTGTATCTGTTAAAATAATTTGTGTTTTAAATCTGTTAACCACTGTTTCTAAGATACCTAAGACAGTGGTGTCCACGAGGTCTTCGGCTTATGTATGTTGTGTATCTAAGTCATCAAAGTTGTTTTCTAAACAGGAACAAGATTCTGCCACATTCAATGCACAAATTTCGTCAGTATTTATTCGGCTTAAAGAATCAGCTACCTGGTTATCCTTTCCTTTAATATAAGCCACATTAATATTAAATTCGCTTAGCTTAACAAGCCATCTATAAAGCATTTCATTAAGCTCTTTTCCTTTATATTTAATCAGAAGCCACTTAAGTGGTTGATGATCAGATAGGATGTCAAATTTAACTCCATAGAGATATGGACGAAAGTAAGCTGTTGCCCAAACTATAGCTAGCAATTCCTTTTGTATAGGAGAATAGTTTCTTTCATGATCGTTCAGCGTCCGGCTAGCATAGCAAATAGGGTGTCCATCTTGTTGTAAAACAGCACCTAAAGCTATATTGCTGGCATCGGTAATAAGCTGAAATTTCTTTTTGAAATCGGGATATTTTAGGACTGGGGCTTTAGTTATAATTCTTTTCAATTTATCAAAAGCAATTATATAATTTGGTTCATTTATATCGATCTTAGCACCTTATTTCAAACACTTTATTAATGGATACGCTACTTGAGAGTAGTCTTTAACGAACTTTCGGTAATATCCAGTGATTCCGAGAAAAGCTTTTATTTGTTTAACATTTTTTGGAATTTGAATTTGAAGAATGCTATCGACTTTATTGGGATTGGGCTTAACTCCTTCGGGGGTTAAAACATGACCTAAAAACTGAGTTTCCCTAGAAAAGAAATTGCATTTATTAATTTGAATCTTAAGATTTGCTTCGGCAAGTTTTTTGAATATTATATTAATGTGAGCGACATGTTCAGAAAAACTATTGGAAAAAATAAGAACGTCATCAAGATAAACGACACAAATTCTGTTTATTTCTTCTTTTAGAACCGTGTTGATAAGACGTTGGAATGTCGCAGGGGCGTTCTTAAGCCCAAATGGCATACGATTAAATTCGTAGTGTCCGTGAGGTGTTGAAAACGCTGTCTTCTCTCTATCTTGTATGGTGAAAACCCTTAGCGAGGTCTATGGTTGAAAAATATTGTGCTCGTCCTAATTTGTCATCAACTGTGTTTTCGTTTAATTTGCGGTAGTCAATGACTATTCGCCATTGCTTTTTGCCGCTGTTCTCAGTCTTTTTCGGTACAAGCCATAAGGGTGCATTGTACGGAGAATTGCTTTTACGAATTATCCCCTGATATAACATCTCATCAATTTGCTTATAGATTTCTTGTTCATGAATTTGGGGATATCTATAAATTTTACAATATAGAGGTCTATCAACAATTGTTTTTATTTCGTGTTCAGTAATGTTTGTGTTGGTAAGAGTCTGTCCTTCTAAAAATATTAACTTTTTGAATTTACTTAAAATTTGTTTCAAAGCATTGTTTTCCTGTTGGTTTAAACTATCGAATAGAATTTTCTGCACGTTGTTATCAATTTGAGCTATTTCAATCTGATTGATCTCTTCTGCGTAGGGTGAGCTATTTATAAATTGTATACTGTTGTTATTAATTGTAATTGTATTCCTATATAAGTCGATAACTGCATTTAATGGCTTGAGAATGTTTTGGCCTATGATAGCGTCAAAACATTTGTTTTTAAATTTAGCTAGCTTCCAACTCATGGTAGCGTTTTGCTGAAATTCTATAGGCAAATCAGTTACAATTTCTTCAGTCATCTGTGAGTTTGAATCAAGAGATTGGAAATATATTGGACGAGACAAATTTATTCTTGGGTAATGTAGTAACTTATCTCTGTCTGGAAGGGATGTTGTTGAGCCAGTATCAATCAAGGCAGTAATTTTATCATTATTTATTGTTAATTGAATCAAGGGAAGTGATTTCTCGAGGCAGTAATATGAAAATTTGCTTGGCAACAACAATTTTCTTGAGAAGTGGATTCGTTACGCAAGTTATCATTGGAATTATTATTTGATTGAAAATTCTGAGGATTACATCCTTGAGAACGATTAGCATCTAGCTGCAAATGATCGACATCCATTTTAGAGACTTGACTTTGTGGATTTGTTTTAAAACTTGTTGAATTACGATATGTGTTTTGAGAATTTGCATTATATTTTGTACCCTGATCTTGATAATTAGTATTTGTTTTATAATTTGACTGATAATTTTGATTTTCGTTTCTATTAAACCTTTCAGTATTTTGCGTTTATTTGTATTTATTATTTTGGACTGTAATAAGTCCTTCTGTTTCTAGCAAATCAAATGCTTCTCTCAAACTTTTTATGTTTCTATTAATGACAACTGATGATAAGTTAACATCAATGTTTTTTAAAAATGTTCGCAACATTGCTTCTTCAACATTTTTAGGATTAAACTCCTGAGGCTTCTCATAATCATACTGGAATTTTTCGTTAATTTTGCACATAATATTTCTTAGAGACTTAAAATACCCTGTGATGTCATTTCTGTTGCTCAACATAAACGCTTCTTGATACAGTTGATTGTAGGACTCTTTCACGCCAAAATTACGAATCAAAACTTTCTTGATGTCATACCACGATGGATTAGTGTTGTCAATAGTTCTTATAACGTGAAGAGCTGCACCTTGAATTTTGTTTAAGATGACTCGATGAAGAACATAGTACCTTGCAGGAGACTCATCTGGTAGGAATGATAATATCATCACCGCCTCTCGTAGAAATGATGAAAGAGCCCTTGAGCTGTCGTCTCTATACTCATGAATTTGGTGGGCGTCTTTTATAATGTCCATAATTGATAGAGTAAATTCATTAGCCATGGCTTCCAATTATTTTCTGTAGAACAGCAAAAGCAATTGATCTGGTTCTTTGGAACTCCGTTGACAATCAAAATCGTTCTTTGGAACTTGTTCGAAAGAGTATGAAGAGAATTGGTTCACTTCGATAAGTGTGTGTAAATGTGAAGCGTTGGTTTTTCGTTACACACACATGCAAATTTACCAAATTTTATTGATGCCAATGTGCAATTTTAAATGCAAAATCCCATGTCTGGATAATGTGGTAGGGATTGAGGAAGATCGATTGCTGGCACCAAAATGTTCGATGTATTCACTATTTGAAATGTGAAAATGTTTGACAATGCCGGTGTGCAGAACAGGAATTGCGCAGTAATTAATTGCTTTTGAGGTTATGTTCTGAGACTCCAATGGACACACAGGAACAAAGTCAATTTATACAACACTTAATTTAATTTAAATTAATTTAATTTCTTTATTTCGATTCCTAGTGCTACAAGCTAACGCTTATTATTTAACGCACTAGTCACTATTACAATCATTGATTTCAAAATTATATTAAGATTAAACAATTACAAAAATATTACAATCATTGATTCTAAAATAATATTAAGCTTAAACAATTTACATGTGTTAAAAAGATGAAAATAGTAACAAATTATAATAATTTTAGCTTTAGTTTTCAGTTGAAAGATTAATTTTCATTTTAGTTTACAATTTTAATTTTCTATAATATTTAGTATAATGAATTATTACTATTGTTGTTATTATTATTTTTATTTTATTTTTATTTAAATTTTAATTAATTTCATTTAATTTTCTTATTTATCAGGGATGCCACAGAATTCGCTTTCGCTTGAATTTCACATCAATTTCATTTCGTGGTGCCACAGGTCAATTCGCATAATAATTTTGTGCGGAAAGAACTAGCGCTAAGTCGGTTTTCGTCCGATGCTGCCACCTAGTCCGATTTAGATTTTCGAAGTCAGGGTCAGCGATGCCACATTTTTTAGTCAAAATTCGAAGTAAGACATTTAAAAAATTTATAGGGAACCACTTCAGTTTTCTTTAAATTAAACAGTAAAAAAATAGCTCTTTTGAGGTAAATCAAGTTTTATCGAAAAAAACCTTAAACTTATTGTGCAATTTGTGAAAACATTTTTCACGAAGAGTTGCCAGACTAATGGCAGACAATTGCTAGAGCTGTCGAGTAACTTTTATTTTGTAGCGCCAATTACTTTTTAAATTTTTTTCAGCTAAGCAAAATCAATTATTACATAAATAAATTAAAATTTTATAATTAAACAAGGAAAAAATTAAAAGTTTAATGTTCTTCAATGATAAACTTAAAAAAGTTGCTAATCAAACCTTTGGGTAATTTAATCTGAAAAGGTGTCAGCCCTTAGCAGCCTAGTTCGAAAAGGTTGGTGAAAATGCTAAATAAAATTAAATCTCTCGAAGTTCTGTGGCACCTCGGAATTTTCCGTGCGGAATTGCTTTCTGCGAAATTCTATTTCGCTTGCGATTTCTGTGTCACCCCAGTATGTTTAAATTTATATATTATATTTTCATATTTAACTTATTTTAGTTTTATTTTATGTATCTCTCAAAAATATTTTTAACTTTTCCCTAAAAGCTGCTGCGCTACTTATTGTTTTGAGTTGAGATGGCAAACGGTTCCACATGCGAATAGTATGCACAAAGAAATGTCTTTCAGAACTTGCTAATTTGTGTCGAATATTATTTATATTATTTGTTCTTGCAGACGTGCTAAAGTTTAGTTTAATATGGGCAATAATATCAGCCGACGAGTATATAGGAGTCCAGTCACATAGATCAATTTCATTACTTAAAACTATAACGTCAATATTTTTAAAGTCTCTGTAGGAATAGGATATGTCGTCAAAAATTGGATTAAAGTTATATTTAAGGAAATTAAGGTCGTGCTTTGAAAAGTCTGGTGCCGAAATCTGGTCATAAAGTACAATTTTATTTAATTCATTAACAAATATCACGTCAAGCAACGTTCTTGTCGTATTGGTAAAATGAGTAGGCTCAGAAGAGTTGACTAAGCTTAAACCAAGCGAGAGCATTTCATCGCATAACTGCCGCTCTAATAGCATATTGCTATTAAGATCGCCAATAATTATAACGTCCGAATATGTCAATGACAAGCTTGAAATGTAGTCAATAATGTCTGAGAAGTCAATTGTACGGTTTGGTCGATATATGCACCCTAACAACATGCTTGACATACTTCTCCTACCCGTTATCTGTAGAAACAAGTATTCAATTGCACTCTCGGCGGCTTGTTTACTGATTACTTTAGTCGTCAATTTTTTGTTAACATATATTGCTACTCCCCCTGCATGACTCTCACGATCGGACCTATACAAATTATACCCATCACATAAAACCGAAACATCACGAAGTTGAGGGACGAACCAAGTTTCAGAAACACATATAACATCTACATTCGACTTCACAAACAAATACCTGAACTCCTCAATTTTACCTGCTAGACTTTGTGCGTTTATATGGCATATATTAAGCCCATTTCTTTGTTTTGCAAGAACCCTAATCAAAGTGTTACTATTCGCTGTGGTTGACCTTATATTGTCAAAGAAATTGAATTGAATTGAATTGAAGTATCGCGCGCAGCTTAAGAGAGACAAATACATTTATATATCTTATTATAAGAGAGTTATTAAGAGAAATTACAAAATAATTAAAGCTATTAAAACCTATACGTGACAAAGAGAAATCAAGACTAACAACATAGAGAACATTTATTTATTTATTAACGGTAAGATTACAAATATAATTTATAACCTAACTTATAATTATAGCACTGGCTGCTGGGGCCTTTGGCTAGATACTTAAGATAGTTTATAAAGATAGATAATTATGTAATTCTAGAATGATAGGGGAAACAGATATTTGAATTTTGTAAAGATTTACATTTGTTTTAAATTTACTTAATGTATTAAGTACTTGTGTGGACTTTGTTTAAATGAAATGAAAGATTTTGGCTTCTTTGAAAAAATTTAAAGTTCTCAAAATGTTAGAATTTGTAGGATTCGAAAGGAAAGTTTGGGGAGATGAGTTCCCAAAGAATTTGGAGCGTAGGTTAATTAGGGTTGTTGATGTGCATTCAATAAATATATGTTCTAATGTTATGGCTGTATTATTTTGGCAAAACTGACATATGTTGTTAATATTGTGGTCGAAATAGTTTTCGTGGGTTACTTTAGTGTGTCCAAGTCTAATTCTAATGAATTTAACTTGCATGTTTCTAGGTATTGTTATATGGTCAATATTTTTTAAATAATAGCTAGGGGTTGGTGTTCCAGAATTAACATGCTGGTACCACGTAGAGGTCTGGCTTAACCGATTGAGTTTGAAGTTGAGTAGGTTATTTTTTAGTGATTTATTCAAGTCTGTAATGTTGAAGTTGTGTGTAAGGATTAAAGGGAATTTGGGTGCTAATTTGGCTTCTTCGTCTGCTAGATCATTACCCTTGATACCTTTGTGGCCAGGGATCCAAAGTAATGAAATCTTTGGATAATGAGACATTAATAAAGTTCTTATTGAGGCAGGATAGTAGGTGACGTTATCAGTGTTTTCAATAGCGTGAAGAGAGGATAGGGAATCAGTACAAATGACAAATTTGCTGGAGACTTTTTGGGCTTGGAGTTCCAATTGTATTATGTCTTCAGTAATCCCACGTAGGCTGTTGCAATATATGAATCCCTTACGTGAATTAAGAGTACGATGTTCTGAGACTGTAACTGGTATGTCGCTGGTGAAGTAAGTCATCTTGAGAAGTTTTCCACCCTGTTGAGTGTTTTTGGTTTTGACTAAAAGGTCACCACTTTTAAGTGTGCGGCAGAAGAAGACTTCGCCACCACAAGTGAAGTCAATGATTTTTTTAATTGCGAATGGGGATAATCTAAATTGTTTTTCAGTGTAATTTTTCTTTGAAATCACAATGTATTTTGCATCAGTTGTAGTAGTTGTTTCTTTTTGGGACAATAAGCTTGTCCAGATTGTCTTATGGTGATCGGGGGGGCCCCGCTCACCCATCGTGTCACTTTTTACGGTTATGTTTTGTTGCGTTTCTTTTATGCACTTATTTGCTTATGTTCGTTCACAAAGAGAAGGAGAGTGTCTGAAGGGAGATTATGAATGTAGATAAGAATAATATGTTTTTGTGTAACTTTTGGGAGCTGCAAAAAGAGACGACCGTTCACTTCGAGATCACAATTGAGACTGACATAGAGAACATAAATAACACACAAATAAGAATACCAGCTTTTAGTTGCGAAAGCTCAGCTCCAACTCTTCCGTTGCAGTCACATTCTGTTGGTGAACAGCGTTATCATTGTGCAATGCCGAAAGCTCACTCATGTCGCTGATGCAAAAGATGTTATCGCTCCCAACCTCTCTCACATGAACAAGAGAGCGTCGTATGAACACTGCCGTAAGTAACTTCTGCTTCTTGAGCTTAATTGCTGCTTTGAATATTTCGTAATGAGCTTTTGTTAATTGCTCATTTACGTAAAAAGGCACATGTGAGTCGAAGCCAATCAGCTGTAAGCTCAGTTGTTGTTTGTGCTCGCGTCGATATGCCCCAATTTGCCTCAAAATGGTAATTTTTTCGCGAACATTGTCTAATTTTACGATAATTACCGGATCAACGGTGCTGCCAGTCGATCTACGTGGCTTGACGCGGTAAATATATTTTATTTTTGGTGGCGGTGTTAAGTTCAGTGAGAAACAAAGGGCATTATATATTGTTCTCAAATTTTCGCTTTCAGAAAAGGGCACACCATGCATTCGCAAATCAGCTGCTATGCTTTCGGTAGATTGAGCAGCAAGCTTTGCTTCTACCTTGGCCATTAGCTTTGATTCTATTTCAACTGCAGTTCCAGCCTCCTCTTTAAGTTGAAGTTTTGCCTGCAAATCGTCCAACTTGGCTTGAAGCAATGGAATTGCTCCAAGCTGTACTTCCAGTTGCTGCACCCGAAGACTCAGCTGTTCTACGTCTCCAGCCATTTCTTCAATGCGGTCGTTCAGCTGACAAAGAATGCGCTCCTCAGCAGAACGGATGCTAGAAGAGATGAGCTCCGCTTGCTCAGCAAAACGTTGATTAATCAGCTCCAGTAATTGCGGAGATGGAGCATCAGAGACTCGTCCCTCTTTAATTTCAATCGCAGTGTTCTCCCGTTGGCGCTTACTTGGAGGTGCCATATTTATATTGGTGTCGATGTTATTGAGTGAAAAGTTTGAGTGTAATTTCTGCTGTACTTTCGGTTTGACGTTTCTTGAGTGTTTCTGTGTTTTGTGTTTTTTTCACTTTGTGTGTTTGTGTGAAATCAAACAAACAAACAGAAAATTATAAATGCACAAGTTGTCGGTTTAATTGTGTTAATTAAATAATTTAAATGTTTTTAATAGAGTTTACAGACTTAATTTTCTTTGACACTGATTTGATTAGTTTTAAAACAGTTAAAATCAACGATAAATTAATTATTTGTAGTGCACCGAAAACTGCACGTCTTTTCAGCTAGAGTTGCCTTTATGCCTTACACTTAAGTGAGTATTTATATGCACTTGTAAGTTACTCCGTCGGCTGCGCCAGTTTTATGTTAATTAATAACAATAACTTTATTTATTTATAATAGAAATAATAGGTTTATTGAAAATATTAATGTCTTTGTGTAATCTGTTTCGTGGTCACTTCATTACTAAGCTTAATTACAAGGAAGAGCTTTACAGATATTTTTGATCGAGCTTTCGCTCTCTGAGAGGAGAGAGCTGAAAGCACAGGTTATAATACATAACTCGCGCGTGCCGACCAAGGCCGCCCTCGTGTAATGAGAATCCGCCAAGATCTTTCCAGGGAGGTGTCGCATATGCTTCAGAGCTAAGTGCTCCAATAAGTGTTATAAATAAGTAAATTTTCCGTTAAGGATTAATCAAAAAAAAAATTTCAAATTACAGTCGAACTTCCCTAACTTGAATCACCATTATCCTAAGAAAAGGTTCGAGTTATAGAGATATTCGACTTATAGAGTGCTTTTTCTAAGGTTTTTAAATTTACTGCCACTCATTTAGTTCGAGTTAGAGAGAAGTTCGAGTTATAGAAGTTCGAGTTATGGAAGTTCAACTGTAATTAGAAAAATTAACAACAAGTGAAGCTGATTTAAAATAATTCTATCTTAAATAGGAATAAGTGAAAAAAGGTCAGTCTAGGCAATTATATTTTTTTTGGTAGTGAAACATGGTTTGGTTGTTAGGGTGAAGTGGAAAAAAAAATAAGAAAAATATAAAGAAAATCTACAAGCGCAACTACCGCCCAAAAACCAAAAATAAAATGCAAATAAAAAAAACTTATAGACTAATTCAATCAAACTAACAACGATAACCCAAAAACAAATCCAACGCCGGTCACCACTGGAGAAAGATCTTTCGCCGATGGGAAAAACACCTGTGAGTAACGTTATTATTTAATTATTTGATTTTATTTTATTTGCAATTTTTGATTTGGGACATTACTTGTGCATTTAATTCGTGATCGGTGTTTGAAGAATAAAACCTTAAGCTTACACCACAGTAACCAAACTTAAAGAAAAAAAAAAAAGAGAATAAGAGAATTGATAAAATCAAAAAAAAAATATAACTGTTGAGCTCTTATCTATTCACGGTCAGCCGTGGCTGGCATATGCCTGACCTAGTCTAACTTATTGCTAGGCCACAGTAGTGGCACGAATAAAGTGCCCACCTAGAAAAATGTAGTAATTAAGTTCTTGAAATGAATTGAAAAGAAATAGAGACAGTAATCAAAAATAGATACTTAAAGCCAAAAATTTTGAGTGAATTAAAACTATACTAAGCAAAAACTTATAGAACTTAATTACGAAACAAAGGAAGAAACGGCATTGAAGCTAATACTTACAAATTATGTTATTATTATCTCCTAACTTAAACTAAATAAAAGCTTGTTTATAATGTATTGCAATTAAATTGTTTATTAATATCCGAAGTAATGTTAGGCGGAAGTGAGGTTGAGGATTATTAGTATCTAATTGGATTGCAGGGATCGCCAAGTAATCTGGCTATTTGCACCCAGGTGATCATGGTAGGGCGGGGAAATCGGCCACTGGACAACATCTCAATGTGTCCACCAATCCACTTAAGGTATCTGTGAGCCCCTAGTATTGTTTTCCCTTTTCTTTTTTTTGCTTTTCTGTCCTCTTGCCCCTTTGTAACCCCAAGTTGGTTGAACGGCTTCCTTTTTTTTTATAGCACGCGATAATAATAGAAATTAATGAAAACTCAAGAGCAAGAAATTTTACGGTTATTTTGAAACCCCCCAGCCGACGAGAAATAGCCGGAATCAAGCGCCTGCTCCGCAAAATTTTCATCAACATCAGCTCGCTTTTCTCATGGACGATGTCTTCGTGATATGCCTCATTGTGTTTCACAGCATAAACTTGAACTATTACAGTTCTTAAACGACAAAAATATTGATGTTATGTTTCTTTCAGAGACCCATCTTACAAATAAATACAACTTTCAAATACCAGGGTATTTGTTTTACGCAACAAAAAATCCAGACGGCAAAGCTCATGGTCGCACCGGCATATTAATTCGATACCGCATTATGCTCCACTTTTTGCAGAGATTTGATACGAATCACTGCAATCTATAAACTTGCAATCTAGCACCGGTACACTAACTCTGGCTGCAGTTTATTATCCACCTCGCTTTTCGATCTCTGAAGACCAATTTTCGGGATTCTTCAATACTCTAGGGGAGTGATTTATAGCAGCCGGTGACTACAACGCTAAGCACACACACTGGGGATCTCGTCTGGTAAGCCCAAAGGGAAAACAGTTATACAGTGCAATCATCAGTCCAATCAACAAGCTCGATTTTGTATCTTCGGGTAAGCCTACATACTGGCCAGCAGATCCTAACAAACTCTCAGATCTTATTGATTTCGCAGTCACCAGAAAGATCGCGCGAAACATAGTAACCGTCGATTCACTACCAGACTTATCTTCTGATCATTCGAATGTCTTGCTCAATCTTACTCATTACCCGAACACTGTCGAGCGCCCCTTCATGATTACAAGCAATCGAACAAACTGGCTAACGTACAAGAAATATGTATGTTCACACATTGAACAAACTCCGATACTGACTACAAACGACGATATCGACAACTCGACAGATTCTCTTACGTCCGTATTAGTTGCAGCAGCAAAGGTCTCAACCCCTCGAAACACATATGTAAAATTAAACCAAAATAGAACAAGCCGAGTAATCGAACAGTTGGTTCTGGAAAAACGACGACTACGACGTTAATAGCAGTCTAACCGATCACCAGCTGCAAAGCACAAACTGAAAGTAGCTACACGCAGGCTCACCAAGGCACTTAAACTCGAGGAAGCAAACGCGCAGCGCCAGTACATCGAAAAACTCTCTCCCACTAGCACAAAACATCCACTGTGCAGAGCTAACCGAAATCTAAGCGCTCCAATCGAAACAACTATGTCATTAAGGAGCACCACTAGCGGTTGGTTCCGTAGTGACGACGAAAGAGCGAGCGCATTTTCCTCTCACCTTAAACAGGTCTTTCAACCAAACCCTGCCACAAACTCATTTGTGCTCTCATCTTCATCGCGTGACAACATATCAGAGCCAATAGTTCCCATAGAATTTCGGACAAGCAAAATTACAAAAGTCATTGAGGAGCAGATAAAGCCAGAAAAGTCACCTGGCTTTGACTTAACAACTCCAAGGATGATCATCTAACTCCCTAAATGTGCTATATTACTCATTTGTCGGCTCTTCAACGCAATCGCAAGACTTGGGTATTTCCCCCAAAAATGGAAAAAGTCGATCACAGTGATGATACCCAAGCCAAAGACAAAAAGCAGACATCATCATACAGACCAATAAGCCTATTAACCTGTCTCTCGAAGCTGTTTGAAAAGGTCCTCTTGCTGCGCATCAACCCACATCTCAAAATAAACAACACTGTGCCATCGCACCAATTTGGTTTCCAAAAAAAAACATGGAACGATCGAGCAAGTCAATCGCATAACATCAGAAATTCGCACTGCTTTCGAGCATCGGGAATATTGCCCGGCAATATTTCTTGACGTGGCTCAAGCATTTGACCGAGTATGGTTAGACGGACTTATATTTAAAATAACAAAACTGCTACCTCAAAACACGCACAAACTGTTTGAGTCATATCTCTACAAGCAAGTATTTGCAGTGAAATGTAACACAAGCATCTCTCATGACCACATAATCGAAGCTGGAGTTCCCTAAGGCAGCGTTCTCGGACCAATCCTCTACGTCCTGTACACAGAGGATATACCTACAGACTACCAGCTAACAACATCGACGTTTGCTGACGACACAGCAATCCTTAGTCGCTCCAGATGCCCAGTAAAGGCAACTGCTCAACTGGCTCGCCACCTAATAGCTTTGGAAAGATGGCTCGCAGACTGGCGCATACGAGTAAACGAACAAAAATGCAAGCAAGTTATTTTTACTCTCAACAAACAAAGCTGCCCTCCTTTGGTCCTAAACAACTCACGCATCCGTCAAACCGACGAAGTGACGTACCTGGGAGTTCACCTAGACAGGAGGCTCACTTGGCGCAAACACATAGAAGCCAAAAAGAAGTACTTGAAACTCAAGGCAAGTAACCTCCACTGGCTTATAAACGCTCGCCCTTAGCCTGGACTATAAAGTCCTTATATACAACTCTGTGCTAAAACATATCTGGACCTACGGCTCTGAGCTCTGGGGCAACGCAAGCAGAAGCAACATCGATATCATGCAACGAGCGCAGTCTAGAATCCTGAGAACCATCACTGGGGCACCGTGGTATCTTCGGACCGATGACATTCACAGAGACCTAAATATTAACCTTGTAAAAGAAGAGATCTTAGAACAACAAGCAAAACATCAAACAAAGCTCGCCTCGCATACAAATCCTCTTGCTAGATCACTTATCCGAGTTTGCAGTCACAGCCGACTGCAGCGCAACGATCAGCCAGCTCAGTAAACTATATGTCTAAAATGAATTCCTAGCCTCCGCAGAGAAGCTTGAAGTTTTTAGAGGTATTTTAAGGTATTTTGAGGTATTTAAGGTATTAAAAAAAAACACATTTTCCAATAGTGTTAAGCCTTATTCTGATTTATCTTTTTGCAACCAATTTTATAAATATATTTTTTTTTAAATCACCAAACAATTTTTTTTTAATACATTGAAATTAGCCGAGGAATCCATGAACTATGGCTTTTAAAGAAAATTTAGGCAAAAGTCTGTAACTTTCTAGTGAGATATCGGCCTGAAATTTAAAATACAGTCGAACTTCCCTAACTCGAATCACCATTATCCAAAGAAAAGGTTCGAGTTAGGGAGATATTCGAGTTATAGAGTTCTTTTTCCTAAGATTATTAATTTTACTGCCACTCATTTAGTTCGAGTTACAGAGAAATTCGAGTTAGAGAAGTTCGAGTTAGGGAAGTTCAACTGTATATATTTTTGACATCTCAAAAAAAATGTTGACAACAAAATAAAAGTGGACGTGGCCTCCGAAGGGGCGTTTATTAATGGTCAAGCAATATAAATCGATTTTGTCAATAATAAAAATATGTTTCAAAAATTAACAAAAACGTAAAACAATAAAAGTTTATTTTTACTATTTAAATAAAAATTATAAATTTCTTTAATGTAAAATTATGTTAAAATTTTTATTATTTTTGTTTTATTTTGAGAAAGCAAATAACAAAATATCTTAAAGAAAAAATAACAATTTGTCAGTTTTTAAGGTCTTTTTTAGACTCGATTTGAGGATATTTGGAACGACTTTCGAGAGTCACTGACATCACATCATCTCGATTCTGCGGCAACAACTGCACACATCGTTCGGTTCCCTGGATGTGTGCTGGTATTTCAGCAGAATTCATGTACTCCAACAAGTGTTCGTGTGGGATGCTTGCAGTGAATGGAGTTTCAAACAATATTTCGTCATTATCCAAGTCAACTAAATTCATATAGTCTGTGCAATTGAAATTAATTCGGTTTTTCTTATATGATCTGAGCTTTGTTGGGTCATATAATTTTTCACGATAATATAAAATTTTGTTAATAGCTCTATCGCGGACAAACTTTCTTTCATCAAAGAACATTGCCAATAAAATATTTTCTGTATGGGCGAACAATGCATTATTTTGGATTGTTTTGTTGACTATTTCTCGTAGACTTAGTAGTAAGAATGGCGTTGACTGATTAAAATTAAATAAAAGTTTACTACCGTGTTCCACTGAGCTATAATATTTGATACTGAAATACATAGGTATGTAAACTTTCATGATAAAGCTAGCCAAAATTTGTAAATTTGTCGAAGGTGGACTACTTGCGACATAAAGGCGCAAAATTCTACTGGATTTTGTTAACCAGCGAGAAGTGTCACTAGCAGTGCGTGGTCCACTGGTTGTTGAATTTAACAACGTATTGAACAAATGGCGAAGTGGAAGTTCGTTAAAATGCAGTAGGCAAACAAACCAATGTAATGGTTTGTTCAAGAAAACTTTAAACTTTCGAATAATTTTCAACTCCAGTATTGGTAGGTTCTCCATCGCAGCAAACTCCTATCAAGCTAGTGAGCGTTATATTTTTTTCCTATTGTTTCGTATTGGAGTCCTTAGCATTTACTTTAATGTGACCCAACAGCTTGCTTTGTGGTTCCTTAAGAATCACTATATGAGACTCCTTTTCTACTCTGGGATGATATTTTCCGTTAATTTCTTTCCGTGTCAGAGCATCATTTTTTCTGCCATCAAAAGAAAAAGCTATTAAAGCTGAATCATTTTGCTGCGCATTTCGAACGAAATCCCTGCATTTCATGTTTTCACGTCCGACTTTTGATTTGTCCATAATGACTGGCTCCCCATTTTCATCTGTAAACCCAATATCTTTAAATAGGGCTGTAGCTAAACAGGAGGCAACTCTATCTGAAATGCCGAATCGATCACACATCATAGCAAAGTTAATAGCATCAAATCTTTTTGAGTAAGGTCCTCTTTTGCTCAAATTTGAATCTCTTGACGCTGGTATTGCAAACTCGTTTTCACATTCGACATTTATGATTGAAGAATCGGGTCTATACGAAGGATCAAAGTTATCTGGCAATTCGCTTGACTGTTGATCAAAGATATTTTGGACGCATTCGGGAATTGTATTCCTTCTGCTGGTGTGTTGGTCAATCATAAGCATTTTTAGGTGGTCAGGGATTAATCCACATGACTCCTTTAAGGTTGTCTCAAATTCTGCAAAGGTATTTGTTGTTGCGATATTTTTTGCCTCTTTATGGTACTTTTGGAGAAATGTATTAAGCTTTTTAACGATGCTCTTTTTATTTATTAGCTTAATATTCGTTGTTTCCCAAATTTGAATTATTTTATTTGCTATAATCGGCGTAAAGCTTGCATATGAGTGTTGCTTTTTTGTGTGCAGTTTTTACGATCACTCACGTAAAAATAATATTTTAATACATCCCGATAACTGGGCAAATTCAATTCCGAAAATTCACTTGGTATGCCCATGATATGATGATATGTGATCTGCATTGTATTAAAACTTGACGTCGACATCATTAATACGCTATCCATTTCCGAATTGGAGGAGTCTATTGACATTGCTGATGATGCCATAACTTTATGTTATTTAATTTTACACGAAATTTTAATTTTACAGAAATAATGACACGTTTCTTTGTTGAAAGTCAAATTCTAAGTGAACCAAATGTTGTAGTATGTTCACATATCGAATGCTCACTGTACTCAGTGGTAAACATAAATATTATTGCATATTAAGCATTATTAAGCATTGCACAATATTAAGCATTGCCGGTAATATGACCGCTCTTGAGTGCATTTAGTGCATTGAACTAAACAGTGCTGAGTCAACATATTTGACATGCGCGACGGCTCTGTCACCAAGTGAACATACTTCACCAGCCTTATACATATATGTAAACATTTATACATAAGCTGACCGCTCCTCTGCCGGCGTCACTGGCAGCGCAGTTACGCGATCTTTAGCTGTACGATCAAATTGTCAATAGACTAAGAATCAATTGAATAAAGACACCTAACCGAATCAAGACGTGTTTTTTATTTTACATGGCGACCGTGACAAGTGTCACGAACATGTGGAAAAAAAAAAAATATAACAAGCGGAAAAAAACTAAAACTATATGACAGTGAAAAAACATTAATCTTTAAAAAAAAAAAAAAAAAGAAACAACTACAACTGGAGGTGAAGCAGCGGCAGCGGCAACAACTGGAGAAAACTACAATGGAAACTATACGGAGAAAGTGGCTGGAAATACTGAGTAAGTAGAGGTGATGAGCAATGCCTAAAAATAGGCGCATTGGAGTACAAAAAAGGCTTAAGGAAAGAAAAGCCAAACTCCTGAAACTGCTATTTGCCCCCAACACAACAATTAGTTGGGAAACAGGCAATAAAATACAGGCTGAAATCGACAATATCGAGTCGATTCAGCAAAATTACAAAAGCTCAACCTCTACGAATGAAACCACGTTTAAAAACATACCACTAATAAACTCTAAAGTAGTTCAACCAGTGCCAAAGAGGAAAGAACTCAACACTAAACCGGAGAAGCAATGCCCAACGGACTGCCCTGGACCATTTGAGTCGCAGCACTGCAGCTACACATGCTTCAAGAGGAACAGAACCGGCCTGTGAGAGGACCAGCGCTGGCACCACTTAGCGTTAAAAGCTAAGTCATCTTCGGGGACCGGCAGCGCTACAGAGAGCGTGCAACTTAATTTCAAAAAAAAATTTTTAATTTGTTAATATAAAACAAAAAAAATAATCTTATAATAATTTTAATCTAAACAAATGAAATGTAAAGATATGTTTGTAATACTGAGCGATAATTGCGTTGCTCGTAATAGAGTATGGCCTGTGAAGCCATACGAAACATTAGACAGGAGATCACTGCGTTGATCGAATAGGAAAATATAAATACAAAAATTTAAAAAAAAAAAATAATAATAATAATAAAAAATTATAAATCAACGACAATATATATATATTCCAAAAAAAAATATATATTTAAAAAAAAAAAAAGAGAATCATAAAACATTGATTTAAAAATTAACAAATATATTGTTATGATAAAGCACTTATGGCATAATTATATAAGAGAGAGATGAAAATGAAATAAAAATAACACTAAATACGCATGACTGCTTATGAAATATAGTAGAAAAAGGAAAAAAGAACTTGAGAATAGAAAATATATACCTATTTGATCTATAATTTTGAACAATTATACATATAATACAAAAATGGATACTTTGGAGCAAATCCTCCAGTTATACCAGTTAGAACCAAACTTTGCAGAAAGGGCTTGTCAATTGATTTTCACGACCCCTCTCGAAATCACGCATTTCGAGACAAGATATATGGCTAGGTACAACCTAGGGTATTCGCCATTACAACATTGTACATACAGAGAAAAAGCAATTGTATTAATGACAATACCAAACATTAAAATATCAATGCCAACAAGAAATCACCCAACATAGGGTTCGATTACAAAGTATATGGTATCCAGACATTAATGTATCGAACGATAACATAATTGGATCCATATACGAAATAAATCTTTAGCATGGAATGGGAGCAACTGACTCTCCATATCCGTGAAATTAAAGAAACATTTAAGAAATCTTACAAATGTTTAAGCCATTCCAGAATTCAATGGACAAAAATTACATCTTCAAAGATTTGTAACAGCTTTGAAGTTGGTAAATTTGACAAAAGGCACATTCGAAGAGATAGCTGTTGAGGTCATAAAATCAACAATTATTGGCTCAACACTATACAAGGTCCAAAATGAGACGACAATCGATGCAATCATAAAAAAATTGCAAGATACTATAGTTGGTGAAACATCCGACGTAGTAAAAGCCAAATTGTCTAACACCATACAGAGAGGAAAAACTGCCGAAAAGTTCACTACAGAAATTGAGAATTTGCGAAGGCTCTTGGAGGCTTCGTATATTGATAAGGGGCTTTCGGCCGAACTTGCTGATAAATTCAGCACCAAAGAAGCCATTAGCACAATGGTTAAAAACTGTGAATATGGAAAACTGAAAGCAATTCTTGAGGCAGGAAACTTTACAACCATGAATGAAGCCATCACAAAGTACTCACAATGTAGTACTGAAATGACAGGCAATCCAAACTCAATATTGTTCGCCCAAAGAGGCCGTGGTAATCACAGAAATAATTATAATTATAATTATTATAATAATAATAATAATCGCAATAACGGCCAGAATTATAACTACACTAATAGTTATAGAGGAAGCAATAGAGGAAATGGAAGAGGACGTTATAGAGGAAATAACCACCAAAATGGAGGTTATAACCCTAATAACAATAACAATGTTCGGGTAGCCCAAAACACTTCGGGAAACTCCCAACATCCTTTAGATACTCAGCAGTAGGAAACATCAAAATTCACACCATCAATCTCAGTCAAAACACATTTGTAACTTTTACAAACGTAACAACAGGAAAAGCACTAGTCTTTTTAATAGACACAGGTGCAGATATATCAATATTAAAAGAAAATTCCGATGTTTTTCAATACATCCAAACTAACCATATAATCAATATACAGGGAATAAGTCAAGAGGTACCCAAATCAAAAGGACTTACCTCAATCGAAATACAAACTTCTAAATATATAATTCCACACGATTTTCATATCGTAAATTTACATTTCGCTGTTCCTTGTGATGGAATACTAGGAATCGATTTTATTAGAAAATACAACTGTCAATTAGATTTCAACCCATCTGAAGATTGGCTAATAATTAGGCCAAATAATTTAAAATATCCAATTTATGTTCCAATAACATACAGTTCTGGCAACAACTCCATAATTCTGCCAGCAAGATCACAAGTTGTCCGAAAAATTGATATAACCTCAGTAGAAGACAGTGTATTTATTCCGAACCAGGAAATTCAGCATGGTATTTACATAGCAAATACCATAGCAACATCTCAAAACGCATTCATAAGACTGCTAAATTCAACATATACAGACCAAGTAGTCAGTATAAATAACTTGAAATACGAACCACTTTCAAACTACGACGTAGTTAAAACAAATTCAGAAAACAGAGAAAAATCTGTATTAACGAAACTCTTTAAAAATTTCCCACTATTATTTCATAAAGAATTAACAAAATTATGCACACAATATAGTGATGTATTCGGACTAGAAACCGAATCGATAACTACAAACAATTTTTATAAACAAAAACTGAGATTGAAGGATGATGAACCGATATACAAAAAAAATTATAGAAACCCTCAAAGTCAAAAAGACGAAATTCAAAAACAAGTCCAAAAACTAATTAACGACAAAATAGTCGAATCATCTGTATCTGCTTATAATATCCCACTTTTATTAGTACCAAAAAAGTCACTCAAAAATTCTAAAAAGAAAAAATGGAGATTAGTAATTGACTATCGTCAGATTAATAAAAAACTGTTGTCCGACAAATTTCCACTCCCTAGAATTGATGATATTTTAGATCAACTAGGTAGAGCAAAATACTTTTCATGCCTGGATTTAATGTTAGGTTTTCATCAAATTGAACTCGAAGAAAGTTCACGAGACGTTACGTCTTTTTCAACAAGCAATGGTTGATATCGTTTCACTCGATTACCATTCGGCTTAAAAATAGCGAAAAATTCGTTTCAGAGAATGATGACTATAGCCTTCTCTGGACTTGAACCTTCGCAAGCATTCCTTTACATGGATGACTTAATAGTCATTGCTTGTTCCGAAAAACATGTGCTCAAAAACTTAACTGATGTTTTTGAGAGATGTAGGCAACATAACCTTAAGTTACATCCCGAAAAATGTTCATTTTTCATGCATGAAGTCACTTTCCTAGGACATAAATGCACAGACAAAGGAATCTTGCCCGACGACAAAAAATACGACGTCATTCAAAATTATCCAGTCCCACATGATGCGGACAGCGCTAGAAGATTTGTTGCATCTTGTAACTATTACAGACGATTCATAAAAAATTTCGCCGACTATTCTCGTCACATAACAAGATTGTGTAAAAAAGATGTAAAATTCGAATGGACAGCTGACTGTCAAAACGCCTTCGAACATCTAAAATCGGCACTAATGAAACCAACTCTTTTACAATACCCAGATTTCAGCAAAGAATTTTGCATTATTACAGATGCTAGTAAGCAATCGTGTGGAGCAGTCCTAACTCAACACAAAAACGGACTCCAGCTCCCAGTTGCATACGCATCAAGATCATTTACAAAAGGCGAAAGCAACAAAAGTACATCAGAACAGGAATTATCAGCTATTCATTGGGCGATAACACATTTTAGACCATATATTTATGGTAGACACTTCACAGTCAAAACAGATCACAGAGCACTTACTTACCTATTTTCAATGGTAAACCCTAGTTCCAAACTTACACGTATGAGACTTGAATTAGAGAAATATAAATTTACAGTAGAGTATCTAAAGGGTAAAGACAATTATGTAGCCGATGCGCTATCAAGAATAACAATCACGGAATTAAAAAATATTCAAGTATATAATAAAATTCTGAAATTCACTACCAGAAATCAAAGTAAACAGTTAAACTCCTGCGCAGGAATAGAAAAAGAAGATTTGCATAAGCAAACTCTAAATGCTTCTCAGCCCAACGTATACGAAGTCATTGTAAATGACGAGGTACGAAAAGTAGTGACCTTGCGAATAACAGATTCTCTGTGCTTATTAAAACATGGAAAAAAAGTTTTAGCAAGAATTTATGTTGGCGATATGTACACCAATGAAATTCTTAACTTAGGTCAGTTCTTTCAAAGGCTTGAAAAAGAAGCCGGTATACTTAATAACAGCCAACTCAAAGTGGCACCGAGCGAAAAGATCTTTGACACAATATCAATAGAATCTTTTAAAATAATGGGCAATAAAATATTACAATATTTAAGAGTAGCGCTACTCAAGCCGGTGACCCTATTATCAAATAATGATAAAGAGAAAGAAGCAGTACTGTTTACATTCCATGACGATCCAATACAAGGAGGTCATACAGGAATAGCTAGAACATTAGCTAAAATAAAAAGGCATTATTTTTGGAAAAACATGACAAGAGATATATCAAAGTATATAAGAAAATGCCCCAAGTGTCAAAAGTCGAAAACGACTAAACACACAAAGACCCCAATGACTATTACTGAAACGCCACAAATGGTTTTCGACAGGGTTATTGTGGATACGATCGGTCTACTACCCAAATCTGAACAAGGAAATGAATACGCAGTAACCTTAATCTGCGATTTAACTGAATATCTAATAGCAATTCCAATAAAAAATAAAAGTGCGAAAACAGTAGCAAAAGCTATATTTGAAGACTTTATTCTGAAGTACTGTCCAATGAAGACGTTCATTACGGACATGGGAACAGAATATAAAAATTCAATAATTGAAGATTTATGTAAAAATCTGAATATAAAAAATATAACTTCTACCGCACATCATCACCAGACTGTGGGTACCGTGGAGCGAAGCCACCGAACACTTAACGAGTTCATACGCTCATACATATCAGTCGACAAAACAGATTGGGATGTATGGCTACAATACTTCGTATATTGCTTTAACACAACACCCTCTATGGCACATGACTATTGTCCATATGAGCTAGTATTTGGTAAAACTTCAAATTTGCCAAAACAATTTAATAGTATAGATAAGATTAAACCATTATACAATTTAGAAGACTATGCTAAGGAATCTAAATTTAGACTAGAACAAGCATATAAAAGAGCTAGATTAATGTTAGAAGAAAATAAGATAAAAAAAAAACCAATTATGATGAAACTTTGATTTAAAAATAGGAGATCAGGTTTTATTAAAAAAATGAAACAGGTCATAAGCTAGATTTTAAATATACTGGACCATATAAGGTAGAAAGTATAGAAGAAAATGACAATATAACAATTACAAATAACAAAAATAAAAAACAAATAGTACATACAGATAGGTTAAAAATTTTCATTTCGTAATCAATTTATTTCTCTTATAAATATTTCAAGTATGGCCATACATAGAATAAGAACCATACCATAACAATATACATATATGTAAGATTATGTATAAGTAGTGTTTATTATTAATGGTTCAAGGAACGATGATTAACAAATGAAAAGAGTTAACAATATTAAATTCAACCATTTCGATTCGATTTGGTTCAACTTTTTGACGACTGACGCTCACGACGACTTCTAGCGAATAGTAGTGACTTCTGTTCTCTTCTTCTTACATCTATCGGCGTTGCCCTCTCTCCTCAACCAGGGATGCTGCAATGCTGTTAAGGGCTGCCACCTCACATTCGGCCCTCCTGATCTTCATCATCCGTCCCGGATGACAGTAGTTCTTCATTCTCGGCGACAAATTTCCACAACTTGATATTGTCACAACTGGTAGCTGTAACATTCGGTCCCTCGACGTCCGTGGCTGCCTTCTTTACATCGTATCTGCCGCAACGTTTGACTTTGATAATTTCATACGGGCCAAGGTATGAACTAGCCAACTTTCGACCTGCAACGAATTGTGTTCGCTTTATAGCGACGAGATCGCCCAACTTGTAGCCATATTCGACCTTGCGCTTTTTGTCGTAGTTGTTTTTGTAGGTTTTTTGCGCCTGCTGAATATTGCGCTTTGCTTCAGTACACAACGCATTGCGCTCCTCGTCAAATTGCTCTACCAGTTCCTGATTAAGCAATTCTAGTAGTCGATCTTCGGATTTGGCGTTCATTTTTGTTCCAAACATAACTTCAAACGGTGACGACTGTGTTGACATGTGTATGTGCGAGTTTATGGCCTTCTGCACTTGAGGCACATATTTGAACCATTTGGTTGGGTCATCTGCTGATAATTTCGCCACGATAGAAAGAATAGAGCGGTTCACTCTTTCGATCTGTCCGTTGCCTCGGGCGACACCTGTTGTAGACCACACATGCTCCACCATGTTACTGCTCAGGAATTCTGCAAAGGCGTTTGCGGTGTAAGCGACACCTCTGTCACTTATCAGACGTCTTGGAAATCCAAACACATTCGACCAATCGGTTAGCTTCTTGATGACCTCTTCACAGCCTGTAGACTTTGTTGGGAAAAACCATACGAACTTCGAGAAAGCATCGACAACTGCAAGAATAAACTTGTACTGTTTGGCAGTGGCATCCATTGGTCCCAAGTGATCAATGTGCAGTGTATGGAGTGGTACATCGCCCTTCTCAATGCAATGTAAGTGCCCTTCTTGCTTTCCCAACTTCTTACTGTGAATGATGCAAGTAATACAATTATTAATAAATTTTGTTACCTTCACCTCGAGATGTGGTATGTAATACTGCTGCTGAATGCTATGCATTGTCTTTCGAGTTGCGAAGTGACCAGATTCGTGTGCTTTTTGGATCACTTCTCGTTCCATCTGTTTTGGCACCACAAGCAATTCGTTTCCCTCAACTTCCTTGTACAACAATCCACCTTTCAGCTTGTGGTTGTCGTATGGGCCATCTTGCAAGATTTTAACGACTGCTTTGATATGGTCATCGCTCTGCTGCGCCTTCTTCAAACGTGTTGACATCTCGGTTGTAATCATGTAGACATCTTGTGGATACCGGCTTAAGTAGTCCACATGTTTCATCTTTTCGCCAGCTCGATGTTCCATACTGTAGTCAAAGTCCTGTAGATATAAGACCCATTGCGCAACTTCTCTTGGAATGTCTTGTTTGTCCGTCGTCTGCTTAAATGCAATGCAGTCTGTTACCAACTTGAACTTGATTCCAAGCAAGTAATGCCTGAACTTCTTAAGCGCCAAATATGCAGCTTTGACCTCAAGGACATAACTGTGTTGCTTCAATTCTGCCAGCGATGTCTTCTTGCTCCAGAAATATGTAGGATGCTGTTTCTCATCAAACGTCTGCAAGAGCACTGCTCCGTAACCATCTTTGGACGCGTCTGTATGTAGCTCGGTAGGAGCTCCTCTTATGTAGATGCGAAGAACAGGCTCAGTAATCAACAAGTTCTTCAACTGCTCTATCGACTGCAATTCAGCTGGGCCTATCTTAAATTCGACATCTTTTTTCAGCAAATTGGTAAGTGGGCGTGCTACTTGCGCGTATTGTGGTACGAATTTTCGAAAAAATCCCGTGAGACCGAGGAAAGCTTGGACAGCTTTTACATTTTTAGGCGTGGTAAAGCGGCTGACTGCTGAACTTTTCTCGACTCCTGGCCAAATTTGACCGTTTTCGATGATATGACCCAAGAAATGTATACGCTGCTGAAGAAAGCTACATTTCTTCCATTTTATTTTCAGATCATATGCGGCTGCCATCTCTAGAACTTCTTTTGTTTTCAGCATACATTCATCAGCGTCGTCGGCGTATATGATAATGTCATCCATATACAGCTGCATGATATCCTTGTTAATGAGCGGTTGGAATATATGATTTACAAAACGGATAAATGCGGCAGGAGAGTTTGTAAATCCAAATGGTGCCTTGTTAAATTCGAACAGCCCCTCACGCGTAACAAACGCTGTATACGCTTTACTATCTTCGTCAACAGGCACATGGAAAAAGCCATTTTCGAGATCCATGATAGTGAAGAACTTTGCTGCTTTGAGTTTTTCGAGGACATCTTCCATCATTGGCACCGGAAAACGATCTTTAAGCACCATGCTGTTTAGTTTTCGAAAATCGACGCATACTCTTAGAGTTTGATCTTTTTTCTTAACTACGACGATTCGGCTTGCAACATGCGAAGAGGACTTTCGTACAATACCTTGTTCGATCCATTGGTCAACTTGCTTCTTTACTGCTTCTGCCTCATCAGCTGACAGGCGACTTGGTGATTGACGAAACGGTTTTATGGCCACATCCGGCATTATCTTCAACGTTATTGGGCACTCCAGATGCGCTGCTGGTGACTTATAGCTGCTTTCAATCAGTTGTTCAATGCTTTTCTGATATTGTGGGGGTGCGGAAATGGAACTCGGCGCTTCGGTTACGTTATACACCAAGTTGTATTCCTCTGAAGATTTTTCTGGCTGTTCCAGGCTCAAAAAAGAAAATCCGGTTGAATCGGCCAAAAATTTAAACTTCTTAATGAAATCATGGCCCAGCAATGCCTCACAGTCAATTTTACAATTGGGAACAACTAAAAATTTATGCTCGGTGTTTAACTGATCGACTTCTACATCTGCATAAAAGCAACCAATAGGCTTCGTGTTTCTTTTCCCAAGACCTCGTAACATTGTTTCGCTTTTCAAAACCTCGACGTTGCTCAGCTTCTTCATCACATCTTCGTTGACAATCGTCACGTCTGATCCCGTATCGACTAGGCAATCTATCTTGACTCCGTTGATAAAAATCGTCTTAACTCGGCTGCAATCTAATATCATACGGCATTTATCAACTTTCTTTGGGCAGTCACGCGAGATATGTCCACTTTCGTTGCAATTAAAGCATTTCGTATCGGCTGTGCAAAACTTCCTTTTGTGATCCGCTGAACCGCAGTTAAAACAAAATTCTTTCTTCTTGTCGACCACAGGCGGCTTATTCTTCGATGACGCTGCTTTTTCACTGCTAATTTTACTTGGCTCTTGCACAAGCTCATAAATGTCATACTCTTCTTTCAAGGCTTTATAAGACTGGCAACGATACATAGAAACTTTATATTCATTCTTTATTGGCAATCCATTGACTATATAACGAAGCACAGCTGCTTCTTCTACTTTTCCAACACTGGCCAACTTTTTCATATTCAGCATGTACTCATGGAAAGATTCAGTTTTCGACATTTTTCTCTCACGCAACTTTTGGTGAATGTCTGCACTGTTTTGTTTGCATTCAAATTCGTCGATTAATTTTTCTTTTAACTCTGCAAAACTCGACACGCACTCTGATTCCAAAAATAGTTTGGCAGCTCCACATATTTTGCCTCTGGCCTGTACGTATTTTTGCTTTTCTGACAGATCATATGCCTCAGCGTTAAGCTCAAAGATTTCAAACCATTTTCTCACAGGAATTGATTTTCCATCGAAGTCACTTAAAATCTTTTCAAAATTATCAGCTGATATTTTTACTTGATTTTCTCTGCGTTCGTCCACTTCAACTTTCAGCGTTAACAGCTGTATGATTTGCTGCATTTGATTAGTCATATCTGCAGATGTCAAGGCCATTCCACCGATTCCTTCTGCCATTTCGACTAATTTTTCGTCTTCGCTGTCTTCCTTCTGTTCTTCCTCGTTTTTTTGCTTCGCTGGTGTACGTCTGGTTCTTGTCATTCTCTTTTAGATACGCGTACGCTTGAATCGACACGCAGCTCAGCAACAACAAAAAGAAATTTCTGAATTTTGTAGCAACGAGCTCTTGACAGTGATCGTCGAATTTCGTCACAACGTGAAATATTGCAACAGACGCTTAGAAATTTCGAGACGCTTGCCTTGCCGCCGACAACTTATTGGGTTTTTTAACAACTGTTTTTTGGACAAATTGTAGTGAGTTCACGACTGTTTCAACTTCACAACTTTGATCGAATGTCACACAAAATGCACCAACAACTTTTTGCAACTGACACAACTGTTTGCAACTGAGACAACTGTTCGCAACTAAGACAACTGTTCGCAACCGAAACAACTCTTTCATCTGATTTAACACACGCGTTCAAGACAGGACGAGCCCCCAAATGTAAGATTATGTATAAGTAGTGTTTATTATTAATGGTTCAAGGAACGATGATTAACAAATGAAAAGAGTTAACAATATTAAATTCAACGATTTCGATTCGATTTGGTTCAACTTTTTGACGACTGACGCTCACGACGACTTCTAGCGAATAGTAGTGACTTCTGTTCTCTTCTTCTTACATCTATCGGCGTTGCCCTCTCTCCTCAACCAGGGATGCTGCAATGCTGTTAAGGGCTGCCACCTCACATATATATAAAAAAAAGTATATCAATATTTTTTGATTCGAAAAAAAAACAAACACAAAAAATAATGATTAATAATAAGAAAAAAATAACAATACTTCGAAAATAACTTCATATAATTACGTTATTTTTCTAAAGGAGGGAGATGTAGTATGTTCACATATCGAATGCTCACTGTACTCAGGGGTAAGCATAAATATTATTGCATATTAAGCATTATTAAGCATTGCACAATATTAAGCATTGCCGGTAATATGACCGCTCTTGAGTGCATTTAGTGCATTGAACTAAACAGTGCTGAGTCGGCATATTTGACATGCGCGACGGCTCTGTCACCAAGTGAACATACTTCACCAGCCCTATACATATATGTAAACATTTATACATAAGCTGACCGCTCCTCTGCCGGCGTCACTGGCAGCGCAGTTACGCGATCTTTAGCTGTACGATCAAATTGTCAATAGACTAAGAATCAATTGAATAAAGACTCCTAACCGAATCAAGACGTGTTATTTATTTTACAATGTATTATAACACGTGTAGAACTGATAATAATCTTGAACTTTATTTACCGCTAGTCGATGGTGTTCAGTGGCGTAGATAGCTATTTTCGAGAATGGGATAACTTCCCAATAGGAATTGATGCTCTTATAGAGTTATTTTTCTTAAGTTTATTAATTTTACTGCCATTCATAAAGTTCGACCTAGAGAGAAATCCGAGTTATAAAAGTTCGAGTCATAGAGGCTCCACTGTATTTATTTTGATAAAATCAAATAAGTAAACGCCCCTTCGGATGCCACGCCCACTTTTATTTTATTGTCAACATTTTTTTTGAGATGTCAAGAATATATATTTTAAATTTCAGGCCGATATCTCACTTCGTTAGAAAGTTACAGACTTTTGACTAAATTTTCTTAAAAAGCCATAGTTCATAGATTCCTCGGCAAATTTCAATGTATTAAAAAAAATTGTTTGGTGATTTAAAAAAAAATATATTTATAAAATTAGTTGCAAAAAGATGAATCAGAATAAGGCTTAACACTCCTGTTCCGAAGAACTTGTGAGATGGTTCGGAGGGGCACAGCTAAGGCCACCAGGCGGGTCGCGGGTTGCGGATAGCGAATGGCCACCCCTCGGGGTGGTTAGCTGCGAGTAGCGGGTCTACCCCGTAATAAGCAGTCCCGGACAAACAGCGGGTACGATCATCGTACTGACAAGGCGTTTGTGTTGCCGCCTTTAAAGCATAGCCTCACACACCCCCAAACTCCCTCACAAGTACCTATATCATCCTCTCCCTTTATCTCACCCCGGGCCGGACTAAGAGTGTTACTCGTACCGTGCTGAGAGTCAGCCTGGCTGGGGGCCCGGGTCAAAAACTAGCTCAGTCGCTAACGGTGGGCTCAGGCAAGTGGCGGCCGCCTGTTCTAATCAGCCTTATCCGGGCATGCGGACCTCTGCTCGGATGGACCTTATCCTTGTCGCTCCACTCGTGGGACCATTTATGGATAAAAGAAAAAAACTAAATTTGAAAACTCCGCAGGATCTCCCTGCGGAAAGTGTTGCCAGACACTTTGAGGACCGCAACCTTGATAGGGAGCGGCCCTCCAACGTGGTAGATCATCCTCCACGTAGCCAAGCTCCGGGTTCAAATAGGAGAGTGCCGCCGGCACAGCAGAGACGACCTAGTCTACAGAAATCGCGGCAACACGCGCATAGGACCACGGTAGGACCTGCCCGACCGATGCGTCCTGCGCTAGCCGCTGAAAGTAGCTCGGTAGGAAAATCCCGACCGCTGCGACCAGCGCACATTGGGCGGAATTGCCCGTTTTTTGGCAAAAACTTTAATCTTAAAGCTAGAAACTTGAAACTTGGAGAATTTCCTATTCATATTATTTGTGAATTTTGAATTTTTTTTATATGTTTATTTGTTATAAAGACAATTAATAATTAGCAATGCATTGTTGAAAACATAAGTTATATTTAAATTAAGTAATATTTTTAAGTTGTATAACATTCATGTTTGTTAAAATGTACATTCTACTTCTAGATCAAAATCAAAATGTTCTTTACTTTGAAACTCATCTTCATCTCCATATGTCTGGTCTGCAACTTCAAATGCTGGCAACTTTAAAAGTGCAATAACTTCTTTTGGCAGTTTGTGTGCTTTTGAAGTCTTTTTTGAAGCGATTCTCGATAAATAAGGATCAGAAGAATCTAAAGCACGGTGAAATACGTCGGTTAAGTTGTTGATTCGGCTATTTTTTCTGGCGTGTAATATTCTATCACGCTTATAGTATTTGTTGCGAGCCTCAGATGCGTTTTCACCTAAGCAACCAACAGGAAGAACAGATGACTCAATAATCTGTGCACCGTGAACTAAAATTTTGTGGACCGTAGCGGTCATTGGGTACCACGGATATTTCTTTAAATGCAAACTAAGCGTCTCTTCACAAAATTTTTGGAATTTAATCGAGCAAATTTCAAATTCGCATGATATGACTATTAAAATTATGTATAGTTTATTTAAAAGCTCTTCATCGATTTCCAATATAGAGGCAAAAAGTGAGACGTTTGAAAATGCCCTTCGCGCCGTATTGCCATCATTAGAGTTTCCAGAACCATTCTGGCTTGGTTTGTTTATATGTAACCCCATTTCAGACCAAAGTTTTCTTTCAATGTCCTTTTTGCGATTCAGCATTGTGTCTTTGTCAGATTTCTTACTGATTCGCCATTTCTGAAGACCGACTCGATACTAAATATTCAGAACGAACTCCAAAATCCGAATCCATGCGTGGAGAGGACTAATTCCGTACTGTAAAGTATTCGGTTTGGGCTTGAACTTTTGACTGTTGACGTCCGCTTCTTTCAAAAAGGCCTTTGGACTAGCACCGCAAATTGAACACGATTGTGTTGATTTAGTGCCTGTTAAAGTATTTAACACCTTTCCATCGATGAGCGTCATGTGTAAGTCGAAGACAACTTCAACAATCCTTTGGTCCGCCTCATAAAAAAATGGATTAAGGTGTTTTATTTGAGCATCTAAATGTGCTTTTTAATTCAAAATATGATCCCGACTTTCTTTGGTGAACTCTAGTTTTAGCGGCCTGCAAAATTTTATGGATTGTGGGTACCGGTTTCTCCAAATAGTTCGCCCATGCTGATCCACCATATGGAGTGGAATTATTGTTGTAACGAACAAAGATTGATCCAGGCTTTTTGGTTCGGGTTCATTAAATTTTTGTTTATAAACGCTCTGGCCGGTTGAACCGTCAAAGCCATAGCTTACTGTTAGCTTCAATTTGTTTGTATCGATAAATTGTTCAATTACTGGCTTTTGATATAACAGTATCCGAGATGCAGTATGGTCAAGTAAGTTTTGCAGAGGCACTTCGGCAACAGTTTCTGAGACGCTTACATTTATAGGCCGGCACTTTTCCTTAGCCTCCTTCACTTATCGTAACTCGGATATATATTGGAGTTCTTTACGATATTCTTTAAGCGTATGTTAATACATTGCTGCTTGGAAAACGAATTTTCTATAATAAATGCTAAGGCCTTATCAGGTGATAATGGTAATGGTTCTATCAATAAAAGCTGTTCCCTTAATTTTGGAGTATCAGAAGAATTTAATGTTGCATTTAGAATATGTAAAGATCTGTATCCTTTGTCTTCTTAGCGGACAAAGCCGCCGCACGAATAGGCAGATCAGTTGAATTTTCTTTTGAAAGTTCGGAAACCATTTTTCTTTTTATACGTGAACTTCGTCATAAGATACATGAGGCCTCCCAAGTTTATTGCCATTATTATCCTTTTTTGAATAAAATGTTATATTTGATGCAAGCCAGCTAACATTTTGTTCTTTAAACCGTCGAATATTTCTTTGGGCTTTATTCAGCCGTCTCTTGACATCAGCAAACAAATTCTTTACTTTAATTTTAATGTCCATCAAAGCATTTTCTGGTAGAGACTTTTTAAATTTTTTTGCGCAAACCCAGTCAAAAGTGGCGTTGATGTTGCGACGCTTTTTGAACCAAACTTCCAGCAAATCGCCACGACGAATAGCAACCACACCTATTGGAATATATCGAAAAACCACAAATTTTCGCTTATGATTTAAACTCTACATAAATACATACATAATAACGCATACTACCACATAAGCACTTTTTATAATCCACGTTTATCTTGCTAGATATACTCCACGAAACACAACTATATTGAGGTTAGATTCGACAAAAATTATGGTTCATTAATAACATTGAAAACATAACGAAACAAAAGCACATATAATTAAACACATACAGGGGTAGTCAAAAGTATTTACACAACACTTAAAGTTAAATCTACTCGTAATTTGAACTTACTTCATGAAAAGTTTGGTATCAATGGAAAGGTCTTTTGAATTCCTTTCAAATGATACAAAAATTTTCTTAACCCATTAAGTACCCATTGATTATTTTAAGTTTTTGTAAAAGTGAATTTTTTTGACTTTTTTCCTGGGTCTCAAACAAAAAATGTTTTGATGCAAAAAGTTTCTTTAAACAATTTAAATAGTAACTGTAAAAAAAATGTTTCAAATATCTCTTCGCTAGTATTTTTTATAATTTTTTGAAAATGGCGAAAAAGGCACTTTTTCCTCATTTTCGTGCAAAAAGTGCCTTTTTCGCCAGTTACTTTTTTTTTGCAGTTACTATTTAAATTGTTTAAAGAAACTTTTTGCATCAAAACATTTTTTGTTTGAGACCCAGGAAAAAAGTCAAAAAAATTCACTTTTACAAAAACTTAAAATAGTCAATGGGTACTTAATGGGTTAAGAAAATTTTTGTATCATTTGAAAGGAATTCAAAAGACCTTTCCATTGATAACAAACTTTTCATGAAGTAAGTTCAAATTACGAGTAGATTTAACTTTAAGTGTTGTGTAAATACTTTTGACCACCCCTGTATATAACTCTTATCTACATACCTTGGTGATCATTTTCCATTTTAAACTGTTTAGATTCTTCAAACCGTTTAAGAATGGGAGACTGTCAAACAAATAGGAAATTTTCAAATTGGACCACATACCGACACCGCATGGCAAAAACAGCTGAGTTTGAAGGGCTGGTGTTAAACGAGGGTTGCATAATAAAATTTAAATTTATTGTTTTCGATGAGGAGGGACAATTACTTACTGGAAAAAATATTATAACCATAAACATATTATAAAATAGAATTTAGACTTTTTGCCAAAAAACGGGCAATTCCGCCCAATGTGCAGCGCTAACCGCTGACGGACGGCAGGGACAGCGACCCCTGCTGTCAAAGAAGAAGGATCTTCTGCCAGGTTTGGGAGAGCCGGGTGGACTAAACGATCCCCACAGGCGTAATCTCTGTGGATCTCGGATCAAATGGTACATCCGGTATCTCCAGCAGGGGTTGTCGCAGGAAGATGCGTTGGCCAAGGCCAAAGAGCAAAGACCGCCGACACCCGAAGACAGGGCACCTGCCAAAAGGTCGAGTAGTGCGCTTACACCGCCAACCGACACCCCTAAAAGGGTGCGCGCGGCGGAGCCAACTGCTCTAAGACCAAAGGCAGGGACACCTGTAAGAGCAGAGCACAAAGCTCCAGAATCAGGACGGCAGGAAGCTCTGGATGAGCGCCCCAGCACGTCAGCAGCAGCAGCAGCAGCTGGACCAACAGCCAGGAAGTCCACCTCCTCGGCGCCCACTGAGCCTCGCGCATCCTACGCGGCTGTCGCGAGTAAGGTGAAAGTGGCCGTGTTGCCTGCAGAGTATCCCCAGGTAATTCTCAGTCGCGGGGACCTTTCCGCGCTTGAGGAGGCCATCCTGGATCAGGTCATACTAACAGGGTGGGACACTGCCGTTTCCTTTCTTGGAATTCATTTCCGGGTAGGACACCTGGTCATTGAGTGTACAGACCAGAACTCCGCAGACTGGCTGTCGACGGTAGCAACAAAGCTACACTCCTGGAAGGGCGTACCCCTTGACTGCAGGATGGGGGATGACATTCCGTCACCCCATAACATCACGCTCTACCTGCCGAGAAGTGCGGACAGGGAAACCGACGACTTGCTGGTTATACTGAGTAAGATCGAGACTGACGCATGGAGAGTCATCTCAAGAAGGGAGGAAGGAGGAGGAGCCCTACTGGTACTTGGCATCGATGAGATGGCTAGGGAAGATATAGTGACCAGAGGTCACCAGCTTTTCTTCCGCTTCGGGAAAATCCCCGTTAGCGGACTGAAGAAGACGGCGGAAAAGACCGCACCCGCGAGCGAGGACCTCCCTCCAGCGGGACCGAATTCGGAGCCGTCCCCGGCTGCGAGCGGATCCAGCGTCTGTCCGGCAGGTCCTTCCAACATGTTGGAGGATCTCGCCGAGGACGAAGATCTGGCGGATCTTACACTGGATCCCGCCGCAGTTGAGGAGATGGACCAGCAGCCGGCCATGTCGTCCCAGGAGTTGTTAGACGAACTGGAAGGAGCGGACGTCACTCTGACGCCACGCGATGACGAGGGGAACTCCCGGCCCCCCTCGCCATGTGATATGGAGCCGCTGTTATAGGGCGATGACGCAAGTCATCAGCACTAAGCTAGCCCAGGTGAACATCCACCGTGCGAAGGCGGCCTCTGCCGTCCTAGCCAGGATGTTCACCACCCAACACCTTGGGCTAGCTCTAGTACAGGAGCCATGGGTCAACAATGGCATCAAAGGCCTGTACACAGCGGACGCAAAGGTAATCTGGGACCAAAGAGACCCGGTACCTAGAACATGTATAATGGTGAGGAAATGTATTTATTATACCATCCTTTCAGAATTCCTTAGAAATTGGAAATTTCGGTGCCATACCGACATTCGTAACTAGAATCAGGGAAGAAGTATTAGACATCACCCTGATAAGTAGGTGCCTTAAGTCACACCTAAGTAACTGGCATGTCTCCATGGAGGAATCTATGTCTGACCATAGAATCATCTTCTTTGAGCTGCAGGTCAACACAGACAGTAGCGCACCAGCCCGTAACCCCAGAAAAACAAACTGGGAAAAGTTTAAAACGACCCTACAACTCAATCTCTCCAATGAAGAGACGGGTATACCCCGCACACAATTGGAATTAGAAAGAGTTGTAGGCAATACTTATAAACAGCAGCATAGCAAATGCATTCGAAGAAAGCTGTCCTTTTGGAAGAAAGCGCCTAGAAACGGACGCCCCTTGGTGGAACGATAGCCTTGAGAGGCTACGAATCACCACCCGTCGCCTCTTCAATGGGGCAAAAAGAGACGGGACTTGGGAATCCTACCGTGAAAGCCTGCCCTCCTACAATAAGGAGATAAGAAAGGCCAAACGGAAGAATTATCGCGAGTTCTGCGGAAGTATAGAGAGTACAACCGAAGGTGCCCGTTTCCACAGGGCACTTTCAAAACGTACGCCTGAGGCAAATTTAGCTCTGAAACGAAGGGATGGCGCCATCACTAACAGCAGTGTAGCGAGACTAGAGCTCTTGTTTGAGACACACTTCCCGGGAAGTACCCCGGTAGAAGAAGATACAGTCGATGCAAGAAACATGTCTAGGCCAGTGTCTGCCGTCTGGAAAATCGCCAAGTCGACAGTCACAACAGGACGGTTACAATGGGCAATTGGTACATTCCAGCCCTATAAATCGCCAGGCCTTGACATGATATCACCATCCTTTCTACAGCAAGGGCAGGGCATACTCCTCCCTATTCTTAGAAGGATTATGATTAGTAGCCTTGCACTTGGATATATACAAAGAGCACGGCGTAATGCTAGGGTGGTCTTCATCCCCAAGGCAGGGAAGAAAGATATCACCAGCCCCAAGTCCTTCAGACCAAGTACAAGATAAGAAGTACTCTTCTGATGCAAACTCCACTGCAACCAACGCAGCATGCATACAGAGTAGGCCGATCCACGGATACGGCACTATATCAGCTACACCGCACCCTAAGCACAGTAGTTGATAATAAGGAGGTGGCCATATGCGCCTTCCTGGACATAGAGGGTGCTTTCGACAACACATCTCACGGTGCTGCCCAGGCTGCCCTGACCAGGAGGGGCCTAGACGCAACCACCAGCAGATGGATTTCTTCACTGCTGGCGTCTAGACAAGCCACGGCAACAGTTCAAGATAACACTGTTACTGTCACAAGAGTCTACTAGTAGATAAACTACTCCAGAAACTTGCCGGCTATGGAATTCAATGTCAGGGCTACGCTGATGACATTGTGATCATAGCACGAGGCAAATTCGAAGAAGCACTCTGCGACATTGTACAATTAGGACTACGGATAACGAGCGACTGGTGTGGAGAGGTGGGCCTCAACCTCAACCCCGCCATGACAGTCATCGTTCCCTTTACTAAGAGGTACAAGTTGCAGAGAATGAGGCAGATAAGGCTGTCGAACAGCATAATAGAAACAAGCAAGGAGGCTAAGTACCTAGGAGTCACTTTTGACAGCAAATTAGACTTCGGCTCCCATGTAAAGAACGCGATATCAAAGTGCTCTAGAGCACTTTACACATGTCGCAGTATAGCCGGGAAATCATGGGGCACATCACCGAAGATAATCAGATGGCTATACCTAATGGTAGTCAGGCCAATGCTCACTCATGGAGCAATAGCCTGGGGTGATAGAGCACAACTCATCACTGTCAAGAAACAGTTGCAAAGACTGCAACGAATGGCCTGCGTATGTATGACAGGGGCTATGAACACCTGTCCGACAGCAGCCATTGAAGTTCTAATGGAGCTCACGCCACTCCATGTGGTCATCAGACTACATCAGACGACTCTTCTAAGGATGGCACGGGATGGAGTTGGAAGTAGTCACATCCTTAGCCTAAGAGACGCGGAACTGCTATCAGGTGATCTCCCCTTGCTTACGCAACCAAGGGACGAGATGACAGCCGTACATACGTTCGAGCAGAATTTCGAAGTGAACCTGAGTAGCAAGAAAGAATGGACAAAACTTAATGAGGTCCATCCTATGAGACAGCACCCCATAAAATGGTACACCGATGGATCTCTCACAGACCAAGACACAGGACTTGGAGTTGTGGGCTCTCGGATATCATACCATGAATCCCTAGGAACATATACCAGTATCTTCCAAGCTGAAGTATGTGCAATAGGAAGGTGTGCTGATTTTAATCTCAATAGGAACTATCGGAATAGGGATATAGCCATTCTAGCCCTTCATGCACTCGATAAGGCGAAAGTAACGTCTAAAGTAGTGTACGAGGTACGAAGGAAGCTAAACCAACTGGGATTGCATAATAGGATAACCCTAAGATGGATTCTAGGTCACATGGATATAGCAGGGAATGAAATGGCTGACAAACTAGCCAGAATGGGGGCTAGCAGACCCCTATTAGGTCCTGAACCGTTTTGTGGAATTGGAAGTCACACAATTCGGGAGTACGTACGCAAGGAAGAGAGATGACTTCAGCAGTCGCATTGGACTGAGACCACAGGTCTCAGACAAGCTAAACACCTCCTAGGCAGCTACAACCCTAAGCGGTTCAAGCAGGCAATTTCACTAGGAAAGAACAGACTCAGAATACTCACCGGTCTGCTGACAGGGCACTGTAGACTGAGAAGTCACCTATCCAAATTGGGCATTGTAAGGAGCGGAACCTGCCGGTTCTGCAGCTGTGAGGAGAAATCCTCAACGCATATACTAGCAGAATGCACTGCTGTATCTAGACGCAGATGTAGTTTTCTAGGGAAATATGTCATACCTATTGGGGATATTGTATACCTCAATCCGACCAAAATCCTCGACTTCGTGAGAGATCTCGGGTTGATGGATGAGCTATAAGCTCAGAAGGGGGCACAATAGATCCAAAAGGGTCGCGGTGCAGGCTCATCCCCATTAATAATAATATGGCTTAAAACTATTGAAAAATGTGTTATTTTTTTTTAAAACCTTAAATACCTCAAAATACCTTAAAATACCTTAATCTTAAAACTTCATGCTTCTCAGCGGAGACTAGGAATTTATTTTAGACATATAGTTTCTTCGTGAAAATATCTTAGAATTCATCGTAGAATCCGATTCTGGTGGACGATTCTCTCGTTTTTTTCGACCGGAACAAATTGATCCGCCCTAATGTGCAAGCTAAGAAGCTGGTGCCTCGGTACAGTCTCCGCTGTACTAGATCATTCCACAATGCAATTCGGGCATGGCAAATAGCGGCGTCGAATATGAATGTGTCAAAGTTGCCAAGGAGAGAGCTAACGGTATTGGGCAAAGGGCAAAACCAAGAAAAGAGAGAAACGCATGTGTGGCGGCCTATAAAAAGGGCAGCCGCCCGCATGCAATTATCAAAGTAATTATCAAGCAGCCAAAGGGATAAGATGAGCCAATGTCAGCAGCAAAGACTCAAGGGTAGGAGGACGGCCACGCGGTTGCCGTTTCACCCGCGCCGCAGCCAACGGAAGCCCCCGCAGTTGGATCTGGCGGCGGGCAATGAGTCCACCACCTTGTCGGTCGTGTTAGTGTTGACGGCGTCACCGATTATCGATCGGGCTGTGGAAGCCGGGCTGACGCCGCCTCCCACGTCGTCCCCAGGGTCGGTGGGAAGGGTTTTCCGCTGGCCAGAGCCGGAGCAGCAGCAGGAACAGCAGCCAAAGCCACAGGCCGGACGGCCGGGGCAGTCTGGTCAGCAGCAGCAGCCAACGGCGCCGATGCCTGCGCAGCCAATGTAGCCTTGTAGTCATCGGCTGCTATAAATCGCTTCCCTAGAGTATTGAAGAATCCCGTAAATTGGTCTTCAGAGATCGAAAAGCTAGGTGGACAATAAACTGCTGCCAGAGTTAGTGTACCGATGGTGGATTGCAAGTTTATAGATGTGGATTGCAAGTGATTCGTATCAAATCTCTGCAAAAAGTGGTGCATAATGCGGTATCGAATTAATATGCCGGTGCGACCATGAGCTTTGCCGTCTGGATGGTTTGTTGCGTAAAACAAATACCCTGGTATTTGAAAGTTGTATTTATTTGTAAGATGGGTCTCTGAAAGAAGCATAACATCAATATTTTTGTCGTTTAAGAACTGTAAAAGTTCAAGTTTATGCTGTGAAACACAATTTGCGTTCCACAGAGATATCCGTAGCGAAGTCATTAGGATTTTTACGATAAGAGTAATTGGATCAACATGTTCTGATTCCGCATGAGTTCTTGCATTGTAGTTTGCATGTAAATCATAAAGCCCTTCATACTGTGCTGTAGCGATAGTATCGCTGATTCGATGCCACTCGGTTATTGCTGTTCGCATTGGTGTATATATGGCAGTATGTGCTCTGCTCGTGCTGGATGTGAGATACTTTCCATTGGAGCGGAAGATTTCGTACCCGATCTCAGAGCACTTGCCCCCTTTGGATGGGGGCCATTGCCCCCCTACACTCATAACTTTACATTATGTAGCTTTCGAAATCCAACCAAAGTGAGTGTGAAAACGTGAAAAAACATATTTTGGCCCCCCTGCTTGACAAGCTGCCAACGCTCTTGGTTGCTGCACTTTTTCACTGAGATGTCTTCCTTGTTTTTTGGGCACTTTGGGGAGTTGTGAGATTCGCTACAAACGACGCAGACAGACCTGAGAGTGCAGTAGGCCTTGGTGTGGCGGTATTCCTGACAATTGGTACACTGCACTGGGCTTCTGCGGTTGTGCGGCTCTTTGACAGTGATCCTCCGGTGCAGCAGGAACTGCAGTTTGTAGATTGGGTGAATTTCGTTTTTCTTTAAGGCTTTGGTCTCATGCTCGAGCTCAACTTTGAAGAGGGGTTGCGGATCTTTATTTCTCTTCATGATTTCTCTTTGCATGAAAGTTAACTTCTTTCAGAGCCATGATGATTTCGGCGGGTGCTACTGATGGTTCAATTCCTTTTAGAACTACTTGAAGTCCTTTACTACTTTTCAGCTGATATGTGTAGTAATTTTTACCTGCATCTTTAAGATATTTGGTTACTGTACGGTGATCTGCCTCTGTTTTAACCTGTACTTTAGTTTCATGTATGTTTCCCTTTTTTAGAGGGATTATGTGAAAACTTTTTGCTCACGAATGTATATCAGTTTGGCCTTTCTTGGGTCCACTTCCATAGGCTCATTTGGTTGATTATTTTCAGTTTCTTCCATTGATTTTTGACTTATTACCGGCATTCGCATTTTGTGGGCTAAGCTTGTGCTTGATTTGAATGTAGCGATCCAAACCAGTCTGCACAATCGAACCTACTTTTTGGGTTTGTTTTGCTTTTTGCTCTTTACCTTTTTTATTATGGTTTGTATTGTTGTTGTTGGCTCTGGAGCTTGCATTTAGTGTTGCACTAAAATTATTCTCTTCCAAAATCGCATTGCTTTTGCTTGGTGGAGCCGAAGAAATTGGCGAAGAAATCGTAGACCCAGCTGTTGAAAATGTTGCGGTTGTAATTGTTAGTATTGCAGTAGTAGTGGTAGAGCTACTTGTTACGGATGCACACTGGTTCCTGTTGTATTGGGGGGCGGTCAAAAATACTTCTAGTTGAGGTAGAGGCTTGAAACTTAACTCAAAATTTTTATAAATTTATAGTAAGATTATGTATAAAAATCAGCCGGATCGGACCACCATATCATACAGCTGTCATATGAACTATCGGTCTGAAATCAGGTTTTTGTATGAAAAACTTTTTTGTTGTTTGAGACATCTGAACCAAACTTACAGAATTTGCATTTGGGATGGTCCAATACATCCTGAACAAATTTGGTTGACATCGGACTGCTATATCATATAGCCGCCATACGAACAATCAGTCTAAAATCGAGTTTTTGTTGAAAAAAATCATTTTTTCAACGACAAACCGCAAAAATGTAACAATAAATTAACAACAGCAAGCACAAAATAATTAAAGATATTTTCTTTACAGTTTATATGTACACGTTTAACGTTGTAAAAACAAAACAAATATAATGGAAAAAATTCAACAAATATATGTAAAATGGAAAATAATAAGTAATTTATATGGATTGTTCCAGGAAATCAATTGCTGATTTTAATAGCATCGACTTTGATTTGCAAGGAAGTTTTCTTTGACCTCTAATGAAAGGGTCCTCGCAAAATACATGTGCTTTTTTAAAGTTGAGGTTAGGTTACATTTTTGTATATAGCAAGAGCCTAGGCGCCTATTGGCACTTGAAATTAATATCACATAATCTTCAAATGTTATTTCATAATATACAAAAAGATTTTTTGATTCCTGATTTTACCTTCATAACGAAAACTCGAACGAAACACAGCAAGGACAAACACAGAACGTCTAAAATAATGTACTTAACACAATACAGATTTACACAAAACACAGCAGGAAGTACATATACTTTTTGTTGTATAAATATAGATAATACCTTTATTTATAAAATTAAACCCTTCCATCGCACAATAACTTTGTTTTTAATGGGTTCTTAACTTTTTATTAACAGCTCTACTTGCAAGTTGCTCACGCTGCAATACCAAAATAATTTATGTTGTCTCTTTTGATGCCATTCTTGAAGAGGACAGCTAGAGCAAAACAAAAACAAGAATACAGTTTAATAGCTAGACCAACTCTAAAACAGTGTTGACACATTTAAAGTCCAAATTTTAACTTGGACTTTTTTATTTTTGGCCTATGGGAGGAACCACTGTGGGATGTAGTAGTAGTTGCTGTGTAAGCAGTGAGAGGCGTCGTTGGTGAGGTGCGCAATGCGCCTCTACGATCCAAGTTTGCTGTTGGCGCTTGGTCAATTCTTTGATTTGTCTGACTGCAGTTTAAAAGCGCGGGAGAGCAGGATCGTGCTCTATCAGTGCTTGCTTAGAGCATTGTTTGACTTGTTTCAGTGGTGTTGTCATTGTCTGGAAGCGATTTAAATGTGAAGTAGGCATTGTTGATACTTGAGCGTGGACGCTCGCTCTGAGAGTGAGCGCCGCTCATGCTCGTAGAGTGTTTTGAACTAATGTACATACATACATCTGGGCTGCCAGATCGATCAAATCTGTAACATAGCAGCGGTATGGGCTTTCATTATTATGATTATCATTATTATTTATTAGCATTTATATTATTACTATTTGCATTAATATGGTATGTTTTAATGTCATATTGCTATTTATTTAGCATATAATATCGATAGCATCATATGGTAATATCGATATTATACTCTTGCAGAGAAATAATAATGATATTCTTGAAACAATTTTAGATTTTACTTTGTTGCATCTGGGTCTGGCGGCCAATAAATTTTGTTTGTAAAAGCTAGTGTGACCGTGGTAGGCGAAGCACAAAACGCCCAGCTTATACGATTGACCGATAGTTCGGCCATATTGCTTGGGAGAGAGGGTATAAGAGTGCGCGAGAGAGGGAGAGTAGGGCTTTTGGAGTATGCGTGAGCGGCATGCTCGCCAAAGGCACCAAATAATTGGGTCAATGCCAAGGTCGATCGGCCGTTGACTCCGGGACCCGTTGCGTGGGCGTGAGAGAGAGTTAGAAAATTTGTCATAGCAGCAGGCTGATTGATTTGCAAGCGGGAGTGTGGTTTGGAACTCGAAAGCAGACGGAAGCTTTGGGACTTCGGCCGGCAGAGATTTTTGATTTCGAGTGCGGTATACGGAATTATATATAAATAAAGACATACTTATGTACGGAGGCTCACTGCTTAAGGTATGCACTCTTATTTTTGATTTAACTGGATTGGAAAGGTCGTTAAAATTCCGTTTGAATGACACAAAACTTTCCTTAACGCATTGAGTACCCTTCGAAAATTTCGAACTTATGTAAAAGTCACTTTTCAAAACTTTTTTCCTCGATTTTTTACAAAAAATATTTTGATGCAAAAAACTCTTGGAACAATTCTAAGAGTAACTGCAAAAGAAAATTTTCAAAAATATTTTTGCTAGTATTTTTTAGAATTTTTTGAAAATCCTAAAAATTACCATTTTAACCCATTTTTCATTTTCATGCAAAAAGTGCCTTTTTCGCAGTTTTCAAAAAATTCTAAAAGATACAAGCAAAAATATTTTTGAAAATTTTCTTTTATTAAGTTTTACATATAAATTATTTTAAAAAAAATTTTGGTACTCGGCACATTGCGCTAAAGTGTCTCAATTCTTCATACCAAATAAAACTCACTGTTTTGCACAGTGCCGAATGCACTGAAATTTTATATGTAAAACTTAATATTATTCGTCACAAAATTGGATATCAGAAATTTTGGGGCATGAAAATGTTTTCGTCACTGGACTTTTACCTCGTAAAGAGCTTTTTTTATAAGATATCAGAAATTTTTGAATATGACATCAGAAATTTTGACAATTGCAATATTTTTTGGCAGTGTATTTTTTTTCAAAAGGTGATTATTGTTTGTACAAGCAAAAACAAACTGTCTGGCAACACCACTTCCCTTTACTAACACACATGCAAACATGCCAAGCGCAAAATCTATCAGCACTCAAAAACTCTGGCTGCTATGACACTTTGTTGCTGCTGTCCTATTCCAATCCAAAGAAAAACGTATATATTCAGTAAATAGGTTATATCTTTCAAACCAATCAACAAAAATTTATGAATGATTTATCAAAAAACGAGAAATTTTACGAACTACAACATATTGGAAACTAGTTAAACAAAATCATTAGCGGCGTTTTCTCAAAAACCGACAAAATGTGGGAGAAAATACTTTATTTCACCGGTAGCTTTTTACCTGTGTTCTTAAGCAAAAAAGTGCACAGGTTTGGTTAAAAGCCCTTCAAAATACCTTTCCAATGATATATAGATCACATCTGTAGCTTGTACCGTTTGGATGTTGTAGGTTTTGGCGATTTACATGTACACACTGCATATGTACATACATGCAGTAGTGTAAAGGTAAAAGGTATATTCAGTTAATAAGTAATATCTTCCAAACCCATTGTAAATTCATATATCAAAAAACGCGAAATTGTACACACTACAACATATTGAAAGCTAAAAAAAATCGTTAGCGTCGTTTTTTCAAAAACCGCCAAAATGTGGGACAAAATATCTTATTTCACCTGTTGCTTTTTACCTATGCACTTTAGAAAAAAAGTTTAAAGGTCTGCCTAAAAGCCCTTCAAAATACATTTCCAACGATATATAGATCACATCTGTAGCTTCTATTGTTTGGATGCTGTGGTTTTTGGCGATTTACATGTACATGTACATACTGCATATGTACATGCAGTAGTGTAAAGGTAAAAGGTATATTCAGTTAATAAGTAATATCTTCCAAACCCATCGGAAAAATTTTGTACCATATATCAAAAAACGCGAAATTTTACACACTACAACATATTGAAAGCTAAAAATCGTTAGCGTTGTTTTCTCAAAAACCGCCAATGTGTGGGACAAAATACCTTTTTTCACCTGTTGCTTTTTACCCATGCACTTTAGAAAAAGTTTAAAGGTCTGCATAAAAGCCCTTCAAAATACCTTTCCAACGATATATAGATCACGTCTGTAGCTCATATCGTTTGGATGCTATAGGGGTTTTAATTTTAGCGGTTTTTAGCGATTTCCCGCTAAACTAGCCTTTTTCGAAAAAGTCGTAGAACAAACGTTTCTAGATTTTTGATCGGGAACAAGTCCTCATACAAACTTTTAAGCTAAATCAACGCTTTGAAACTAACAAACAAACAGACTGACTTTTCATCTCGTTTTGAGAAAGGCACCAAAAATTTTTCAAATTGAATTATCTTCTGAACCAGTGATCGGATTTTGATGATCAAGGTGTCATTCGACGAGTATTTTTGATTAAAATAGTACTAAATTAAAAAAAAAAATCAATATGGCTCCAACGGCCTTATTTGCTCCAATAATTTAAATTTTTTTTCCTCCCACTAACACCTGTTTATCTCACGAACCAGGCGAGTTTCCAAAAGTATTAGTATGCAAATTTGTAAGTTAAATTGATACCTTTCGATCGGTATATAACTCGACCTGATCGGACAGTCATAGCAAATTTTCCATTCTTCCTGTGTATATATGCTAGTCGCCTTCGCACCCTTCGTGCTGCTTTCGTTACTAGCGCGGACTGCCGTCCGCAGTGATTTATTATTATTTATTGATTATATATGCTTTTGTTGTTAACGTAAAATCGAGTCATAATTTTGTTTTGTTAAAATTATTTATTTATTATTTAATAATTTTTGTATAATTTATTTACTTGTTATTTATTAATTACACTAGTTTACAGCCAAAATGCAAAGTGAACCAAAGTATTTTTTTCTTATGGACATTGGCCTTCTAAACACGAAAATGGCACTTAAAATTTTTTTCATGGAAGCGTTTTCGAAATTTTTCGAATTTTCGTGGTTACTCCAACACTTTTGAGTATATCTCTATTTCCATTTCTATAGATCCGATTTGGCCGAACAAGAAAGGTGAGTTATTTCTCTTCAACTTTTGTCCATAAAGTATTAAGATCGGTTCAGCAGTTCAGGTGCTAGCGATTTTAATAAGTTCGAATATGGGCGTTTTTTGCGATTTTTTGAGTTCGAAAGCTAACATATCGTCCTGGAAAAAATAGAAATCATAAGGATAACATTTTTTTTTTTATTTATCGAAAAGCTGATACTGTTTCAAAGATAAAAAGGTATTATTCATTAAAATCCATCTCCAGATGGCGAAGTATTTCATATTTCAGTGAAAGACCAAAAATCGGCTGTTTTTAGATTTTCACGTTTTTTCTTTATTTATGTTAACAGCTAATGAATGTTAGAAAAAATTGTTACTCTTTCTTTGCCTTTTGTTGCTTTTGCCCTCCGTTTCTTGTATGAGAGACCAAATGTAGTCGCCCATCATGGCTTCATCCCAAAAGCCGTGATACCGCCTCTCCATGGCCTTCATTTGTTGGTGAAAGCGTTCTCCTTGCTCGTCACTTAAGGCACCCAAATTGTTTGGAAAAAAATCCAAATGAGAATGGAGGAAATGAATTTTCAATGACATGTGAACTTCTGTCGAAAAAAATGAAAAAAAAGGATATGAAATATGACATTGAACAATAAATTGTTAAGTAACATATTTAAAAATTTAATTACATGGAAAAAATTTTATTTTGTAAACTAGTGTTATCGTTTAATTCAATTAGCTAAACAGTTATTGTTGTAGTGGGGCGAAGAAAAGCAGGTAAGTTTGACGCTTCACTTTTCACTTCACTAATAAACTTTTATTTCTTCACGTCGCGTGTCGCGTCTTAATTCCTTTCGTACATAGGTTCAACTAACTTAAAACTATGGCGGCTCCATGTAGAGCCATCAAAAAAAGGCGGAAAAAAAAGGAGAGAGCCGTGGTGAAAAGCCGGCATCAGTGCTGCGCAAATAGCTATCGAATAGCTAGCTATTTGCCGTCATGTTCAGCATGAACATTCTCCCCCCCTTTGCAAGGATATGCAAGAAATGGAGAGAGGGGGGATCGGAATCAGCACGAGCACGACCCTGAAACCATCCAGCCAAAGATGGTGCTCTGCGCCATCGGGAGCCCGTTCTGGCTCGGCATGAAGCCCTCCGTGACCACATGGTTCGCGGCATCAGCTCCCAAGACCAGAGATATGGTGGACGGTCGGTGGAAATTGTCGTTGGCCAACGTGAGATTGGCGAACCTTGCCCTCACGCTGTCCCCGAGCGGCCTCACCGGAGTGCAGATCTGAAGACCCTTGACGATCTTCAGGAGAACATCGAACCGGAGGTCCGCATCAACCTTGGACGCCACTGTCGCCTTGCAGACTCTGTCCTCGCCGACATGTAAGGCTGGCAGCTTGAGTTGCGCCGCTAAGGAGGCGCTGATGGAGCTTACTGCCGCGCACGGGTCGTACAACGCCACCAACACGAACGATCTGTCTCCCGCGTGGAGGCGGACGACAGCCGTGGGAAGCACGTTCGTGCTCTTGTGCTGGAGCAGCGATGCAAGCGTCGGCGGTGGGCCAGTTGCCTGCTCTGAGTGCGTCGACGGAGTCGGGGAGTGAGATCGAGGTGCGGCGGACCGTGCAGAGGAAGATGACCGACTCCGTGGTGGTGAACGGCGCCGGTGCCTGGAACCGCCTTGCCGTGACGGCGGACTGCGGTGTCGCTGCGGGGCGCTTGATTGTGGGGAGCGGCGAGACTGCCGCGTGGACGAGCTGCCTTGCTCGCGCATATGGAGGAGCGTGTGATGATCCTGGCCGCATTTCCGGCATTTGTCCTTGCTCCGGCAGGACTGCCCGGAATGCTGGTGGGCCAGACAATTGGAGCAGTATTTATTAATCAGGACTGCTCGCAGACGCTTCTCCGCACTCAAACGCAGGAACCTGTTGCACTTCCGCAACGGATGAATGCCCCGGCAGACTCGGCAGCGGAAGGATTTAGTTCCTCGAGAACGTCTGCCATCCAACTCCTGCGCGTTTGCTGTACGTGGTGCCATTCTATCTGTTACGTATTGGAATGTAGGAGATTATGATAAGAAAAATAAAAAATATGGAAAATTATAACTACTCTATGCCTATGAGTTTTTTTGGGAGGATGTAGCGGAGAAGACGCGTCAGCACTTAGCGCTGACTCGGAGCGGATGTGTCAGTGGGAAGGAGTAGCAGCTTGACAATAGGTCTTTTTAGGAGTCCTTGTGCAGTCTGGACGTCAACTACACGCACCCTATTGTCGGAGCCCGGGTAGGTGGTGACAATTCTTCCGAGTCGCCACTCGGTGGATGGTAGGTTGTCATCCTTCACGATGACCATATCGCCAACCTGGAGATCCTTTCCCGGAAATTGCCATTTGTTCCGCTTGTGGAGCTCCTTGAGGTATTCCTCTTTCCACCGTGAGCAGAACTGTTGGCTCATGGCCTTGAGCCGTTGCCATCGATTGATGATGGACATAGCCGATTCCTTGATCTCAGGCTCTGAAACGGATACGAGAGGCCCACCAATCAGGAAATGACCTGGCGTCAATGCCAGAAGGTCGGAGGGATCCTCCGACATCGGAGAAATGGGCCTTGAGTTGAGGCACGCCTCAATTCTACATAAGAGAGTGGACAGCTCTTCAAATGTGTACTTCATGGTCGACGTGGATTTGTAAAACAAGGTCTTAAAACCTTTTACGCCCGCTTCCCAGAGGCCGCCCATGTGAGGAGCGCTAGGAGGATTGAAATGCCAGGATAGGCCGCTGTGACTGAACTTGGACGTCACTAGTTTTGTAGCCGCTAGAAAGTCCTTTGCGAGGGCCCCAGAAGCACCAACAAAGGTTTTCCCATTGTCAGAATGCATCCGACGAGGACAACCACGTCTCGCAACGAATCTTGAGAACGCAGCCAGGAATTTCTCTGTGGTAAGGTCGGACGTGGCCTCTAAGTGGATTGCCTTCGTACTGAAACATACGAAGACACAGACGTAACCTTTCGTTATCAGGCACGCACGACCCGTGTAATTCTTAATGTCGAAAGGACCCGCAAAGTCGACACCCGTGCTGGTGAAGGCTCTCGAAAACGTTGTCCTTTCGACGGGAAGGGAGCCCATCAGCTGAGTCTGCAGTTTCCTGCGGTGTATGATGCACACCTTACAGGAGCTGATTGTGGCTTTGACCAGAACTTTCACCTTAGGGATCCAGTACCTGGCCCGTATGAGGCGTACCATCAGCTGGTTGCCTCCGTGGAGAGTAATAAGGTGGGTGAAGCGGACCAGGAGGCGTGAAAAGTCACAATCATAGGGGAGGAGGATTGGATGCCTTTCGTCATAGCTTAAGGAGGCGGACGCGTTAACACGTCCGCAGGATCGAAGTATGCCCTTCTGGTCGACGAAAGGGTTCAAATTTGCAATGTTGCTGGACTTAGGGAGCTGCTTCTTTTCCTTCAAGCACCAGTATTCCTTTGGGTACCCTGAGCGTTGTGACATCTTAATGAGCTGGTCTTGAGCCTCAGCAATTTCTGCGCTACTGAGCTCATCCGGAAATAAGACCGTAGGCTTTCTGCAACGCTGGATAAAGCGCAAAACGAACGCGAAAGCTCTCAATGCCTTGTCAAGCTTCGAAAAACGCTCCAGGACGTTGCTCGAGGGTACCTGTGCAACATTACATTTTACGGCGCGTTGCTCCATCTCCGTTTCCTGGACAGCCTCTGGAATGGGCCATTGCTCCTTTCCCTTTTGTAGCCAGTCCGGCCCATGCCACCACAAGGAGCTTCCGATCAGGTCTTGTGGTGAAACGCCTCGGCTCGCCAAATCTGCTGGGTTCTGCTCCGACCGAACATGAGCCCATTTGCCTCTGGATGCACTAATTTTCGCCACTCTATTGGCGACGAACGTGGTCCATCTGCATGGAGTCCTACTCAGCCAGGCCAAGACGATAGTGGAATCTGTCCAATAGAATATTTCGGAACTATTGACAGGTAGCTGAGGGATGATGGCAGTTCCTAATTCTGCCAGAAGCACAGCGCCACACAATTCCAAGCGCGGCAGCGACACTGTCTTGACTGGTGCCACTCGTGTCTTCGCTGTGAGAAGATGAATGGAAATCCGCCCATGGACTTCTGTGCGCACATAAAGGGCCGCGCCATACGCGCGTTGAGATGCGTCACAAAATCCGTGGAATTGGACATTTGCCTTGGGCTGGAAACCAACATAGCGAGGAACGCGGATCTGGCCAAGAAATGGATAATTGTGGAGAAATTCATTCCATCGTCGCACCAGCTCTTCTGGTAGGAGATCGTCCCATCCGAGTTCGTGAAGCCAGATTTCCTGCATGAAAATTTTGGCACTGACTATCACAGGAGCGAGCCATCCTGCGGGATCGAACAGCCTCGCGATCTGGGAGAGCACCTCACGTTTGGTTAAGGATTTCGTGGAGGACAAATCGGCAGGATCAAAGAAGAACTCATCGGACTTAGCTTGCCATCGAATGCCTAGCGTTTTTGCAACGCTAGCTTCTTCAATTTCGAGGAATTCAAGTCGCAGTAAGTGCTCTTTCGGAATATTGCGCAGCACAGCCTTTTCATTGGATGTCCATTTTCGTAATGGGAACCCAGCTGTGTCGAGCGCAGCACGCAGTTCTTCGATTGCTAGAATTGCCTGGGACGAGGAGTGCGCTCCTGCCAGCACATCGTCAACGTACATGTGCTCGGACAGAATGACGCTTGCCATTGGATACTGGCTCTGAACATCTTTGGACAGCTGCTGTAGAACCCGAATCGCCAGGAACGGAGCACAGTTGACACCAAAGGTGACCGTGTTGAGCTCGTAGTCGCACAACAGATCATCTTTGTTGCGAAAGAGGATCCTCTGAAAAGGAGTGTGCTTCGGGTCTACAAGTATCTGCCGATACATCTTGGTTATATCGGCGTTAAAAACGTAACGATAAAAACGCCACTTTAGGATCTGAATCGTCAGATCAGATTGGAGGACTGGTCCAGTATGCAGGACGTCATTAAGGCTTTTACCATTGGAGGTAGGATTGGAGGCGTTAAATACAACGCGAACCTTTGTTGTGGTGCTGTCTGGCTTAAACACAGCATGATGGGGCAAATAGAAGACGTTGGAGTCGTTACTTGGAGGGACTTGCCTCATATGGCCTAAGTCCAAGTACTCCTGAATCACTGAGTCGTACTGTTCCTTCAAGGAAATGTCTCTCTTTAAGCGGTTCTCGTTCCTGAGAAACTGAGCCAGTGCGATGGATCTAGAATGTCCCAATTGAATATGATCAGGAGTAACGAAAGGAAGAGTAACGACGTATCTGCCAGAACTATTTCTTGTGGTAGTGCGGATAAAGTTCTCTTCACAGATGGAATCAGACTCCTTCACCAGTTTAACTGGTAGATCTTCCACCTCCCAAAATTTGGTGAGAAGATCCTCGAGTCTTTGTGCTGGACTGACCGTGACTCTCGTCGAAAACGAGGAGACTGCCTTAGCAGGCGACTTTGCTACTGGCCCTGTCAGAATCCATCCAAAAATGGTTTCCTGGCCAAGTAGAGAGCCGCATATATTCGGAAGTGAGCCGCCAACTAAAATGGATGGGAGGATATCTGCACCTAAAAGTACATCTATCTGCGAGCTCAGGTGAAACGAGGGGTCAGCCAGCTGAATATTTGGCAGATCTTTCAAAAGACTTTGTGGAATCGGATACGATGGTAGATTCCCTGCCAATTGTGGAAGAACAAAGGCCGAGGTCTCGACTTGAATCCTCGGCTTTGATGGGGAGCCAATGTTGAAGTGACATAACTTCGATGGACTAGCAGCCACTGCTTGATTTAAGCCAGCGACTTGTGCTTGAACGGGCTGATATGGGAGTTTGATCAGATGAAACATTCGTTCCGAAATGAACGAAGCCTCTGATCCGGAATCAATCAGCGCCCTTGCTTTGTAGGTTGTCCCTTGATAGCAAATGTTGATCATGGCCGTACCAAGAAGCACGCCTTGAACACTTGCTGCTAAATAGTTCTGAACATTTGGAACATTGGATGAAGTGGACTGTATGCTTGGAGGAGTTGAACTCGATGAGGCTGCGCCAGATGCTGATGGAGGAGGGTCACCACGATGTAGAAGAGTATTGTGGCGACCTTTGCACGTGTAGCAGTTGTGAGCACTCGTGCAATCTTTGAGAAGATGGCCTCTGGCAAAGCAGTTTAAGCATAACTTTTGCTTTTTAATGTACGACGACCTTTCATTGACGGACAAACGTAGAAAACTGGGACATAAACGGATCGGATGATTCTCTTTCGAACACAACTTGCAGGACTGGGGTTTTACATTGACCCTGGTTTCGAAAGATTTCACCTTTTTCGGGGCGGACTCCTTCCTCCCTGGATTACTTTGGGGCTGCGTGTTAGCTTTGATAGCTGCTATCGCCTCTAAAGTACGATACCGATCGAGCAAAAACGTGTTAAATTCCGACCATGTCGGAATCTCTGACTTATTTTGGATGGACTGCTCCCAGAGGGAGAGTGTCAGAGTCGGCAATTTGAGGGAACACATATAAACGAGGAAACAGTCCCAGTTCTCTGTCTGAACGCTCGCGAGTTTTAGTGCATTGAGGCACCCTTGAACCGTGGCCTGTAATCCCTTTAAGGCAGCACCACACTCGTGCGGAATGGATGAGAGACCGAACAAAATTTCAAGCTGACTCGTCACGAGCAGCCTTTTGTTCTCGAATCGTTGCGTCAAGTTTCTCCAGGCAGACTCAAAACCGTCGTTGGTAAGCGGGGACCTAGAAACAATATCCTTTGCTTCTCCACTTGTTTTTGAGTTGAGGTGGAATAATTTCTCAACTGGAGTGAGCCTCGGATTATTGATGTAAATTGCTGTAAACAAATCACGGAATGTGGGCCAACGTGAATAATCGCCATGGAAGACTTCGGTTTCGCACGGAGGCAGCCTGCAGCCGCCGGAAACAGGAGCTGCTTGGTGCGTGGGCGGTCTATTCTGGGTTTCCATGTCTTCTATTTGATCGCCTAATTGCGACGCACATCGCTCATAAACTGCGTAGCAGTGCGCATACTTTGCCTGTATAGCTGTTAAGTCTTTGGCATTGGAGGGGTCTTCTCTCAGAGCCTTGGAGCAGCGCCCATACTCCTGCTCGATGATCGCCCAGATATTCTGGACCTGGTCGCGTCGGATCCTCAGGGAAGATACCGACGGAACAGTCTGAGAGGAACCTGCGAGAATAGCCTCGAAATGGCTGAGCCGGTCACTGGCAGCAATGAAATCATTGAGAGCCATTTTGCTACGACTTTGCTGACTTTGAGTGGTAGAACGCGTGATCTTTGGAGTAGGAGTCTTCACCGACTCGGCTTTGATGCTTGGACTAAGAGCTTTCTTAATGTTTGGCGTAAGCGTTTTCGTTGAAGGTTTGGGCCTTAACGAAGAAGGAGAAGGTTTTGCTGGAGGGCCTGGAGTGGGCTTGCGTGTAGGATCTGATATCGATTTCCTTCTGGGCTTGTCTCCACTTGACATAATAGACTCACTGCGGAGTCAATGTGTTCTTGGACCTTGCAAAAAAAAACAAATGCAAAAAAAGAGAGAAAATTTATCCCCTTTGAATCTGTGAGAGAGATTCCACAAATATGAGTGGAACGATGGAAACGGAACTGTCAACACGAATTGCAGAAAATAATTTTCTGTTCCCACGATGTATTGCAGCACACGGCAAAATGTTGTTGTTTCGCAAATGGATGAAATCAGCAAAAAGGAACAGCGGAATTGGAACAGTGTCAGCACAAGTTTCAGAAAATAATTTTCTGTTCCCACGATGTATTGCAGCACACGACAAAATGTTGTTGTTTCGCAAATGGATGAAATCAGCAAAAAGGAACAGCGGAATTGGAACAGTGTCAGCACAAGTTTCAGAAAATAATTTTCTGTTCCCACGATGTATTGTAGCACACGACAAATGTTGTTGTTTCGCAAATGGATGAAATCAGCAAAAAGGAACAGCGGAATTGGACCAATGGATCAACACGAAATGCAAAAATATTTTGATCGGAACGGCCCACTGTGATGCTGATATGTTTTATATACACGTAATTTTAAATATATGTAAATTTGGAAAAATAATAATTTCAAGCAATAAATGTATATAAGTTTGTCATGAGAATTATTAAATTGGAAATTATGAAACAACAAGTCACAAACAAAACACAATTTGAATTTAATTAATTATCGTATTAATTGCACTTTCAGCAATTTTTAGGAAAAGTCGCGTTTAATTAAACACCTTGTAAACGATGATTGCACTTGTTGAATGTGATCTGGACTGCACATTCATCGATAGTTTATCGGGTGATCGCCGTCGCTAAGTGTTGTGTTGTGGTAATTAATTATTACAATTTTATGTCATCTTTTTGTTTTGTTTGTGAACTTGTTTTTTTTTATATATATGTTATGTGTGTTTTTTATGGATAAGTGTCGTATATGTGGATAAGTGTTTTATATGTGCATAAGTGTTTTATATGCTTGTTGTGTATGCACGTAGGTAATATGCAGGTGAGTGATATGTATGTATGTATGTATGTCACAGCACAGCTGTTCGCATATTTGGGGGTGGGTTTTTATAATTTTTAATTATATTTGCAGCCACTTTGCTTGCAATTGGACATGGACCACAATTATTGGATAGCGAAAGGTGCACTTGGAGTTTTGCAAATTGGATATTTGCCGGCAGGTATGTACAAACATATATGTATGAACAAAAGTGGACATACATATGTATGTAGGTACGCGGAAATGCTCACAGGAAATTGTGAGTCAATTATTAAGCACTGCGATTAATTTATTCTCCTTTTTAGTTACGTTCAGACTGCACATTAGGATTTGGATCTTGGAGTGATGTATTTTGTTGGATTCTGCACACAATTAGTGCAAATGGCGGACACAAAATAATGGAGGTAAGTGCATATGTACATATGTATGTACAATGGAATGGAAATGGAAGTAATCAACTTATCTTGTTTTTCTTGAGTTCTCCACCGATGCTATGTAGAAGCGAGAGGATTCACAATAATCCGGCTCGAAGGACCAAATGTTGTAGTGGGGCGAAGAAAAGCAGGTAAGTTTGACGGTTCGAAATAATAAGATTGAGTTTTCACTTCACTAATAAACTTTTATTTCTTCACGTCGCGTGTCGCGTCTTAATTCCTTTCGTACATAGGTTCAACTAACTTAAAACTATGGCGGCTCCATGTAGAGCCATCAAAAAAAGGCGGAAAAAAAAGGAGAGAGCCGTGGTGAAAAGCCGGCATCAGTGCTGCGCAAATAGCTATCGAATAGCTAGCTATTTGCCGTCATGTTCAGCATGAACAGTTATTAATTTTTTTTTTTCATCATTTATAAGTTATTTTGATTTTGTTAATTTTTTGTTTTCCTTTTGTTTGTATTTATTTATTTATTCTTCGATTTCATTTGTGTTCATTTATTTATTTTTTTCGTTCCCATTGGTAATGCTTTATACAATACATATACGCATACACATATTTTCTTCCTTTCAGGCCCCTCAATATTCCCCACAGAGCTCAGCAGGTTTATTAGGCCCCTGAAGCGTGAATTAATAGAAAATCTAAATAAAAAAAGTAACAAATTAATAAAATTATACGGGTAATGAAATAAAGAAAACATTACAGGAATCAGGAATAACACAGAATAACATACATGTATTTATAAAAAAAAAATTAGTGAAATTATCAATAACAATGTTAGGGCCTAATTATAAATAAATCTTAATGAATTGAATTGAAATGATGAGTGAATAAGGTATTATTTGTGGGCGGCGGATCGCATCGTTCTGGAGTAAGATAGTCGCCGAATAAAATTTATGTTGGGTGGCGCAACGAATTTGAATTTTAAAGTTGCCGCCATAGGTAGGGTGGCAAAGCCGCCGATATGTGTGTTCGATACTTCTGTTGTTTTGTGCGATGTTTGTGTCGTATTCCGTTTTGTAATCGTTGAGAGTGCGAATCGATGATTGTGAATTTGCGAATCGGCGGGCAATTGGTTAACAATCCCCACTGAGGTGACCAAGCTAGATTTTAACACAAACGAAAAACGATACTAAAGTTATCACATCAATCTTGTCATTTGAAATTGAAAGGAATTGAATTGCATTGTTATAGGTATTTTTAATATTAAACTAAAAACTTAAATATTAACTACATTATAATTAATATTATTTATCAGAAATGTAATATGGAGACAAAGATCTGCAACATTTGCGATAGCCTAATAAATATAATTAAATTAAATGTAATATTCAAAATATAGTAATACAATTTAAATTTATGGTAGTAATATAAAAAAAAACCCAAATATGGTATTTTTATATTTGGCTAATTTGCATCCGATTTTTACCATGGCTGCTATATGATATAGTCATCTGACCTTTACCAAATTTGTTCAGAATGTAAGAGACAGTCCCACACATACAACTTGTGAGTTTGGTTGAGATATCTTAAGAAACACAAAAGTTTTTCGTACTAAAGGTTATTTTCATCCGATTGTTCCTATGGCAGCTATTTGATATAGTAATCCGACTTTGACTAAATTTGGTCAGAATGTAAGAGACAGTCCCAATCATTTAATGTCTGAGTTTGGTTGAGATATCTTATGAAACAAAAAAGATTTTCATACCAAGCTTTTCATGTCAATTTGTTTCCGATTGTTCCTATTGCAACTGTAATTAATAGTAATCCGACGTGGACCAAAGTTAGTCAGAATGTCTAGAACAAATAACCTGTACGATTGGATGAGATATCTTAAGAAATAATAAAGTTTTCCTTAATAAGTATTTCCACTAACTTTGACCCCAAATTTGAACCACCTACAGAAGGAATTTCACAACACACACACAAAACAAAATATGTGTACCGCACAATCGATGCACCCATTATCGATCCCAAAACCTAAAAATTAAATTAAAATACCATAAATTAATTTATCGTTTATAATTATTATTATAATTTATAATTATTATTATATCTAACTATTATTGTTATTTTTACATAATTGTCAATAACTAAAACAGCTAAGTCGCCAGATAGATTAGGACATGTTTTCAGATCCATCTACTCGGTGTAATCGTCTTGGCTCTTAGGCGGTGCTTGAGGGCCAGTGCCTGTTTTAGGTCAGCAATGTCGTTCATCAGACGCTCTAAAAAGTATAAAATAAATCGATATTAATTGAGCTATTTAATAAAAATTATTTTCGCCACTTATGTTGCTGTGCTCATGCCAAACAGCTTGTGATTATTATTATTAGAATTATTGTTATTATTATAAGTACAGGGTTGCCCATATTCGACGGACCCATCTGGCAACTCCATAACTTTTGACAGAGATGTCAGATCGCTTAATGACATACCGCGTTTGAAGCGTCAGTCCAAGCAGTTTTTTACCATGGAACAATACACGCCACGCGAGCGCTCTGAAAAAGTTGAAATTTACATTCAACAGAACAAGTCAATTGTGAAAACTCAACGTGCTTTTAAAAAATTAAAAAATGTGAAAAGTGCGCCTTCTAAGAACACCATTAAGCGTTTATACGAAAAATTTTCGACTGGTGAGGCTCTTTCTTATCCGAAGAGGTCAAATAAAAGTCGACCAAGGCGATCGGCCGAGAATATCGCTGCCATACGAGCCAGTGTTGAGAGAACATCCCAAAAACGCCGTTCTCAGCAGTTGGGCATGGCTCGGTCCACTTTACAGCGGATTATTCGCGTTGATTTGCATTTGTTCCCGTACAAAATTCAATTGACCCAAAGATTGTTGCCTGCGGACAAGCCTCGTCGATTGGAATGGGCCCAAAGAGTCATCGAAATGGCCGAAGATGACGAGCAATTTTGGAACAAAATTATCATGTCCGATGAAGCCCATTGTACATTGAATGGGACCGTAAATAAGCAAAATTGCCGTATTTACGCCACTGAAAATCCTCAGGAGATTGAAGAAGTGCCTCTTCATGACGAAAAAGTCACAGTTTGGTGCGGCGTTAGTGCGAAAACGGTCATTGGGCCGTTTTTCTTCCAAAATGAAAATGGCCATGCTGTTACCGTCAACCAGGACCAATTTTGTGATGCCAATTATTCGTCGAAAGCGTATGGGGCAGTTCTGGTTTCAACAAGACGGCGCTCCACCGCACACAAGTCGCATAACAATCGATTTTCTGAAGAAATTGTTTCCGGGCCGTTTGATGTCGAAAAGTGGTGATTTGGAGTGGCCACCGCGTTCGCCCGATTTGGCGCCGCCTGACTTCTTCTTGTGGGGATATTTGAAGTCAAAGGTTTACGTTAACAAGCCAAGGACCGTATAAGAGCTCAAGGACATCATTCGTGAAGAAATAGCCGCTATTCCGGCCGAAATGTTGGCGAAAACGATGGAAAATGCTGCAAAAAGGGCACAATACGCCATCAACGACAGAGGCGGCCATTTGAGAGATATCATATTCAAAAATTGATGTAAACAAATCTACTTGGAACAAATTAAATGATTAAGATTGCCAACCGCCAAATTTTTATTTTTTTCTTTAATTTTTTTAAAAAAAAAAACATGGGTCCGTCGAATATGGGCAACCCTGTATTATTGTGATTATTATTGTTATTATTAGGATTATGATGGTAACAGTCTAGAAGCAGTAGACACCGGTAAAAAAAAAAAACAAAAAAACAAAAAGAGAGCAAAATTCAATAAAAAAAAAACTAGCAAAGACCCCCTAAAAATTGTTTCACCTTAATTCATTATAAATCGCCCTCTTTCTGTGTGTGTGTGTTTTTTTTTTTTTTTTAAACTGGCTACTGCTTCTAGACCTTTACCATTATTTATTATTATCATTGTCATTTTGTTATTATTTATTAAATACTATTTATTTATATTTAATTAAAGGTAGGGCTGGAAGGCGATATGAGGTTGGGAATGGAGTTGGGGATGTGGTTGGGACAGAGACTGAGGCTGGAAACTGATCACCTTTTTTTCTAGATTATTTAGTTATTTATTTATTTCATTTATATTATCTTGCATTTTATTTTGATTAACTTGCATCTTCTATATATTGTTTTTTTGGTTTAGTTGAAGCTGGTGATCCGTTTTCTTGGTTTTTAACAGCTTCTTGTTTTCTGCCTGTTGTTACTTTGGTTCTTGTGGTTGCTATTGTTGTTGTTGTAGTAGTGGTAGTTGCTGTTCTTGGTTATGGCTCTGTTGCTGTCTTTGTTGTTGGTGTAGAAGTTGTTGTGGTTGACCATCAAAAAACTGCTGTGGCATTAATAGTGGCCGTTGGTGCTGTTGTTGAGGGTGATGTTGTTGAGCTCCATATGGAGCCCCCCACAGCGGCATCCACGGTTGCAGCTGTTGATGTTGTGGCATTGACAACTGCGAAAAATGGTTTTGATTAATTTTGTTTTTATGTTCTAAATTGGTTGCGCGGTTAAAAGAAATTAGCGATGGGATGGGTGTCGATATGGTGATATCGATAATATACTCTTGCAGAGAAATAATAATAGTATTCCGGAAACAATTTTATATTTGATTTAGATTTTTATTCAAATCTAAATTGGTTTCTGGAATACCATTATTACTTATGCAAACGAAAAACTATACTTAAGTTATCTCATTAATCTTGTCATTTCAAAATAATAGGAATTGAATTGCATTATTATGTTTTTAATATTAAATTTAATTTGCATTATAATATTTATTATTTATCAAAAATGTAATATGGAAACAAAGGTCTGCAAGAGTTCTGGTAGCACCCAAACATTTATGATAGCCTAATAATTATAATTAAATTAAATGTAATATTCAAAATATAGTAATGCAATTCAATTCCTATTATTTTTACATGGAAAGATTCAATGTGATTGCTTAAGTATCATTTTTGTTTGCATAAGTATAAATTCTTGGCTAGAATATATTATCATCATATATCGATACAAATCCGATCGCAATAACCGCACAAAAACGTACATATGTAAACTTAAATACAAGGTGGCGCAAAAGAAGTCACCCTATTGGAAGATGCTCTCATTTTTGCAAATGGCCGCCAATGTCAAATCTGTTTTGACATTTGTGGACTAGACAGATACAGAATACAAGTGAATAAGCCATGGAGCGATACACTCCCCAAGAACGCGGAATAATTGTGTCCAATTGCGTTTCCGGGTCGCTTAATTGCGCGTTTTGGCGATTTGCACTGGCCCGCCAGATCGCCCGATTTAACGGTCCCGGACTTCTTTTTATGGGGTTTTTTGAAGTCCCGTGTTTACATCAACAAGCCTGAGACCTTGGAAGCCCTCAAGGAAAATATCCGACACGAATGCGAGAATTTATCGCCCGAAACGCTCGCCGAAGTGATGGAAAATGCCATAAAACGAGCCCGTATGGCAATCAATTGTGACGGCGCCCATTTGTCCGATATCATCTCGACTTAACACAATTAATTCTAAAGGTCTAAATAAACATAATCAAAAAACAGAATCGAAGTTTTTCAGTTAGAAAAAAAATAAGAGCCAAACAACATCGGATGACTTCTTTTGCGCCACCTTGTACAAAAAAAATGGGTCCCCACAATTATTCGCAGTGCTCAAGGCCACAACCCCAATGGCAGCCATAACAACAACAAAAACAACCGTGGATGCCAGTGTGTTGGCTCCATATGAACTTTAACTACAGCCACAATACTTCTATAAAAACAACAGCACCATCAAAAACTACAACAACAACAACTGCAACAGCACTCTCAAAAGCAACAGAAGCAGCCAAAGGAGCATTTACAAATACAGTACAAAAAAAAATAAAAAAAGAACCAGCAAAAATAAAATAGATTAAAATGTAAGCATAAAAAAAATACAAAAAAATTTATGGCAACAAATAAAAATTAAAAAATATAAAAAAAAACTCAAGTATGGTATTTTTATTCATACTAAAAGTCAATTTGCATCCGATTTCTATGGCAGCTATCACTGCGGACGGCAGTCCGCGCTAGTGACGAAAGCAGCACGAAGGGTGCGAAGGCGACTAGCATATATACACAGGAAGAATGGAAAATTTGCTATGACTGTCCGATCGAGTCGAGTTATGAACCGATCGAAAGGTATCAATTTAACTTACAAATTTGCATACTAATACTTTTGGAAACTCGCCTGGTTCGTGAGATAAACAGGTGTTAGTGGGAGGAAAAAAAATTTAAATTATTGGAGCAAATAAGGCTGTTGGAACCGTATTGATTTTTTTTTAATTTAGTACTATTTTAATCAAAAATACGCGTCGAATGACACCTTGATCATCAAAATCCGATCACTGGTTCAGAAGATAATTCATTTTGAAAAATTTTTGGTGCCTTTCTCAAAACGAGATGAAAAGTCAGTCTGTTTGTTTGTTAGTATCAAAGCGTTGATTTAGCTTAAAAGTTTCAATGAGGACTTCTTCCCGATCAAAAATCTAGAAACGTTTGTTCTACGACTTTTTCGAAAAAAGGCTAGTTTAGCGGGAAATCGCTAAAAACCGCTAAAATTAAAACCCCTATAGCATCCAAACGATATGAGCTACAGACGTGATCTATATATCGTTGGAAAGGTATTTTGAAGGGCTTTTATGCAGACCTTTAAACTTTTTCTAAAGTGCATGGGTAAAAAGCAACAGGTGAAAAAAGGTATTTTGTCCCACACATTGGCGGTTTTTGAGAAAACAACGCTAACGATTTTTAGCTTTCAATATGTTGTAGTGTGTAAAATTTCGCGTTTTTTGATATATGGTACAAAATTTTTCCGATGGGTTTGGAAGATATTACTTATTAACTGAATATACCTTTTACCTTTACACTACTGCATGTACATATGCAGTATGTACATGTACATGTAAATCGCCAAAAACCACAGCATCCAAACAATAGAAGCTACAGATGTGATCTATATATCGTTGGAAATGTATTTTGAAGGGCTTTAAGCCTAGCAGTAAACTATTTTGCTTAAAAACACAAGTAAAAAGCTTCAGGTGAAATAAGGTTTTTTTCCCCACATTTCGGCGATTTAAGAAAAATCTACGTTTCAAATAACTTTTAAATATGTTATTTTTTGTAGCAATTCAATTTCGCGTTTTTAACATACAACACATAGCCGTCAAATTTCGTTTGGGCAAGATATTACCTGTTAACTGAATATACCTTTTAACTTTACACTTCTCAATGTACATATGCAGCTATATGTTATAGTAATCCGACTTTGACCAAATATGAACAGATTGTAAGAGACAGTCCCAAACATACAATCTGTGAGTTTGGTTGAGATATCTTGAGAAACAAAAAAGTTTTTCATACTAAGTATTTCGGTGACTTTGACCCCTATTTTGACCCACTTACAGGTAGAATTTCGCAAGATGCCGCGATGAAATTATCTCATCTATGTTGTGTGCAAATTTCAGCTTTCTATCTCTTACCGTTTGGGCTGCACGTTGATGCTCAGCGAGTCAGTCAGTGAGTCAGGACAAAGTGTTTTATATATGTATATAGTAACATTTGTAATGGACATAGCCACTTAAATCGCGCATATTCCTCCTATCAAGAAATAGGATATCAATAAGAATAACAAGCTGGTGAAAAGAACAATTCAAGGGCTCCCACGATCGAAACTGTTAATATAAACATCCGCTAGAATTGCTATTCCCACCAAGGGTCAAATCTGCCGACGCGGCACAAATTCAGGCTGTTGCTTTGCACCCAAATATTCGTCTTCTCAAAAGAGCGATCCCTAAGATCTCTCTGTTTATATTAGAGCGCAAAGCTCAATCTACAAAATGTCACAGCCGAGGTTTGCTAAGCGACGTCAAAACATTTAATAGTTAGTCTTGAATTATTATCAAACTCCGATGTTCAACTCGCTTTAAGTTTTTCTATTTTAATAAAGTTATATTATTTTAAAATAAACTAAAGTGGAACTCGTTATTGGCGCAGCCGGTAAGATATGTTAAGTGTTTGTAATCACTTAAACTAAAAGACTACTAAGGATGCGCAAATCCAAAGTCAAGTTCAAAGTTGAACTTTATTAAACCGAAGTACATATCCGCCAAAGAACATACGTGCGCGTACAAGTTACAAGAAAAGTTTTAACCACTAAAGGACAATTGAAGTCCTAGACGAAACAAAATCAAGTGCTTGTGCTTACCAAACGTGACAAACTTTGTTAATAGTGCTTTGTGACCGCTAAAGGATAATTGTAATCCCAGGCCACAACAATACAAAGAAAACCCAAATATTAAAAGAACAAATAAATGAATACACCAATCAAAGCCCATCAACTCCACCAATGGTTTTGTCAGAGCTTCTCCTGAAGCAAGCTCTTGGACAAATCAAACAAGTGCCCTCTTTTGATGGACAAACTGAAGATCTCACGGCATTCGTGAGAAGAGTGGACTACATAATGCAGCTTTACCCCACCCAAGATCTGAGACAACACAACTCTTTATTCGCAGCCATCGAACTACAGAATTCTGGAGCAGCACAGCGAGTCGCACAGTTATCAGGAGCTACAGACTGGATACAATTGAGGAACGCGCTTATCTATGAATTCAAAACACAGACGCCCATCGAAGAACTGCTTCGTTGACTTTATAAAACTAACTATAACGGAAATATCAGTAAGTTTGTCGAAAACCTTGAATACAAATCATTTTTGATATCAAATAAATTAATGTTAGAAAGCATAGCCTCAAATACAATTCTGTACACCAATGCAATGAATAACACAATTAAGGACGTTATAACAAGAAAGTTACCCGACCGAATTTTTATGACTCTGGCTAGGTACAATGTCACAACAATAACTAAATTAAAACAGGTAGCTCAAAGAGAGGGACTATACGAAAACAACTATACTGACCGTTCAAAGCCCAACACTTCAACTACGTCAAACAGTAGTGATGCTTGCAGGAATAGGGGAAACTCTCAAAATTTGTATCCTGTGGCAAGCCCACCAAACACAAATAATGCCAATCAAAACTTTCAAACCCCAAACCAAAGCAACCCACAGTTGCACAAAGAATTTCAACAAAATCTAAATCAGGGTAGATTTCAAAACCCAATGAACAACCAACAAAACAGAACTTCAGCCAACACTTCAAATCCGCCTTTCAAAAGACAACGCGAAAGTTCTAGTGGTCAATCCAAAATGGATACTGCTGAAAATTTTCTTCACGCAGCCTCGGACCAAGAACTAAAAGAAACCCCTTCATTCGATTAATCATGAACAACATTTACCTCAAATGAGTAATCGATACAGGTTCCTCAATAAATCTAATGAAAAAGAACTTTTTAAATTTCCCAGTCAAAACTTGTCATTTGGAAGTTCAGACGATAAAAGGAAATATTTGTTTAAACCAATGTATTTCCCTAGCCCTCAGTAAACTTTGCCCACAACACCAAAGATTTTACATACACGAATTTTCAGAAAATTACTATGTATTATTATGCAGGGAGTACCTCGAAGCTTGCGGAGCAAACATATATTATAAAGAGGAAACTGTTATTCTAAACGATTACCCATTTATCATGAGATATAATCATGAAGAAATTTAACAGGACAAGACCGCAGTCAATCGTGTTGATCCATCTCATATGGAAGATACAGAATTTGATTGCCTTGTTCCGCCATTTACATCAGATCAACCGTTTAATTTCGCAATCGAAAATGAATTAATAGAAAGTAGCCAGTTCAGATTAGAACACCTCAACGAGGAAGAAAAATCAGAATTAAGTAAAATCCTTTATGAGTTTAGAGACATACAGTACAAAGAAAGCGAAAATTTGACTTTCACCAGTACAATCAAACATGTCATTCAAACTAAATACGATGATGCTATTTACAAGCAACCTTATAAGTACCCTCAAGCTTATGACAAAGAGGTCGAAATCCAAATGAAAGAAATGATAAAACAAGAAAGTATACGAAAATCAAATTGTCCTTATTGATCACCAATGTGGATTGTACCAATGAAAAGTAATGCATCAGGAAAACAAAAGTTTAGGATAGTAATTGACTATCGAAACTTAAATGAAATTACAGTTGACGATAAATACCCAATACGAGTTATGGATGATATATTAGACAAACTTGGAAAATCTCAATATTTCACTACCATTGACTTGGCGAAAAGCATCATCAGATCCAAATGGATGCTGATTCAATCCCAAAGACTGCTCTTTCGACAAAAAATGCCCATTACGAGTACACTCGCATGCCATTTGGACTCAAATACGCTCCTGCAACTTTGTAACGTTGCATAAACAACCTTTTAGAAGATTTAATCTATAAGGATTGTTTAGTCTACATGGATGACATATTAGTGTATTCCACTTCATTAAAAGAACACATATTATCATTGAAAAGAGTTTTTAAGAAACTCAGGGAAGCCAATTTAAAATTGCAGTTGGACAAATGTGAATTTTTGAAAAAAGAAATTGAGTTCCTCGGTCACATTGTCACAACTGAGAGTATAAAATCAAACCCAATAAAAGTCACTGCAATTACAAATTTCCCGATACCCGCAAAAACGAAAGAAATCAAGTCATTTCTAGGACTCTGTGGTTATTATCGGAAATTTATACCAAACTTTGCCCAAATCGTAAAACCCATGAGCTTAAAACTTAAGAAAAATACAACAATTGACATAAATAACAAAGAATATATCTCAGAATTTGAAAAAATAAAAATACTGATCACATCTGATCCGAAACTTATTTATCCAAACTTCGAAAAACCTTTTTCGTTAACTACAGATGCAAGCAATATTGCTATAGGTGCCGTGTTATCACAAAACCATAAACCAATATGCTATGCAAGTAGAAAATTAAATGAACACGAAATAAATTATTCTGCAATAGAAAAAGAACTTTTAGCAATCGTTTGGGCCACTAAACACTTCAGTTGTAGACAATTCAATTCCGCGTTTTTTGACATATAACACGTATCTGACAAAATTCATTTGGCCAAGATATTACCTGTTAACTGAATATGCATTTTACCTTTACATATCTGCAAGTACATATGCAGTATGTACACTGCTTGCAGCGTCATGCAGAAATATACTGCTTGCAAGTGGTGAATTCTTTTTGCGGCAGAACAAAACATATTATAATTTCGATTGGTATATATTTCCTTTTACTATTTATGATTTAGTCGAATATTAGTCGATATTACCTGTTAATTGAATATATACATTTTACTTAGAATTGGAATAGGACAGGAGCAGCAAAGTGTCATAGCAGCCAGAGTTTCAGAGTGCTGATAGCTTTTGCGCTTGGCATGTGTGTTTGTAAAGGGAACCAGTGTTGCCAGACAGTTTGTTTTAGCTTGTACAAACAATAAACAAAGTTGACCAATTATTCAGATTTTTAAAATTTCTGATATCTTATGAAAAAAACCTCTTCACGCGGTAAAAGTCTAGTGACGAAAACAGTTTCATGCTCTAAAATTTCTGATATCCAATTTTGTGACGATAATATTAAGTTTTACATATAAATTATTTTAAAAAAAATTTTTGCATTCGGCACTGCGCAAAACAGTGAGTTTTATTTGGTATGAAGAATTGAGACATTTTGGCGCAATGTGCCGAGTGCCAAACTTTTTTTTAAAATAATTTTTATGTCAAACTTAATATTATTCGTCACAAAATTGGATATCAGAAATTTTGGGGCATATAACTGTTTTCGTCACTAGACTTTTACCTCGTAAAGAGGTTTTTTTATAAGATATCAGAAATTTTTGAATAAGATAGCAGAAATTTTGAAATTTCATTCTATCAACTTTGTTTATTTTTTGTACAAGCTAAAACAAACTGTCTGCCAACACTGGTTCCCTTAAAACACACATGCCAAGCGCAAAAGCTAGTAGCACTCTCAAACTCTGGCTGCTATGACACTTTGCTGCTGCTGTATGCATGCTACTGCATATGTACATACAGAAGTGTAAAGGTAAGATATATTCAGGTAAGGTATATTCAGTTAACAGGTAATATCTTGCCCAAACGAAATTTGACGGCTATGTGTTATATGTCAAAAACGCGAAATTGAATTGCTACAACAAATAACATACAATCGAACTTCCCTAACTCGAATCACCATTATCCAAAGAAAAGGTTCGAGTTAGGGAAATATTCGAGTTATAGAGTTCTTTTTTCTAAGATTATTAATTTTACTGCCACTCATTTAATTCGAGTTACAGAGAAATTCGAGTTAGAGAAGTTCGAGTTAGGAAAGTTCAACTGTATTTAAAACTTATTTGAAACGTAGATTTTTCTTAAATCGCCGAAATGTGGGGAAAAAAAACCTTATTTCACCTGAAGCTTTTTACCTGTGTTTTAAGCAAAAAAGTTTACAGCTAGGCTTAAAGCCCTTCAAAATACATTTCCAACGATATATAGATCACATCTGTAGCTTCTATTGTTTGGATGCTGTGGCTTTTGGCGATTTACATGTACATTAACATACTGCATATGTACATGCAGTAGAGTAAAGGTAAAAGGTATATTCAGTTAATAAGTAATATCTTCCAAACCCAACTGTAAAATTTTTTGTGTCATATATCAAAAAACGCGAAATTTTACACACTACAACATATTGAAAGCTAAAAATCTGGGACAAAATATCTTATTTCACCTGTTGATTTTTACCTATGCACTTTAGAAAAAAAGTTTGAAGGTTTGCCTAAAAGCCCTTCAAAATACCTTTCCAACGATACATAGATCACGTCTATAGCTCATATGGATGCTATAGGGGTTTTAATTTTAACGGTTTTTAGCGATTTCCCGCTAAACTAGCTTTTTTTCGAAAAAGTCGTAGAACAAACGTTTCTAGATTTTTTAACAGAAACAAGTCCTCATTCAAACATTTAAGCTAAATCAACGATTTGATCCAAACAAACAAACAAACAAACAAACAAACAAACAAACAGACTGACTTTTCATCTCGTTTTGAGAAGGGCACCAAAAATTTCAAAATTAATTATCTTTCGAACCACTTGTCCGATTTCGATGATCGAGGTGTCATCCGACGCGTATTTTTAATGAAAATTGTAAAAAATTCAAAGAAAATTCAAAAAGGCTCCAACGGCCCCATTAGCTCCAATAATTTACATTTTTCCCCTCCCACTTACACCTGTTTATCTCACGAACCAGGTGAGTTTCTAAAAGTCTTAGTATGCACATTTTTAAGTTAAGTTAATACCTTTCGATCGGTATATAACTCGACCTGATCGGACAGTCATAGCAAATTTTCCATTCTTCCTGTGTATATATGCTAGTCGCCTTCGCACCCTTCGTGCTGCTTTCGTCACTAGCGCGGACTGCCGTCCGCAGTGATTATCTCATCTATGTTACGTGCAAATTTTAGCTTTCTATCTCTTTCAGTTTGGGCTGCACGTTGATGCGCAGTGAGTCAGTCAGATATAGATATATATAAAACTCTTAGTCCTGACTCACTGACTGACTCACTGAGCATCAATTTGTTTGTTAGTATATGATCCGCATATGTTTTTTTAAAATACTATTCAATTTTAAAAGGTGTTGGCAGAATTCCTAACTGCAAAATATAGAATCGCTGAAGTTTTAACATATTTGTACTTTGGCCACGTCTACTCATGGGCTCCGGTGGCCTAAGGTGCTAAATTCCCGTCAATTTTGCAATATTCGGGAGTCGCGGGTTCAACTACCAAAATGAGCAAATTTTTTTAAAATTATTTATTATTAGCAGACTTTATAGAACATGGGTCCGCTGCTCGAACCTCAAGTTGGACAGATGTTTTTTTTTTTGTTTTATCATTTATGAAAATTTAAATTACGTTTTTATTAATGTTGTATGTTTACATTAATTCAATGTTAATCAGGCTTGTTCTCAATTTAAACTGATAATTATCAGCCCTGTTCCGGCTTTCACTTGTTTTTTGCGAATTTCAATTCGCAAGATTTGACCGAATTTCCCTTAAAATTCCTTTACATTTCCTTCGAATTACCCTCCGAATTTCCCTCCCACATTGTGTTGAGTAATTTTTTAGCAGAACAGTGCTGGAAAATGTTCTGAGTGCATTACACATTTGCGTCAAAAGAATTTCCGTCTGTCAAAATGTGTAATTAAGTTATCAAAAATTTATTTAATCATAAGTGCAAACATTTTTCAAAGATAAAACATACTTTCGATATAAATTTTGCATTTTTGAAAGCGCGGGTTGGTTTCAGTGCTGAGAAATGTCTATTTGCAGAGTTGTCAACTGCTGCACAGTGTTTGTTTACAAAAATAATCTCCTTTTTTTGCATTAAATAACAACAGTTTTGTCCCAAATTGCATTTTAAAAACAAGCAATTGAACTCTTTATTTTACACGATGCTTAAAAGCACCTGAATTGTTGTTTTAAGTATATACCATAATATTTACAACTTTCCTCACCTACAAAGGCAGCTCTAATAAGCTTCCCATTCATTTTCACAAATACTTGCGGAAATTAGAACAAGTCGAGCAAATCCGACAAAAATGTTAGGTTAGAGTCTTATCGATTTTGAGGTATGATGAAATCTTATAAAAAAAACCTCTTTACGAGGTAAAAGTCTAGTGACGAAAACGTTTTTATGCCCCAAAATTTCTGATATCCAATTTCGTGACGAATAATATTAAGTTTTGCAAATAAATTATTAAAAAAAAAAGTTTGGCACTCGGCACATTGCGCTAAAATGTCTCAATTCTGTATACCAAATAAAACTCACTGTTTTGCGCAGTGCCATATGCAAAAATTTTTTTTAAAATAATTTATATGTAAAACTTAATATTATTCGTCATAAAATTGGATATCAGAAATTTTGGGGCATAAAAATGTTTTCGTCACTAGAATTTTACCTCGTTAAGAGGTTTTTTTTATAAGATATCAGAAATTTTTGAATAAGACATCAGAAATTTTGAAATGTAATTTTTTTTTTTCGACAGTATAGCTTTGTCAACTTTGTTTGTTTGTACAAGCTAAAACAAATTGTCTGGCTACACTGGTTCCCTTTACAAACACAGAATAGCTATCAGCACTCTAAAACTCTGGCTGCTATGACACTTGTTGCTGCTGTCCTATTCCAATTCTAAGTAAAATGTATATATTCAATTAACAGGTAATATCGACTAATTTTCGGCTAATTCTGCCGCAAAAAGAATTCACCACTTGCAAGCAGTATATTTCCGCATGACGCAAAGTACACACTGCAAGCAGAGTACGCACTGCATATGTACATGCAAAAGTGTACAGGTAAAAGGTGTATTCAGTTCACAGGTAATATCTTGCCCAAACGATTGTATGTTTACATTAATTCAATGTTAATCAGGATTGTTCTCAATTCCAAAAACATTTTAAACTGATAATTATCAGCCCTGTTCCGGCTTTCACTTGTTTTTTGCGAATTTCAATTCGCAAGATTTGACCGAATTACCCTTAAAATTCCTTTACATTTCCTTCGAATTACCCTCCGAATTTCCCTCCCACATTGTGTTGAGTAATTTTTTAGCAGAACAGTGCTGGAAAATGTTCTGAGTGCATTACACATTTGCGTCAAAAGAATTTCCGTCTGTCAAAATGTGTAATTAAGTTATCAAAAATTTATTTAATCATAAGTGCAAACATTTTTCAAAGATAAAACATACTTTCGATATAAATTTTGCATTTTTGAAAGCGCGGGTTGGTTTCAGTGCTGAGAAATGTCTATTTGCAGAGTTGTCAACTGCTGCACAGTGTTTGTTTACAAAAATAATCTCCTTTTTTTGCATTAAATAACAACAGTTTTGTCCCAAATTGCATTTTAAAAACAAGCAATTGAACTCTTTATTTTACACGATGCTTAAAAGCACCTGAATTGTTGTTTTAAGTATATACCATAATATTTACAACTTTCCTCACCTACAAAGGCAGCTCTAATAAGCTTCCCATTCATTTTCACAAATACTTGCGGAAATTAGAACAAGTCGAGCAAATCCGACAAAAATGTTAGGTTAGAGTCTTATCGATTTTGAGGTATGATGAAATCTTATAAAAAAAACCTCTTTACGAGGTAAAAGTCTAGTGACGAAAACGTTTTTATGCCCCCCAAAATTTCTGATATCCAATTTCGTGACGAAAGTAGTTATAATATAGGCAGTCAGGGATTTCTGGGTGCTGTCCCATTGTTTTGGGTTCATAAAATCATTACCTCACGAGGATAGCATTTTCCCAGTGAATCGACTTTACCACAAGGTTCTTGAAAATATTTACAGGAGTTGGACAGCAAGGGTGTCACAGCAAAAAGTGTTGAGTACCTGTGTATGGGCAATAAAAATTATTTTTTAGAAGGGACAATAGAATACCTGTGGTTCGATAATAAAAAAGGGACGTGGGACATGCCAGGTCATGTAAGACCTTGTAAGAGTTGAAATGATCGTAACGGTCATTTGACTTTCTGGTGATATAAAAAAAATATCGCATTTGTTAGGGGTCATGTTAAAAAATTTCGCGCTTCGCACGGAGAGAAAAAAATAAAGGAGAAAAAAAAGAAAAAAAGAGAGGAAGAACAAGTAGTATAGATATAGGCAACCGGGAATTTTTTCGGGACTCAAAGCGCCACCTGGCGGGCGGGCGCCACCTGGCGGGCATGTCTGAAAATGGTTCGTGTCTAGGCTAAATGGGTTTGTGTCTCGGCTAACTGATCTCTGTTTTGGTAAAATGGGGTGTGTCTCGGCTTAAAAGTTTCGAGTTTCTGCTACAATGGGTTGCGTCTCTGCTAAACGATCACCGATTCTACTGTTATGGTAGATTTCTCTGCTAAAATGGGTGGGCATTTCTGCTAAAAGTTATGTGTCTCAGCTAAAATGGGTACTTATTTCTGCTAAGGGATCACTGCTGAGGTGGATGTCCTAACTGTGAGCATTGGCCGCTAAAGGGCGTAGCCCATCTTGAAAGTTCCGGTTGCCTATATCTATACTACTTGTTCTTCCTCTCTTTTTTTTCTTTTCTTTCTCCTTTTTTTTTTCTCTCCGTGCGAAGCGCGAAATTTTTTAACATGACCCCTAACAAATGCGATATTTTTTTTATATCACCAGAAAGTCAAATGACCGTTACGATCATTTCAACTCTTACAAGGTCTTACATGACCTGGCATGTCCCACGTCCCTTTTTTATTATCGAACCACAGGTATTCTATTGTCCCTTCTAAAAAATAATTTTTATTGCCCATACACAGGTACTCAACACTTTTTGCTGTGACACCCTTGCTGTCCAACTCCTGTAAATATTTTCAAGAACCTTGTGGTAAAGTCGATTCACTGGGAAAATGCTATCCTCGTGAGGTAATGATTTTATGAACCCAAAACAATGGGACAGCACCCAGAAATCCCTGACTGCCTATATTATAACTACTTAGAGCTTGTAGCTGGAGTCAATCCAAAACCCTATGTCAGTGATTTTATTACCGCTGTCATTTGTTATGGTTTGAGTAGTTGTCCCTTTTTCTTAATTATTACCGCTTGCATACTAATCAATGCAATAGGACAAGGGTCAAAATGCATCCGGTAATGTTCAGGTTGAGGGACACGTATGAACAAGTCGATGATGGGTCAAACTGATAACCTATGTCACTGATTTTATTACACCTGTCATTTTTTAGGGGTTGAGTACTTGTCCCTTTTCATTGATTATCGCCGGTTGCATTCTAAACACCTCATTAGGGCAAGGGTCAAAATGCATCCGATAATAAGCAGGTTGAC